>CAMZMU010000112.1:32222859-32399632 GCA_947311845.1 Poa pratensis
GGTGGAATAATGGTGCGCGCGCGACCTCCCCTCTACGCCGGAGTTCCTCGAGCTGTGGCGTGATGCGTCGTGCTTTTGGTACTCTCATATCTTCGGATCTGGGAGTTGTTGCTTCCCCCGAGCGGACGCCGTGGCGGCGCCGGAGTTTGCTCTTGTTGGGGTCTTTTTCCCTCCCCTCTGGCGTCGTCGGGCCTCCTTCTGCGGTGGCTCTGGGAGGGGGAGGTGGTCAGTCCGGGTAAGTTCCTCTGCTTTGCTCTCTGCCTGGCCGTGGTGGCAAAGGGAGATCGACGTGGAGGAGCTTGATCTGGTTTTGGATGGCGCGGTGGTGGTGGTGGCTCTCTGCGATGTCTTTGCTCTGGCCGGCCGTGGCGGCGAGGGGGGCGGTCGTCTGGGGAGCAGGTGTGCTGGCTGGCTGGTCTGGCTGCTGCGGGGACGGCGGGAAGATCGGTGGTCTGTGGATGCAGGTGCTCGGCTGAGCTCGTTCAACACT
Organism: Poa pratensis; assembly: GCA_947311845.1. NCBI lineage: Eukaryota > Viridiplantae > Streptophyta > Magnoliopsida > Poales > Poaceae > Poa > Poa pratensis. Next base: position 32,223,350 of record CAMZMU010000112.1, read on the forward strand.
CTGGGTGTCCGTCGCGGTGCGGCGGCTGGTTCTGCAGCCTTCTTCAATGTTGGAGGTGCTTGCTTCCCTGGGCATGGCGGTACGGCGTTCTCCGGCGGTGGCTAGATGTTTGGGGTGTGGGGTGGATCCGCTTGTGATCTTTCCTGTTTTCTGAGGTGTTTTGTGCAAGTTTTCTGGGTCTGGTTGTAATTCTGGGTTCTCTCTGGACCTGGTTGTAATTTGCCCGAGCTCCTTAATATAAGTGGCGGATCCTGTTAAAAAAAAAAGATAATATTTTTCTAAAGAATACTAGTCACTCTTTTGTACCATTCTAACTTTTTTTTTGGAAAAAACATTTGAATCAAAAGCTACAAATTTAAAACATATGCGTAGCAAGTAAAACTTCATATATAGATCCATCCATCCCCTACCTTGGTCTAATCCATCATTGCGATTTAGTTAATTAATTGATTATAAAAAGCAAGGCAACATTCCTGTTTATACAAAAACATACAACTATTCTCTATTCCTAAAAACATATCTTGCACTAAAGTAGATTAAATTACCGCGACCATTTTCTCCATTTTTCTTCCAGAACACACAATTATATACACATGAGACATACATTTCAAAGTGTTTCTTACAGCTAACATCACCGTAGAGTTAAAACAGGGAGACCTAGTACGTAGTATAAAAGTTGAAATAGGCATATAGCACAAAAAGGACCTACAAAGAATGTGACTTTTACTGTTTTACATGAGGAAGTTCCGCCGCTAGAAGAAAACATAGCTGCCGCGCACTACAACCGAATTGACCTTTTGTGACACGGTCATTTTGTCACTTATTAAAAATTTGTCACGGATTATCCCCTCGTGACGACATTAGGGCGTCACTAAGCCCGTCACAAAATTCCGTCACAGATTATGAAAAGTGACGCGCACGACAAAATCGCGTCACGCATTATGGCTCATCGGTGACGCGTTTTTTCGCGTCACGCATTGATGCAATGCATGAAAAAATTATTTGTCACTGTTCATTCGTAAATTTGTCACCGATGAACGCAATGCGTGACAAAAATCGTGTCATTGATTGGTTCGTCAGCGGTCAAAGCTGCTGACCTGTCGGTCAATGAAGATGATGTTCGTTTACGTGGATGCTGACGTGGATGCTGACATGTGGCTATTTAGGTGGCACTCGACGTGTCTGTTGACGTGTATGCTGACATGTGGGTCCGTTCTCTGCTGACGTGGCACTACCTAAAATGGGTCCACACAATGCTGACATGTGGGACCCTCCGGTTTGCTGACATGTGGGACCCCCGGTTTGCTGACATGTGGGACCCACCGGTTTGCTGACGTGTGGGACCCACCGGTTTGCTGACATGTGGGACAGAAGGCTGTGACGCTTAACAAATTTTGTCACGGTTGTTAGCCGAAGGAAAATTTTCAATATTTGCAAATTTTGAGGCAATTTGTAAATAAAAAGAATTCAAATGAACCATTTGGAAATGTACCGATAAAACATTATTGCACTTATAATTCAGGCACACAAAATACTTAATGTCTGACTGACACCAACTGTTACAATAGCACACGAAAATGAAAGATAGTAGGCATAAATGTGGATGAAATCAAGTTTTCATGAAGAAAACACTACTGGCGGGCAAGGTTTGCTGCTTATTTGGTCAACTCGGTGATTTACACGTCCTGAGGAGATAACCAAGAAGTGCATCCATCTCTTGCTGCCTCGATTTTATTTCATAAGTCATGTCATCATAAGCCTTGTGGAGAGCTTCATATTCTGTGTGCTTCCTTTTCAGGTCTTCAGTTCTTTCTTCCACGGCCTGTATCCTTGCCTGCAGTTGCTGGTACCTTGGAGATGTAGGTAAGGACTGTTGCTCATGATCTTCTAGTATTCCTTCAAACTCTGGGATGATTGCAGATGTCATGCTAGATGTAGTCCCCAAGTCTGACAGGAAAATGCCTTTCATTCTGCGTTTCTTGAGGACATCTTCACAAATCTGCTGATCAGTTCGGGGAGGCTCATCTTTCATGTGTGGACCCATTTTTGCAAGGATCATTTCATCCTGCCATAGGATATGAGTATTTTTTTTGTCAGGTGCAAGAAACAGTACGTAATAATGCTACAAGAAAATGTAAACATTTTACTTACATAAGCAGCTTGTGCATCCTTGCTCATGATACCAGCACTGTTTGTTTTGGTTATTTTAAAAACTTCAATAGGAGTTGCTTCGCGTCTCAGTAATCTTGAAGACAGGAGGAACCTATAAGGGTTACGAAACAGGTAAATAAGAAGAGTATATGAAAAATTTAGTGAAGAGGTAAGGTTTTCAGAGGGATAGCCAGTTACTGCACATACGTCGCCACCATAGATGCTCCTTATGAAGGTACTTGTCACCTAATTGGTTCAATTCATACCTCCCCTGAATTGCATAGTTTACCATAAAGTTAAAATATATTAGTGCACAAGTTATAAGTGCAATAATTAGGTACAACTGAATTTTACTGATAGTACGCACTGCATATTCCTCGCTAGCATCCTTGCTTGTAGAGCGACTTGTCTCACCTATCTGGTTCATTGTACTCTTCCCGTTGATTGCCTAGTAAGCCATGGAGTAAAAACATATGAATGCACAAGCTATAACTGAACAAACATGAGTCATAAAATCATGGTGTCGCACAAAACATACTGAATCGTAGTACATCCAGTGCGGTCCAGGAGCCTTCTTCTTTCGGGTGCTTGAACCACCGTAGACAAAAGTTCTTGCTATAGCCAAAATCTTGCATTTGTTCACCATTTCCTTCAGCTTGCTTCTTCAGTAGTGCAGACATACGAGAAGCATTCTGTTCCATCGCTAGCTTCCTAATTTTCTCATATGCAACTTCTGATATGTCTTCATTACCTGAAATAAAAGAAAGTGAATTATTTTATATGCATATACATTTATTGATGGCACATAGCTTAAAACATGACAACTATCAATTCAGATGTCTATGTTTCTGAACCGACACAACTATCGTAGCATACAATCCAATCCAATAGTACGAGGTCCGTGCAGAACTTAAGCCTGACAGACAAAGGTTCAGTTTCAGAGCGACACTTTTACTGTAGCTCATCTAGCTGTTGTCGCTGTCTGTTTCAGTTTCATTTAGGTTCAGTATTAGTCTGAATAAACGTGGCATTTTTAACAGACTTACAGAAAATAAATCATGACGGCAACTTGCACGGATCTCAAACATGATACTTGGTCTACCCATCTGAACCAACTAAAATCCATGAAACCCTACAGTACTTGACCATTACCTATACGACTGAAAAAATTGATTTCTTTAACGATTGTGATGACTTGATACGTAATAAGGAGCGTGCAATAACAACCATTTGTAGCAGATATGATCTTGCAAATATAACTGGTAAACTCATGGTGTTTACCCGAATCAACAAAATATCACAAATATGCATAGATCTATATGGAATAGAAGATGAGAGGGAAAGAGTTGACTGAACAACCCCTACTACAAGAAATTTGATCTTTACCAGGGCTGCCGGTGTTCTCCTGCATATTCATGCCGGGGTTCTCCTCCAGAATGCTGCCGTCCATGTTGGTCGTCAGGTCGATCAGATTGTTGCGGCCGAACATTTTCCACCGCCGGGGCAGACGGATCTAGGGTCATGAAGAGGATGAGGTAGGCGAGATTAGATCTTCGAGAGGAGAGGGAGGATGATAGGAATGGAAGGTGTGGTACGAGATCGTGGGTTCTGGCGATACGAGGGGCGTATTTAGGGGGAGGGTGGGTGCGCGGGACGGTTTCGTTTGAGCCGAAAAAAAGGGAGGGAACGGGGATAATTTTAAATAAAGAGGGAACAAAAAAATTAAACCAGAAAGGAGGGAACGTACAGTTTTTTGTACAAACGAAATAAAATTTTCCCATCTAAACTAGGTGTGCTTGCAAATTGAGCAGAGATTTTTTGAGTGTTCATTCACACATACTAGGTGTGCTTGCAGTTTTTCAGAATTTTCTAACATGTAACTTGGTCAATCATTTTGTAAGGACGAAAAAGGCAGAAATTAAATTAATGCATGAAAAGTGGTAAATTGCATATAAAAGTAAGGTACACTTATGCGGGCATTTTGGGTATTATGGTCATAACGTTGACGCGAAAGGTGGATAAACCCATGAAGATGTGTGTTTTGGTTTAGCATGAACACTGTTGCAGGCAAGGATCATGATTGTGGGCTTTCTTTTTTGCATAGCACTTGTGAACCTAATGGGGTCAAAACAACTTATGGGTCGACATTGTTCATGTCGCTTATGGGGCATCTTTGAAGAAAGGTGCATATAGGAGATCCAGATCGGCCTCAAATTTTTTGTGGGTGGTAATGCACACATACTACGTGGGCTTGCAGATTTTGAGATTTTTCTGACAATTAAAAGTGTGCATATCATTTTCTTTGAAGAAAAATGCCAGAAATTGAAAAAAATGCATGAAAATTGTTCAAATTGATTTTTAAATCATTTTAAACTCACATGAGTCATGCAATGTTTGTATAATCATGTAGAAATTATGTACCACAGGATGTGACAGAGTTTTGGTCATGTTGGATGCGAAAGGTTCACTTATAGGAGGGCATTTTGGGCATTCTGGTCAAAATATCGAGGCGAAAGCTGTGGATAAACCCTATCAAGATGTGTGTTTTGGTTTAGCATGAACACTGTTGCAGACAAGGATCATGATTGTGGGCTTTCTTTTTTGCGTACACTTGTGAAACCTAATGGGGTCAAAACAACACATGGGTTTTGTCGACATCGTTCATGTCGCTTATGGGGCATCTTTGAAGAAAGGTGCACATAGGAGATCCAGATCGGCCTCAAATTTTTTGTGGATGGTAATGCACACATACTACGTGGGCTTGCAGATTTTGAGATTTTTCTGACAATTAAAAGTGTGCATATCATTTTCTTTGAAGAAAAATGCCAGAAATTGAAAAAAATGCATGAAAATTTGTCAAATTCATGTTAAAATCATTTTAAACTCACATGAGTCATGCAATGTTTGTATAATCATGTAGAAATTATGTACCACAGGATGTGACAGAGTTTTGGTCAAGTTGGATGGAAAAGGTTCACTTAGGAGGGCATTTTGGGCATTTTGGTCAAAACATCGAGGCCGAAAGCTGTGGATCGATAAACCCTATCAAGATGTGTGTTTTGTTTTAGCATGAACACTGTTGCAGACAAGGATCATGATTGTGGGCTTTCTATTTTGCATAGCACTTGTGAAACCCAATGGGTCAAAACAACATGGGTTTGGTCGACATCGTTCATGTCGCTTATGGGGCATCTTTGAAGAAAGGTGCACATAGGAGATCCATATCGGCCTCAAATTTTTTGTGGGTGGTAATGCCACATACTACGTGGGCTTGCAGATTTTGAGATTTTTCTGACAATTATAAGTGCATATCATTTTCTTTGAAAAAAATGCCAGAAATTGAAAAAAAGCATGAAAATTGTCAAATTCAACAGCCCAACAAAAGCAACACACAAGAAAGAAAATATGAACTGCATATGTACCAGCATAACTTGTCTTCAACAGCCCAACAAAAGGAACACACTACATAACTAGTTAGCTAGTCTAACTTGTTCATCCAAACACAAATATATTTTTACATAAGTGCAAGCACAGAAGCAAACTAAACTCCAGGAAGCATCCTACGCCAGCTTACGCCTCTTGTTCTCCTCCTCTGATTCTTCTTCATCTGATGAATCTTCAGGAACATCAGTGCCTGATTCTTCAGAATCATCCTGAAGCTGAAATCCAATTGGCAGTCCAGCGTCTAGCTTCTCCAGCATCACCCGGTACAGCTCAAACGCCACGAAGCCATCAATGGCGGCGTAGTCCTTGTTGATCTTGTCAAGAGGTCTGTTCTCCCAACTTGAGTGCGCCCGAAAGGGGAAGTTCTTCTTCATGTCTGCATACCATGGATCAATCAGGTCCGCAGCCATCACACTCATGCCAACCTTGTCTTTTGATCCAGGGAGCCGGTACAGGTGCTGGAGGTCCACATAGAACTCTTCTGGAATGTTGACATTGGGCCAGGTTTGAGGAAGAACCACCTTGTCTGTCGTGGTGTCTACGCTAGCAAAGGTAATACCTTTGAAGCGTAGAAAATCCGCAATATAGCATGAACACTTCCAATGGTCACCACTGCAATAACCAAGAGAATGTAGAGTTAAGTTTAGTTAAAAGATGATTTCATAGGTGACAAACAAGTATATGATCAACATGAATTGACAGAAACATATGTGCTTACTTTACGCAAAACTATGCTGACTTGATTTGTTTTACATTTTACTAGTTTGTATATAACAATTCTAATTTGATTTGTTCTACCTTTTACTAGTTTTCATAAATATGAACACTTCTAATTGGCATGACCATCTGTTTGAGCCACAAGATGTACCAAGACCGAAACAAAAAAAAACCCATAACAAAATCATGTGTGCATCTATTTTTCACACCTATTAATTTTATTAATAGATCCAGCATTACTAGTTGAAACTAATCCGTGGCCTCGCAAGCACAGTTTCAAACTAACCCCGAATACAGAAATAGATCTAGAAACTTCTGTCTACCGTAAATATTAACCGAATTAGTGACATCGCAAGCAGTTTGAGCGACATCTAGTACTAATAGTAGAACAAATAGTCTGGCAGAAGGGGTGAAGCAAAAAACCCTCAATGCAGCAACATGTGTGGCCGTGTTTGTTCATACCTGGCGCACTGGTAGACGAGTACATGGCGGCGCATGGCAATCTGAATAACGGCCATCTTCTTGTCCTTCAGGTGCGGTCGCTGGTGTGCTCCATGTCCAGCCCCATGATCCTGGGGTCTCCAGCCGCGAACCACTCCTGGTACATGTCGAGGACCCGCTCCAGTTCTGCTGGATTGTTGGTGTACACCGCCTCGATCTGCTGGCTGCCGTGGATGGTGACGGCGTATGTCTCGGAGAAGTAGTTGACGGTGTTCATGGAGACGCAGTGGGGACAAATAAAACCAATCTTAATAAGTTATTTATGAGGGCTCTTTTTAGTATCTTTATCTCTAAATGTTACCACATAAAATTGGGTTTTAGGTTCAAATTAGCCAAATACAATAAACCTTTCTTAGGCTAAGAGGAGGGGGGCATTTGCCCCCCCCTTCCCCGCGGCCCAAAGAGATCGTTTGGGAGCGGCACCTTGTCGACGAAGTAGATGACAATCTGGAACTCGTTCTAGACGAAGTGGAGCAACTTGATGTTTTCTTCCACGCCGGTGGAGAAGTTGACGTTGTTGCCGGAGGTCTTGATGTCGAACTTGTATGGGTCGGTGTGGCTGGAGGCCTCGGTGTTGACCTTGTCTGTGAGGGTGCGGAGCATGGATGGGAGAGAAACGGGGCAGCACGCAGTAGAGCATCAGCTGGAGTAAGTCTTGGCTGGAGAGGTTGTAGAAGTTGTTGGCCTTGAGCTCGTCGAAGGCTGCGCCGGAATGGTGAGGCCGTTGTCGATGTCTTTCAGTTGTGCTCTGAGCTGCGTGTCCATGCGGCTCACTTTCAGGAGGTCGCAGAATTTGGTTAACCCGCCCTCATACAGGACCGCGATTGGGTCGGTGGGCGGATTCTTGTCGCGGCGAGAGTGGCCACGGACATTGTTGAGGCTGTCATGGGGAGGAAGGCCACAAGTAGTAACATAGTCTAGTAATATGTGTATGTTACTACTTGAAATTACTCTCCACTATGGCTAGTCTTATTGTACACAGAGAAAAATTGATCGGGATTGACGAATCTCTAGCCAATGAGATGGCAGAAGGGACCTCGCCACGGATCGCCCACAGAAACAACATCTCCAGATACAGCCTCTCGCTACCGTCCGATGCAGGGCATGCACAGCACGCTGGGAAATCAAATGCATGGCCATGCATGCACATGCAATCAATCAATCAAACGCATGCGCTGATTTTAATATGCTTGTGCATACGCACTCGATACATCGGCTCATGAATTTTGGGATACACGCAAAATTAAAGGCGAGCGAGAGCGTTGGTATCAGCTATTTTGTTTTTTGGAAACTGTACTAGGCATGCATGCATGCAGCGTTGGAAAATGAAGTCGATCAGTAGTCAGTCACATTTGCCAGCGTGGGTGAGAATGTCTTGGTTCTTTGCTGTAATACGTGTGTCATTAGCTGGAAAAAAATGTTCTTCAATTCCCTCGAAAGGTCGATTGATCGATCGAGCTTGCTTGATGGTTGTGTGTGGGCCGTATTACATAGGAGCAAACCTTTGAGGATCGATCGAGCTTGCTTTCAATTCCCTCGAAAGGTCGATTGATCGATCCGTCCATCGGGTGATGCGAAGGAACAAAAGGATCCATTCATCGTCCGGTCCCTGACGGACGGGTGACACGGACGTTCGAGGACTAGCTACTGTTGTGGTTTGGATGTATAACTCCACTCGGATTAGAGTCTGTTGGAAATAATCCAATCTTGTCCAGCTATGTTCGTGAGTCTGATCCGAGTTGTACTAGTATACTAGCTAGTTGGTACGTGAGATAGTAGGAAATTTGTGTTAGTTTTCAATAAATGTCTAAGTTGCCGACTCGTACTAGTAGTTAGTAGTTAGTGTCCGGTTTGGACTAGGTTAGCTTGGTAGGCACTGGGCGTGTATATAAACGTACCAGGTCGTGAGTTCATAAGACCGAGAAAAAGAGAAATAAAGAGGAAAAACAACGGGCACGATACGATGCCCTTGGCAAAAAAAATTTGAGCGTGTGTTTGTGATACTTTGATGTGATCGATCATGTGGGCGAAACCCAACAATTGGTATCAGAGCGAGGTCGAAGATTTGAAGCCACGCTTGCCCCGGGGAGGCGACCCGTAATAGCGCCTCGGGCGGCGATCGTCGTTCGGCGGAACGGCGTGGAGGAGACGGCCCGAGGTTGCCGTCAGCAAGGGAGCAGAGGCGGATGATCGTTGGTGAGAGCGGTGGTGCCGAGGCGTGGTACGGTAAATCTCGTCAAGATCGTCATCTGGGGAGTATGGATGAGGATGTCAAACTGTGTACATGAGTTCGTTGCAGATGCGTCCAAGAGCTTGCGGTTGTGAGTTTTTCTGCGACAGTTGCGTTACACTGGCAGAGAAAATTGTGTGCAGGAGCAAGCGGAAACAAGGAAATTGTGTCCTTGCGTTTCCCTCGTGATCGAAGTTCCAGCGAGTTCGTATATGGAAGTTGTGGTGCCCGTATACGGCGAGTTGTGTTGCCGTTCAACCAGTGGAATTCCACGAGATCGTGCGTTCGATCTTGGGCAAAGGTAGCAAGTTCTGGCGAGTTCATGTACGGAAAGATGTGTTGCGTGTACATGACGAATTGTGTTGCCGCCAGACGTGAAGTGTTGTTCGGTAAGATGCGTGTCACCGACAACAAGGATAAGGTGGGAAGTTGTGTCCAAGTGCTGGTCTGCGGGAGTTCGTTGCAGCGGAAGCGCGTCACAGTCGAGGCACTCCAGTGAGCTGTATCTTCAAGGGGCGAAGACGTGAGACGTCATGGTCGAGGTGTTCCAATGAAGGTGTATCTCCAAGAGCGAAGAGGTGCGCGGAGACAAGATGGCGGGTGGCTATCTGCGTGTCTCAATGAGAAGACGAAGACCAACGTGAAGATGGATGTGAACCGGTTAAGATGTGTTCCTGCATGAGGTTATGTGTTTAGTCTACATGTGACACGCTAAGATGCGGCAGCGTGGGCTGGTGATCCGGAGGACGCGTTGTGTTGGAGTCGTCAAGTTGTGAAACTGCATCGAGTCAAGACCGAAGAGAGCACAAGGATACGACAAGTTTGGATTAGGGGGAGAATGTTGGAAATAATCCAATCTTGTCCAGCTATGTTCGTGAGTCTGATCCGAGTTGTACTAGTATACTAGCTAGTTGGTACGTGAGATAGTAGGAAATTTGTGTTAGTTTCCTAAATGTCTAAGTTGCCGACTCGTACTAGTAGTTAGTGTCCGGTTTGGACTAGGTTAGCTTGGTAGGCATTGGACGTGTATATAAACGTACCAGGTCGTGAGTTTGTAAGACCGAGAAAAAGAGAAATAAAGAGGAAAACAACGGGCTTGACAAAAGTTTTTTAAGCGTGTGTTTGTGATACTTTGATGTGATCGATCCTGGAGGCAAACCCAACAGAGTCCACGGTCAATTTTGTTTTGGTTTGTGAGGACGAGCCGAGAGAAAGCCCTATTAATTCCATCGGTAGGAGGAATATTGATCCGTTTTTCCTAGGGAATGATTGATCTTTATTCCTAAGTTTGCGCCGTCAACACGTCCTACCCTACCTAACGATCTATGGCGATGGCATCGACGCCCCATCCTCGTCTTGAACCTATTCCGGCCGTCGGCACCAGCGAGGATGGCGTCCAGCTGCCACAGGACCTGCTCTACGAGATCCTGCTCCGCCTCCCCGACAAGACGCTATGCCGCTTCCGTGCAGTCTGTACCTCCTGGCGCTCCCTGCTCTGTGACCGGGACTTTATCGCCGCACACCAGCACCACCATCCTCCCAAGCCCCTCGCCGTCGGCATGTGCGGGTTTGGACAGTTCCACTTCGTCGCCATGGACCCCTGCGCGGCCAGTCCTTCCGCAGCGAGCTCGATGGCAGGGTTGGAGGGGATGACAAGGTGGCCCTCCGCGGGGCATGGCGACGATGGTCAGCGGGGGAGGCGGGGCTGTCTCTGTCGCTGGTGTCGCCGTCCGGGCTGAGGCAGTGGCGGAGGGAACGACAATGGAGGTGGAGGAGGTAGCTGAAGCTCAGGTGGTGATGGTAGCGAAGGAGGGGACCGGGCGAGCTGGCGATCCCGGTGACGGCGGCGGCACTCACGCTCAACGTGTCCCTGCTTACGGCAGTAGCGGCACCTCACTGGATCTCTGCAGAAGCGAGCAATGTGTCCACGACCGAGACAGTGGAAGCGCTCTCTGAATCTTAGGATTCTCTCCTTTATTCTCTCTGGTTTGTTGGCGCTGCATCTCGCAGCGCCGCTTCTTCTTCTACCTCTCTAACTCTGAACTCTCACTTGTGTCTTTCTCATGAACACAAACTACACACACGCACACCACCAAGGAAGAAGGCCATCAGCTTTGCCCAGAACACTCTCCCTTGGTGAGCACAAAGACTACATTTTGGCTGCTGCCCTCACGGCCTTAACTTTCTCATTAACTGAATGACCTATTTATACACAAAGGGTTGGCATTCCAGCCATGCAACTGACGCCACACTCATCCACTAACTACATGCATGCACACCACACCGGCCACTAACACCACGCCATGCACTAACAAACTCACTCCACTTCCTGGAATCACTCCAGCATGCATACGACCGGGCTAACCAGCTAACGACTTCTAAACTGACCGATTCTCTCGGTTCCAACTCGTAGTCTATATGCAAACTAAAACAAATATGCAGATACATGAACATGACAAGATTAAAACTAACATTCACCCTCCTAATCTTGTCATGTCAACTTCTCTAATTGATGCAGATCACCTACATCTTCTTGCCGCAACATCACCTTGCCGTGGACGACGTCCTCGTCGCAGAGTCGGCGCCAATCACAACTGCAACCTTGCCGCTGCACTTGTGTTCGCCATCAGCATCACACGAACCATCCTGCGATGGTAGCCATGGTCACCTACACCGGCCTCCGCATCTCACGGAGTCTGCCGCCACTTGCGGCCTCCACATCTCATGGAGTCTACCGCCGCTTGCAGCCTCCACATCTCGTGGAGTTTGCCGTTGGTGCACCATCAGAACTATCCTTGTCGCTGGTTCGCCGCACCTTGCCTCCAGCGAGCACGACGCATGCCGGCACGCAGCCAGCTTCTCCATGGTCGCACGGCTGTCCGCCGCCGTGTTCTTGCGCATATGGTGCTGCACCTAGCCTCCCGCCGGTGCCCCATGAACCTCCGCCACGATGTACGCCGCAGCGCATAACATCATGCCATCTTGCCGCGCGCACGGCCACCTCTTGACGTGGATGACACCTCCCATCACCACGTCATCTCCTCCTTCCAACGGCCTCACGCCGCAGCTGGCTGACAGGGGCATCACGCCGCCGCCAGCCTCCTCCTTGGGCCGCCGGATCTCCATCTCGCATGGAGTCCACAGCGTCGACGCCACCGCCTCGAATCTTGAGGCTCTGATACCAATTGTTGGCGCTGCATCTCGCAGCGCCGCTTCTTCTTCTACCTCTCTAACTCTGAACTCTCACTTGTGTCTTTCTCATGAACACAAACTACACACACGCACACCACCAAGGAAGAAGGCCATCAGCTTTGCCCAGAACACTCTCCCTTGGTGAGCACAAAGACTACATTTTGGCTGCTGCCCTCACGGCCTTAACTTTCTCATTAACTGAATGACCTATTTATACACAAAGGGTTGGCATTCCAGCCATGCAACTGACGCCACACTCATCCACTAACTACATGCATGCACACCACACCGGCCACTAACACCACGCCATGCACTAACAAACTCACTCCACTTCCTGGAATCACTCAGCATGCATACAACCGGGCTAACCAGCTAACGACTTCTAAACTGACCGATTCTCTCGGTTCCAACTCGTAGTCTATATGCAAACTAAAACAAATATGCAGATACATGAACATGACAAGATTAAAACTAACATGGTTGCGAATGGAGGCGGGAATGGGCCTTGGCGTTGTCTTGAATGTCCCTGCACCGGCCTGGAGTTGGGCAGTTGGCGCCACCAATGCGGCGGGCGGACCAAGTGCCAGTCAGCCTCAAGATCCACGTCAAACTTGAGCTTGAACTTAAGTTCGCATGTGTCCGTACGTTATACATCTAGCTAGCTAGCTGTACTGGTCCAGGAACCAAAGTTTGCATGCTTCCAATAAAGAAAAATTCTATGGTATCTGCAGGACCATTGGCAAAGATATCGTATCCTTTACAGCCGAATTAAGGTGGCTGGCATGGCACGAAAGCTAGGGAGATGCATACCGTGCGCCATGCGCAACGAATAAGTGCATAAGGAGCTAGCATATATGGATGGAGGACCAATCTATCAATTGATGCAGTACATACCAATAGTACTCGGTCGATGGAGTCGGCGCAAGACCTCGGCACGCTCTTCAGGCGTCTGCTGCTGCTCATGGCCGCACGCTCCGGTGACCACGAGAAGCTGTTGGGCGAGCAAGAGGATGCGGCGGCGGCGGCGATGGCTGGATGGCCTCGCGACGTCGTCATCGAGCTGGCCACCGCGAGCGAGGGGGACACCCAGCTCCATCAGACGGCCGCTGGCGGGGACGACGACTGCTACCTCAAGTGCGCGACGGTGGCCTGTGGCCGGGACAGGCGCACGTTGGTCGCGCGCAACGGGGACGGCGACACGCCGCTGCACTGCGCCGCCAGGGCCGGGCACCCCCGCATGGTCGCCCGCCTCATCGACCTCGCCCAAGAGGAGGGCGAAGAGACGGCCAAGGCCATGGTGAGGATGCAAAACCGGCGCGGGGAGACGGCGTTGCACGAGGCCATCCGCTCCGGCGACAAGGGCATGGTACCTCCGAGATCCTCTTCTTTATTTCTTGGAAAACGAAACCACCGTCTGCAACATTACTGTTTTGCAGGAAAAGATGGTCGGAGATTTGATGGCGGTGGATCATGAGCTTGCCCGCGTGGATGCATACGATGGTACTTCGCCTCTGTTCCTAGCCATCTCGTTGGCTCATGACCGTCTTGCTTGTTTATTGCACGACCAGTACGACGAGGCGCTGTCCTACTCTGGCCCCGAGGGCCAAAATGCCTTGCATGCTTCAGGTCACCACGGCTCTCGACACAGCAACGGTGTGTATACGTACTACATACGTACTCTTGTAATTTCTAATTTAACTTTCAGTGGCAAAGTTTATAATTTCAATATCTTTTAATCGAATATCCATTTTATGATACATTTTGACAATTGTCTTTAATGCGATTAAATACTTTAAAACAAGATCAATATTAATTAATTTTGATTTTTCAGCTTTGAAGCATGCATATATGATAGTTTACATTACATTTTGGTCTATGTTTTTCATATAATATTATAAGTTTTATAGGATGGGAGGAAAACAAGTGCTGCCCTATAACGATCACATCAACACACTAGCTATACAGTTGAGATGGGAGGAAAATTACTGACTTTTAGGAAGTAACCAGAGGAGTTCTTCCATGACAGGAAACATCAATTCTGATGAGGGTTTAAAGATTTTACAAATGATCAATGCGGGTAACAACACATCAGTATACTACTATGAAAACGGCCTCAAGTCATCACGGGTGAATCAATCAATGAACCAATAGTTCACACAGACTTAAAGGATTTAATATAATCTACCTATAGTCGGTGTTTTGTAACACGGGGTGTCTAACCGGCAATAATGAATATGGGGTGGCGTATGCACGGAGATCCGATGGGTTAGCACACGAGAGACAGATTTATACAGGTTCGGACCCTGCGAGACACGGCGGTAATAACCCTACTCCTGTTTGTGGCGATTTGTATTGCTTCTGTACCGTATGCTCGGCTTTGGTGTATGCGATGCATCGTGGGTATTGATCTGATGCCTTCCGGGTGCTCCCTACTCCGCCTTATATAGGTGGACTGGGGTAGGGTTACAAGGTGCCCGGGTCGGCTTACAAGTTGAGTCCTAGTCGGATACAAACTAGTATTCCGGGTAATCCGGTAAGTATATTGCTTATCGTATACTCCAAGTAGATGAGCTATCCTCGTATGGTAGTTGGATTCCATGACGCTGGCTCGGCCCACCCTATGTCCATTGGCCGGCTTTGTCCTCCATGTGGCACCCGTTGTTTCATGTATTCGATACCTATATTAATTATATATTTGGTAGCAAGACATATATTTACTAGAAATAACATATTAGAGAGCAACCTTACCACAGGATGGTGTTGTAATATAACTTCCATCGGTTTAGAATTTCCCCCCTCTTCCGTATGCCAAATATAAAAGAGAACTGATATTATATTGAATAGTTCATGATTAATTCGTAAGGCAGATTTCAACATGAAAATATAAAAATTACCATTTTGGTGAATATATTAAATCTCTTTCATGTTGTCGTATTTAACTAAATATCTCAAAAATGCATGACAAAAATATAAAATTATCATTTAAATGAATACATAGAATTAGTTAATATTTTCAACATGTGTATTTATTATTATTACATACTAAAAGCATAGCACGGTAGAAAAAAGAGAAACATGACCATAGAAAAAAACATCTGACAATTGATCTGGTGGACTCTCTTTGAACTAATGAAGCGCAACCGTTAGATCTTAATACTTTACGAGATTTATTAAGTGGACCCGTCATGCGTGGCCCTAAAGAAAATCTCAGTCGGGCTCAATACATTCATCACCTCAAAGAAAACACTGAGAACGGATCTATATGGTTGGCCCTAAAAAAGTCGCACGTGCAGGTGAGTGCTTAGCCGGATGAACGAAATAGAAAATTAAGTGTCTACTTAGAGCATCTCTAGCTCTTTCCGGCCTAAAATCACTTAACTCTCAAAAAATAAAATATTGGGAGTTATAACATCTACCCCTTCCCCTAGAGTGCTATAACTCAAAAAAATATTATTGGCAGGTCCAAATAACCAAGCCCTTTGCCCTCAAAAGTGTGGAAACCTGATTGCTTATCAATCCACCTCTCTATCCAGCTTTTTTTTTGGCGCAAGGAAATTTCACCGCCCGACGCAGCCGGACAACCTTGCCTCTGACTCCCTCCAACCACCGCAACACCATGGGAATGCACCCCTAAGCCTCGGAGAAGACGTCGCCCCCCTCCCCGCCCTTCCCCCTTGCTCGCTGCCCCTGGATACGGCTCTCGCGACCTAGACAGGGACCACATGGACGCCGATGCCACGGGATCAAACAACCTTAGTCATCCCGTCCACCAGCGTTGTTTGCCCGACGGCTGTATGTTCCCCGTCCCCCTCACTCGGGTGGTTGCCACTCTCCTCCCGCCTACCAATTCCAAACGGATGGATGGTAGCACGGGACCTACTGCTGCATGAGACGTCGACGGAGAGGGCCGAGGTAGCGGGGCGAGTGGCCCGGGTCCATGGCGACGGTGGCGCTCGAACGGAGGCGGGGACGGAGGAAGGAGGGGCCTGCGGCCTTGATCGAGAAGATTCAGCGGAGCAAGCAGCGCTCTAGGAGGAGTACTGTGTGGCCGGGGTCCTCGCCAATGGCTGATTCATGTGCCCAATCGAGCGTGCATATGATTGGCGAGACGAGCGAAGAGAAGCATAGCTCAGTCCTAGTCCGGGTGACGGGGGAGGACGGCACCGCAGTGGTGCAACATACATGGAGGCGGCGGCCAGTGCTAGAGAGGTGGCGCATGCGTGCAGTCGTAGTATGTGCGTCCGGGTGGAGTTAAAGAAGGAAGAAGGGAACGAAGAGAGTCTTCCAGGTGGGGCCTGGGTCCATTGAGAGTTAGATTTGGGGCATGTGCTAGTTCCCACCTTCTCAATACCCTCAATTTTTTAGGAGTTAAGTTTCGGCGGTGGTTTTGGAAGTTAAGTTTTAGAGGAAGGGCTAGAGATGCGAGATGAAACCAATAGAACACAGAATATGACCGATTTATCACATACAATGCATTAGCTATGGCTAGGAAATGAGTCCGTATTAGGCCTCTCACAGTGGGTAGTATCATAGTGCATGATACTACTTTAGTTACTAACTTCATATTGCATATATAGTATCATATGGCACCACATTGTAGAATCTTAATATGAATTGTGTGCCTAACTTATTTACCATTCAATTTCCTCATTTGGTGAGCAATGATACGATATCCTATCATGATACGGGTAGCGTTTATTTCTTAACTACAGTGCCACATCATCTACGTGCTGACTTTGTTGTGCATGATACTTGCCATGATACCTGCATTGGGAGAGACCTTATATGTTTGGTTGTTGTGCATTGCCTTTCGTGTTGACTGCAAATAAACAACTAACTATTACATCCTATGTTGAGTTGCTTTTGCGCAGTACACAGAGCCATGGGCAAACAAGAATGGATAAAAAATAAACAAAATTTATAATGTGCGACCGTTCGGACTTTGGTCCGGCCGCACCACCCTTCCATATCATCTATCGAAGGGTGTCCGAGCGTTGCGCCCTGTAGTGGTCGCACATAGTCCAATTCAAATATAAAAAATCATAGCACTGATGATGTACTTTGAACACTGGTCTGCTAAATGCTAACATATGTTTTATGACAAATTACTCCTACCTCTGGCACTCTACGGATTCCAAATAACCAGAAACATGGCACTCTACGGATACGGATTCAAAATAACCAGAGACATGCACATGTTACGGCCACAACACGCTGCTTTACACAGATGGGTATTTATGGGGTAATCAAGTAGTATGACATGGAAGCTGATTTAGGATGCATTTGGTATTGTCGTTCATTATCATAAATCATTTTGCCCCTAACCGCCTTTTTGCTATCTTAATGTTTGCTTGACCTGATTTTACCTACTACTATGGCTATTTTCTACAATAGGTTATAAAATAAGCACATCACAACTCAGTTAAGCAACCGCAAACCGAGTGGGAGAGGGAGAGAGAGAGGGGGTGGTGAACCCTAGCCACCACCCGGCACTCCCCTCCCCATCCTTTCGTCCCTCGTCACCGCCCGTGGTCACGACCGGGCTAAGCCCGTGTGGTAGATGGTGACGGCGGGACGTTGCTCCTCGCGCTAGTTAGGCTTGGTGGAGGAAGGCCTTCTGGTCAAACCGTGGTGACCCGATGTGGCCATGGCGGTGTTCCAAGCTAGCGGCAACGCTTGGATGTTCATCATCAGCGTATAGACCTTCCTTGAAGGTGGCATGTTAGGTAGGGCTGGTCGGGTAGCGCAACTATAGATATTCTCGGCCACCTCAAGGATTCGTATCGGGGTTAGGGCCTTGTGCCCCTTTGAGCCCGCATCTAATGCCCCTACAATGCCAGTTCTGGTGTCGGCGGTAGTCCCCGTGGATGCTGCTCGTCCGATTTGACGGTGATCTGCTCCGTCGGGTCTGGATTTGCGAGGGAGCTTATGCTTGGGCTTGTCCAGTTTGGGATCCTCCTACCCAGCGTTCGGGTCCAAAAGGTGGTGGCTTGATGGGTGGTTTTCTTCTGTGGCATGGCAGCGAGTGGAGTTTGGGTGCTGCAGCGGTGGCCCTGAATGGTGGGAGCCATGGCATTTTGCGGGCAGGATCCATGGTTCTAGCATGGGGCGACGTGGTGGCTGGCAGCGGCGAACAGTGGGAGTGGTGTGGGGGTCTTCTTGGTGGCCCCGGTTGTTCCTAGATGTCACTAGTAGGAAATAGCCTATTAATGGCGTGCCATTTTGGCTACTAGTGGCGTGTATTGGGCATGCCACTAGTATGCCACCACTAGTAATGTTATTAGTGGCACCCACACGCCACTAGTAATAGACATACTAGTGGCACGCCCTTTCAGGCATGCCACTGATAACAGTTACTAGTGGCGTGCCCTCAAACTGGCGTGCCACTAGTATTCTAATTACTAGTGGCGTGCCCCTTAAATTGGCACGTCACTAGAAAATATTTGTGAATTTAAAAAAAGTGGCGGTCTCGACAGTGGCGGCCGTGGTGAGCGCGACCTAGCAACATAACAGGGATAGCGTGCGGTGGTGATGGTCACGTTTTCGGTGGCGGAACAGGGACAACGGTGATGCCGTGGTTGTGGCAGTGGTGGTGGATATGGCAACGAGGTGGGGCCCGAGTAGGCGGTGATCCTTGTCGCGGTTGGCCATGGTCGGAAGGCGGTGCATCACGGGGTTGCTCGCCCGCACGGAGCGGCACTAGGACACGGCGATGGAGGAGCTTGTGGCCAGCCGAGAGTGTCGTTGGCGAGAGAAGTGAGAAGAGAGAAGAGAACGTCGTCGGGGAGAGAAGAGAGAAGAGAGGAAGAGAATAGAGGAAGAGAAGAGAGGAAGAGAGGGAGAGAATAGAGGAAGAGAAGAGAGGAAGAGAGGGAGAGAAGAGAGGAAGAGAGGGAGAGAATAGAGGAAGAGAAGAGAGGAAGAGATGGAGAGAAGAGAGGAAGAGATGGAGAGAAGAGAGGATAAGAAGAGAAGATAGAGGGAGAGCCGTTCGATCTGCGTCATCGAACGTTCCAGATGCGCCACTTCATCGATCCGTGTGACTTTCTCTGGACCAATCAGAGGGATTCCCACAGATCGATGATGTCGCGTCCCTATTAGTGGCGTGCCCTCCAACAAGCACGCCACTAGTATTCTATATACTAGTGGCGTGCATATTAACCCACGCGCCACTAGTTTTTTAAACCCTAAGCCCTTACCCGGAAATTAAAACATCCGAAACCCTATTCTAAACCCAAAACCCAAAACTCTAAAGCCTAACCCTAAACTAGGAAATCTGAACCCTAGCTCTAAACCCTAAACCCTAACACCAAAACTTAAAACGTCCAAAACCCTATTTTTCTGGCCGAATTTTACTATTCTAAAAAATTCAAAACAGAAAACAAAAGGTCTTTTCTGATGTAACTTTTTGTGACTAAACTTTTTGATATTGAACTCAGCTCAATCCGAAGTCATATGCAAAAGTTACCGCCGTTAAACCGAGACTGCGCGTGTGACCTTGGGTGACGCATCACTGGTAACACTACTACTGGTGGCATGTACGTAGGACAACACGCCACCAGTGAGTGGGTCCCAAGGGCGGGCCCGGCGTAGGATATTGGTGGCGTGTTACCTACAGGTAACACGCGTGTATCTTAGACATGCCACCACTAACAAATTACTAGTGTCGTGCCAATAAGGTGGCACGCCGCTACTATATTCCGCCCGGGTGGACATCTGGGTCCCACATACTGGTGGCATGTCCCTGCTATAGGCACGCCACTGATAGGCAATTAGTGGTGGCGTGTGGAAAAGTGGCACGCCACTGGTATTACCAGTGGCATGTCATTATTGTGGCACGTCACTAATGTTGTGGTGCCTATAAGGGTTTTCCTACTAGTGTGTGGAGGCTGAGAGTTTTCTGCCGGGTGACGTCCATGGACATTGTATCCTTCGTCAAGGAACCATTACTGCCTCTCTTCGTGCTCCTTGTGCCCCAGGAGAAAACCTAGATCCTTTCTGATCGGGCGGCGGTGGTACCGTGGTGCTGTTTCCTTCCTGAAGGCGCTATTTTGGAGTCATTGTTCGTCGCCCTTCGCTGGTGATGTGGTGGCACGGTAGTATTGTTTGGGTTGGCAGGTATGCTACGGTGAGGTGTGCTCTTTCATCCGGGGGCATATGTCGACACGCCAGCTTGAGCTCTAGGAGGAGCTCCAGCCTGCTAGGTCGGTGTCGCATCGGCTGGGATAGTGGTCCCCTCCAGTGACGGAGACTAATTGTGCGGCGGTGTGCTCTTATAAGTCCGGTTCTATTCCATTCCTACCTGGCAGCTCAACTTCCTCGGACTGTGCTACTTCTCCTCCGTGGTTCCTTCGGCCCGGCTTGCTTTTAGATATGCATGCACTAGGTTTCTTGTTTAGGCATGGTCCATGAGTTCTTGTAGTTGTCCTGTTCCGGTGTGCGTGTTTGCAGTTATCTTTGTACGCTGGTTTCAAAACTATGTATTTTTCGCCAATTTTGCGTTATTAGTTTAAAGTCAAGCTACGACCTTTTCTCTAAAAAGGGGGGGGGGGGGGGAGATAGGATTGAGAAATAAGATCCATGCCAAAAACAAAGAGGCGAAACCCAAGGCGAAAATGGATAAGCTTGGTCAACCAAGACTTACACCAATCTAAGGAACAGTTCTTTTTGGCTTCCAGGACGGCTTCCGGAGAAGCCGCCTCTCAAATTTGGTTAGGCTTCTGAACTAGTTTGGCCTAAATTAGTTTGGAAGCGTAACCAAATGTTGGGGGCGGCTTCTTCAGAAAGCTGGGGGTAGGGCAACTTCTCCGGGAAGCCGTCCTGGAAGCCCAAAAGAACTGGGCCAAGTCGACTACAAATTAGCAAATCCGTTTTGCATTTTATTATACTGATGTGGATTGGGCAACAAGAGTGGTCTATAGTACCTCAACAGTTTAGCCAATACTGAATGTGAAACAGAGAGGAGATGAAAGGAGGGTCGCTAATTATATTTGACTTGATTGTCCACGAAATACTGAACAGGGACGCGCATATTACTTTCACAGATGGAGGAAATTTAATAAGGTGATTTGTGAACATTGAACCAGATATTCATACAAGATTTATTAAGTCAACGCATTGACACATGTACATTGATAAGATCAATTCCTTAATTTGGTACAATAGATTGAATATTTACAACTTAATTGCATATTTCAACATCAAGGAAAATAACATAGAGATGAAAACATTAATATAGAAATATAGTATTGTATCTGCTTTTGTCATGTTTAAATTTATATTTATTTGATACTCATGGATTGGATATATTTTTAAGATAAATACATTATTAACATTAAGAGTTTAACCACAAAAATATATATTCAAATTTGTTCGTAAATATATGACGTTTTTGTAGTAATATGGTAGTAGATAGTAAGGAAAGTTGTAGTAATAAAAATGACCAAAATCAAAAAATCTATATTGCTTTTAGATTTTGAGTGCTCTTGCTCGGTATTTTTTTAAAGACAATAGACTATTCTCATGCCATGGGCCACTATGCTTGTTTAGACAATAACTAATTCTAGCTTGTGCAGGTGCACAGGTTGATGGATAGAATTATAATAATTAGTTATGGATATTAGTGTAATCATTAAGATTAAGTGTTATATTATTCCTTACGTTTGATTGTACATTTACTTAATTAATCTCTCAAACTAGAAATTCAATTTTACCCGCGCGCTAACCTTATAAAATAGGTGAATTTTTAACCACATAAGCATGCTGTTTTATAATGTCATTATAAAAATCACTTATAACGTCGAAAATGAACCATTTTTGCTTCCACATGAACACAGAATAACCATTTTTGCTACGCCGGCCACAAGGGGTCATTTAATGAAATTTCGTTATGATTTGCAAATGTAAAATGCCGGGATAGATGTTTGGAAGACATATACATACATAGTTGCTTTTACTTTTAGTTTTGACTAATGTATGAATATAATAATAATATAACGGCAGTAAGGCAATGACTGCAGGGATGACAAAACGGCTACTTGTGTGGAACAAGAACCTTGCCAGACAAGCGGACGACTCTGGAAGTACACCGTTGCACTTCGCTGCATCAGCAGAAGATCCCTCGTTGGAGTTATTTCTGTTTGTTTTTGCTGAACGGGACTTCGAGTCATACTCCTTGACCTTGGCCCTCTCCATTTTACCAAGGAAATGTGTATACTGGTTCTATAGGCGGAGGAGCATCCGACCTTTCTACTGGTGGAAGCTAATCCACATTCAGCATTTCAGCCGGACAGGAATGGGTTGTATCCGGTGCATGTGGCTGCCTCGGCAGGAAGCTTGGTGCCCATCATCATCTTACTCTGCCATTCTCCTGGCTGCGCCGGGCTGCGCGATGGTCAGGGAAGGACCTTCCTTCATGTTGCGGTGGAGAAGAAGATGCTTAACATTGTGCGGTTCGTGGCCCACGGGTTTGATTACAAGGCCATCATGAACATACAGGACTACGCCGGGAACACCGCCTTGCACCTAGCTGTCCTCGGAGGGGACTGGGATAACTTCAGCAGCCTCATCCGGAACAAGCACGTCCGCTTAAGCTTGCCAAACAAGGAGGGTGCAACTCCCATGGATATTGCGCACAGCAAAGTTCCTCCGACTGGATTCTATTTTGGGCTGGTACGTACCCTACCTACTCCCTCCGTTCTATTTTAGTTGTCGTACTAAATCAGCGACAACTAATATGGAACGGATGGAGTACTATATATGAACTTGCTCCTACTGTGTCAGCTAGCTAGCTGTGTAGTAATTTGTTTGTTCTTAATTGCATGCAGCATGCACGACGTCGCATACTCAGGACTCTCATCTTAGCAAACGCTAAAAAGAGCTACTGCCGGCGCGACCGCTTCCTGGACCAACATGTTCCCAAGCTTGACGAGGCCGAAGAATCCGCGAAAATAACGTCCTTCGCACAGATTGTCGGCGTCGGCTCCGTCCTCGTGGCGACTGCGACGTTCGCTGCGGCTTTCGCCATGCC
The DNA here is from genome assembly GCA_947311845.1 of Poa pratensis. Lineage (NCBI taxonomy): Eukaryota > Viridiplantae > Streptophyta > Magnoliopsida > Poales > Poaceae > Poa > Poa pratensis. The sequence continues at coordinate 32,246,614 of CAMZMU010000112.1, forward strand.
CGGCGGCCCCGACAGTACTGATAAAACCATCCCACCCAATGGCAAAGCCGGCACGCCGACGCTCGCCGGGCTCTACGCCTTCCACGCCTTCATCATCTCTAACACCCTCGCCTTCATCTGCTCCACCCTGGCCACCTTCAGCCTCGTCTACACCGGGGTTGCCGCGGTGGACATAGAGAAGCGGATCAAGCTGGTGGCCTTCTCCCTGGCGCTGCTCATCAGTGCGGCCAGAAGCTTCTGCGCCGCCTTCGCCTTCGCCATCTACGTGGTGCTCCCCCGGAAGGTGGCTCATGGGACGGCCATGGCGGCATGCGTGATGACGGTCCTTGCATTGATGGACGCGTTTTGGTTCATGCTGGCCATCGTGACTGATACAACAGTCCTTCTTAGCAGGGAAGACTGGGGGTCAGTGTCCAAGCCATTGCTCAAACTGGGCTCTAGAATCCTAGCCAACACTGTCTACGTCTTCTGGCCCTACATCGTCATCTTCGGTCTGTTGGGCATCAAAAGCATCAGTGGCACCAACGCCTAAGACATTTGCTACCTAGGTGCATGCAAGACTTGCTTGCTTCCTTTATCCAAAAAATACGACGACAGCCCAGCCCAGGCAAACACACCTTGACTTCTTGTACATCCTTCGTGTCATCGTCATTCCTTATATTCGTTTTCAAAACAAATTGTTTTCAACTCTGAGAGGGGCAATCATCATGACCTCGTCATGTTAATTAATTTTGTGTCCCCTACTATTAGTTATATATATACGACTCAGTAAATTTATTCAACTTGAGCTACGCGATGTACTGTATGTCTTTGCCCGCTTCTGGGAAGACAGATGGCTGGACGGGAAGCCCATCAGGGAGATAGCGCCAGACCTCTTTGCGCTAATCCGAGGCGTCGTAGGAAGAGACGCACGGTTCAGGCTGGACGCGAGCCGGCTCGGTCCAGCTCGGGGCGAGCCTGCAAAAAGCTCGGGCCGGAGTTGCCGAGCCCCGAGCCGGCTCGCACCGCCGGCGAGCCGCGAAACAGAGCTCGGCCCAGCTCGTCGAAAGCTCGGTGCAGCTCGCGAGCCACACGGTGGTGTCTCACTGACAGGTGGGGTCGGTCTTCTCTGGCAACAGGCGACCATGCGGGGCGGCGCAGCGGTGCTTCCTAGCGGAAGTAGCGCACGAATTCGAGGTTGGCGAGGACGATTTCGAGGTTGGGGTCGGAGAAGAGATGCCGTGACGGAGAAGAACGGACAGTGCGGAGTGGCCGGGATGGAGGCGAGCTAGAGGAGAGTGCTGGGGGCGCCGGGCCGGAGCGAGGCGGCGTCGGCAGCATGGGGCGGCGCGGGTGGCGGCTGCTCTCTCGTCTCTGCTCTGATCTATCGATCGATTGGTGTGGGGAAGCAGAGAAACTAACCTTACTCGGGCCAAGCCTGGAAACCTCGGGCCGAGCCCAAAAGCTCGGGCTGGAGCGTCCAGCCTGAATGGACATGGACTCAGACTGCGTCGTCAGACGTTGGTATGAGCGCCGATAGCACCAGCTTGCCGCACGAGATGCCTGTCGTGAGTCCTGATCGAGCAGTCTGTGTCGTCGGCAAGGATAAACGGGCCAGCCTAATGGACTTCGCCACCGGGGCCCTCTCCCTCTTACCTGACCACGCGATGCCACGGGGCTACATCGCCATCTCCTACGCGCTCGGCCATGCAGCCTCCACGGGAGAGTACAAAGTGCTTGCCATAGCCACCCTAGAAGAGAACCTTCTGATCCAACGCCAAGAGCAAGTGTGCAAGATCCTCACCCTCTGTGGCCGCAATGGTGCCGACGGACAGCATTGGAGGGGGACGGAAAGCCCTCACTGCAAGGTGGTATTGCCGTCATACAATAAAGAGACGACTGTTATCGAGGGTGTCGCCTACTTCTTGACGCCGGGCAATTTTTACGGGTATAACCCTGAGGTGTACACGCATAACGACTAGATCATGCCATTCAACTTGGATAGTGTGGCTTGGATGGTCAACTGGCTGCTTTCCACGACGACCGTCCCACATGCGTGAACCTATGGTACCTCGCCGACCCTGATCACGCCGTCTGGTCCATGTTGGTCAAAATCGTCATGCCGTACCACACTCTCCCGTTGCCATCGCCACTGTCGCCGGCGCGTTACCACGAGTACTTCGTTAAACCTTTATCGGTGCTGGGCGACGGGAGGATCGTGGTGTGGATGCGGGTGCCGAGGACACAGTCTTGCGCATCTATGACCCGAGAACCGGGGCTTTCACGGATGGCACGCGAGTGGCGAATTGCCACAACATAGGAGTGCACGCGTGCAGTATGCTATACACAGGGCTGGGAGGTGCGGTAAAGTAGCCTCCCTTTCAGCCAGTTTTATTATATCTCCATTCAGAATGTTAATGTTCTTTGATTTAATCTGTGAAAATTTGCACTACTTGATAATATGTGCTCTTTGATCGATCGTTAATGGTAGAAGAGAAGACTCGACTATGCATGCGTGTTGGGAGTCGTTGGATTACACTGTGATGTATCTTTTAAACCTCAATTAGTGGTGTCACACTTTCACTTAATTGCATACGCTGCCCATGTTACCTTGATTAGACTTCCTTGAATCGTTGGATGAGAGTGTACCATATGTTTATCGTTCGTTTGTGATACGTGCGATCCTAGCTAGAAGCTCGTGTGCAACCCAGGTAACATAGCGAGAGAAGCTAGCAAACACTGCACGGGGCCTACACGTACTACGGAAGAGCGCCTACAGTATGGGAGAGCGGCACACGCAAAGACCTGTGTGTTTTCTGTGTGTTTTTTTGCCGTGTGTGACACACGACAAATATTATTTTGTCTTGTAGTTGTACCTGATATGCAGCACACGGTAAAGATGTATTCTCCCGTAGTGCTAGCCCGGCACGCTGCCTCGTGACCTCTTTGACGCCGTCCCTCACTCGCGACACATGCGACTATCCCCGCCCGACGCAGCTGCTCCGATCCGCATCGCGACGACCCCGCGCCGTGCCCCGCCACTGCTCTCCACGCAACGCCGGTGCAGCAGACAGTCCGTCATGCGCTACATTGGTTGTTCCGAGAGTCTGGACTGGAAGCACATTGGGATCCTTGGTGACCTCAATCATGGATATGCAAACCTCGCGGACAGTGACAATTGACAAGCCAGTATTTGGACACAACGACATAAAAAAGAAACCGAAAACGTGTTTAGCTTGTTGTACGCCGAATGCTCTTCTAAAATTCCGTGAATTCGAAATTAAAGACCAAGAAACGCTTGAGCATTGTGGCTTATTTATTACTGCCATGCATCCGCCTGTATCAAAAATTAGAAAAATCCCTAGTCAAGATACTGGTTTTTAGGGTATTCAAAGTCAAACCACTTTAAAATGAAGAAATTTTTTTTTATCAAAATCCATGAGAGAAATTAGGTTACCTTTACCTATGGAAATAATAGAAAAGTAAAGCCACAAGATTTTACGAAGGACATAAAATGTTGTTTTGCGGGAAGGACATGTACAATGCTTGCACAAATGTTTAATGTGAACGTACTCCTCTTGTGGTCAATTTTAATTCGACCACAAACCTAACGGCAACATGGTCGTTCGAGGACTCCTGTTTGTGGTCGATTTGTTTTGGTTTGTGGGGGACGAGCCCAGAGAAAGTCCCCTATTAATTCGATCCGTAGGAGGATTTTTTTTTTTTTTTTTTTTTGCGAATCAAGGAACTATATTAATCATAAAGTGGGATTACAATCCTGTAAAAGGATGCCTGCTAGAAACGTTGGGTATAATTAACCCAGACACACCTACGTCTAGCTTCACTAGCAGCTTTCGCACATAGGTGGGCAGCCTCATTAGCGAGACGCCCAATATACATGAATTTGATGCTAGCAAAAAACCCACTTAGCTCATTTACTTCCTGGCAGATGCAGGCAATTTCAGATTTGCCGCCACCAGGATCTTCCATCAACTTCAAAACTCACGAGCATCCGACTCAATCTCAACATGTTGATAATGGTGTTCCGACGCCAGACGAACTGCATCAAGAATTGCTTGTGCCTCCATAATCAGAGCACTCCCGGCTGTGTCGTACTAGATAGCCTGGCCCCTTACAAGACGTCCTTCAAGATCTCGTATAACCAAGCCAGTAGCGCCCTGCCTCATATCTTCGCGAAATGCCGCATCAACATTGAATTTTATTGTTCCCGGCAATGGCTTCTTCCAGCTAGGTTTTTGACTTGCTTGTTTAGGGATCTTCTTTTTCCCCAACTGTGCAAGATCATAGGTAGTATCCATTACCCATTTCACCGACGCTGACACGGAACGACCGCCACTCCCGTGCCAGACCGCATTTCGTTCTTTCCACACAGCCCAACAGCCACATAAGATGACACCTACAGCTTCTTTCGACACCACATTTCCTTGTATCAGGTCCGTAGCCCATGACCTGGGATATAGTATAGGAATCTTCACGTTGGTGAATGACTTAAGTTCCTGCCAGAAAAGCCGAGCCCATGTGCATTCAAATAATGCATGAAAGATCGATTCTTTCTCAGCGCCACATGTTTTGCAGAACGCTATTTCCTCCATATGACGTCTGTTTAAAACCTGACGACACGGTATGAACTCGTGGATCACACGCCACCAAAAGACCCGGACTTTGGGTGGGACGTCACGCTTCCATAAGAGCTTCCAGTAAGGCTGGGAGGCACCAACAGAACTACCGGCCTCCTCGCTCAGGAGTTTTTTAGCTGCTAGAACCCTGTAGCATGATCGGACCGAGAAAACGCCAGTCTTCTCATGAGCCCACGCCCAAAAGTCCTCAGTAAACCTTCCAATAGGAATAGCACTGATCGTTATCACATCAGGGACTACAACACTCTTCCGTAGGAGGATTGATCTGTTTATTTCTACATACAGAACTCGATCGATCTTTTTTCCTAGCGATCGAACTCGAGAACACGTTTACGCCGTCAACACGTCCTAGCTACGTACCGATCTATGGCGATGGCATCGACGCCCCATCCTCGTCTTGAACCTCTCCCAGCCGTCGGCACCAGTAACGATGGCGTCCAGCTGCCACAGGACCTGCTCAACGAGATCCTGCTCCGCCTCCCCGACAAGCTGCTCTGCCGCTTCCGTGCCGTCTGCACCTCCTGGCTCTCCTTGCTCTGCCACCGGGACTTCATCGCTTCCCACCAGCACCACCATCCTCCCAAGCCCGTCGCCGTCGCCATGTGCGGGTTCAGACAGTTCCACTTCGTCGCCATGGACATGGACTCGGGCTGCGTCATCACACGTGTGAGCGCCGAGAGCGAGAGCCATCACCACCGCTTGCCAGCTGCCGTGAATCCTGAACGAGCAGTGTGTGTCGTCGGCGGCATGGATAAACGGGGCAGCCTAGTGGACTTCGCCACCGGGGCCCTCTTCCTCTTGCCCGACCACGCGATGCCATGCACCGCCATCTCCTACGCGGTCGGCCGCGCAGCCTCCACAGGAGAGTACAAAGTGCTGGCAATAGCCACCCTAAAAAGAGAACCCTCTGATCCGACGTCGACAACAACAGCAAGTTTGCAAGATCCTCACCTCGGTGTTGGCCGCAATGGAGACGGCAGCCAGCATTGGAGGGGGACGGAAAGCCCTCGCTGCAGGGTGGTATTGCCGTCGTACAACAGAGAGACGACTGTTATCGAGGGGGTCGCCTACTTCTCCGTCTCAAACGATGGCTACCGGTTTATCCCTGAGCTGGACCTGCAACACGACTGGATCATGGCATTCAACTTGGACAGTGAGACCTGGCGACCAGTCCCAATCCGAGGGCCCACGGACTGTCGTGGCATCGGCTTAACTGAGCTCGATGGTCATCTGGCTGCTTTCCACGACGACCGCCATACCTGCGTGAAACTATGGTACCTCGCAGACCCTGATCACGGTATCTGGTCCATGTTGCACCAAATCGTCATGTCCTATCACACACTCCCGTTGCCGCTCTCGCCAACGCGCTACGATGAGTACTTTGTGAAACCTTTAGCGGTCCTGGGCGACGGAGGATCGTGGTGTGGATGCGGGTGCCCGAAGACACAGTCTTACGCATCTATGACCCGAGAACATGGGCTTTCACGGATGGGACGCGGGTGGCGAACTGTCATAACATGGGAGTGCACAGGTGCAGTATGCTATACACAGGGCGAGGAGGTGCGGTCAGCTAGCATTTAGAAGATTAATTTTCTTGGACTGAATCAGTATAATTTGCACTATTTTGAGCATCTGTGCTCTTTTATCTATTTTTAATAGAAGAGAAGACTATACTATACATACATCTTGTATCTCATATGCCTTTTTAAACTCTCTGATCTACATCATGTGTGTTGGGGGTCACTGGATTACACTATGGTGTATACCTGTTATATACTTAATAACAAACTGATCGTGCCAGCCGACCAGGGCGGTGGTATACCTGTTATATACCACCGTCCCTTATTCTCTCCCTCCTTTCTAGCCGCCGGCAGATGCCGCCGGGCAAACCCCTGGCGGTGCCACCGGCAGTGTCCCTCCTCTACCCGCGTGCGCGGAAGAATGCGTGGAGCTGGTGTGTCTGGGGGTGGTGCGTTTTCGTTAAGTGGAGCTCGACCGACGGGGCTCCGGCCATGGAGGACGTCAGGGTTGGCGAACGACGGTAGAGGGCTCCTGGTGGCGCAGTGATGGCAGACGGCGGCGGTGGCCGTGGGGATTGGAGATGGTGACCGGATTTGGGCCTTGGGCCTAGATTTGGGCTGCTTGAGGACCCAGGCGGGGTCCACCGAGTTCATGTGGGTTGGCTTGTGGATGTGCGGTCGTTGTGCTCGCCTCCACGCTGTCTCGCCGTCCCCTCCACTGGCTACGTGGGAAGTGAGAAATGCATGTCTCCAGATACATACTCCAAGTTATATCTTCAAGTTAGCGCAGCTTATTTGCTTTTGGATACGCATTGATCGTGTCCACATATACCTCTAAGATCAGCATTCACGTTCGACAATATTTTTCTAAAGAATACTAATCACTCTTTTGTATCATTCTAACCTTTTTTTGTATAAACCATTTGAATCACAAGCTACAAAAGGCAACGTATCCTGTGAATCCGCCCTATCCCGTGCATCCCTGCATCCAAGCAATCTGGATCATTCAATTACAATCGTGCGCTAACGCTGAGTCCGCTGCAATTTTTGCACTTCACGCCCGCTTGCGTGCTAATCCTTTCATCTAATTTTGGACAAACACCCACGGCTGCTCCAGTTCAGCTAGCAGCTTCGTCAATGCATCCGGCGGTCCGGCCTGGTCGCCATTCTATGTCGGATCAAAAGGTAATTTGAGGCTTCATGTGGGTACTTCCGTCAAGTTCGTCGTTCATCTGCTTTTTGCCGATTGCCTTCGAGGTCAATCTGAGTTACTAGATGTGGTAGTGCTTCCGGTCGATCCGAGGCCGACGGAGTGCAAGCACCTGCGCGCGCGGAGGTGCAGCATCAGGCGGGCGTGTGCCGACCTATACGAGTGCCCTGCCGAGCGCATCTTGACTGGCACCCTGCGGACGGTCGCCAAGGTCGGAGCCATGGCGGCCAGGTTCTTCGAGAGTCACACCGTCTCCTTCGCCGACGGTTACGACGATGACGGCGACTTGCGATGACTACAACATGTTGACGAGGATTTGGGGTTATTCACAAAAAGACGATACTTTATTTAGGAGGCGGGCGGGTAATTGCAAATTAGCATTCTTAGATTGTGAACCGAAGGATTACAATCCTTTGGCTGCTACGGGAGGGATGCAGGGATGCACGAGATAGGGCGGATTCACAGGATACGTCGCCAACTTAAAACATATGCGTAGCAAGCACAACTTCGCACATAGATCAATCCATCCGCTACCTTGGTCTAATCCATCATTGCGATTTAGTTATTTAATTGATTATAAAAAGCAAGGCAACATTCCTGATTATACAAAAACATACAACTATTCTGTTCCTAAAAACATATGTTGCACTAAAGCTGATTAAATTACCGTGACCGTTTTCCTTCTAGAACACACAGTTATATATAGTATCTAGTATAAAAGTTGAAATAGGCATATAGCACAAAAAAGACCTACAAAGAATGTGACTTTTACATGAGGAAGTTCCGCCGTTAGAAGAAAACATAGTTGCCGCCTCCACTTCCGCATCCTTCATACGTATGTTTCCCTTGTCTGGCCAACCTCCACGGTGTCGCGGAAAGGTGGGTAACCCGATTTATGAGTGGAGTTTTTTTAGTAAAATTAGTGTTTTGAATAGATTACATTAGTCTTTTGGCAGCCGTCTTCTTCATCAATGGAGATGGCATCGTCTACAAAAAGTGATATTCAGCCCACTGTTCATTGGCGAGATCTCCTTTCCAACATCAATGGTGGTGTGGAAGATTAAATTTGTCCAATTTCGAGAAGCCGAGACTATGAAGAGATGGGGATAAACGGTGTGCTAGTTTTGATGTGATCCATGTATGAAGAGCAGCAGGATATTTTTTTTCGATAAAGGGAACTTTATTACGTCATAAGCATGCACCCGGGCTCTACATAACTAAGATGCACACAGCCACACGTCCAAAAGGTATCAAAACAACGAAAATAAATAGGCGAGTTACATATCATTATGAGAAATTATAGAAACGCCTAAAGTGCTGGAGGGTCAATCCGTAGATTATGTTTCCATCCATGTTGGGATAAAAATCCCTCGCCGAATCCTCCAACCGCGTAGACACCCCGTGAATAGGGCTTGGTGCTCCGCACGCTGCAGTGGCTCCCATGAACGGATCAAAGCCATACACTGGTAGACACTAGTAGGAATGTGCTTATAGCCACCAGCCTACCGCTGGCGGACGGCCTAGGGCGTCCGCCAGCGTTATTACCGCTGGCGGGCGGTTTACCGAGTACGCCACGGGTGCTTCACGTACCGCTGGCGGACGTCCTATGGTGCACGCCAGCGGTAGAATCAGGCAGATGCGAGGAGGCGGGGCTAACTACCGCTGGCGGACGGCCGCGGTGCCCGCCAGTGGTAGTAAACGTACCGCTGGCGGACGGTTTATCGCGCCCGCCTGCGGTAGTTGCCTCGGCTGGGCAAAAAACTAGCAAACTACCGCTGGCGGGCACTAAACACTGTCCGCCAGCGCCGATTCATCGATCTTCGGACCTCTCGAGCTTCTGGGAGGATAGCTCGGACTCATCCAACTTCGATTTCGGACCTCCTTGAGTAGTTTTAGGTTAATTTCAAGTTAGCTTAAGTGATGAACTAATGCATGTTGTTTAGCCTATTGAAGTTTAGCGTTTGGCGGACGGTTTACCATTCCGAAGGGTCCCTCCATGTTATCGAAGTTTAGCGTTGCCTGACTATTTAATTAACTAGCATGCCTATCTCTAGTTTCAAAGTCGTTGAACTTGTTAGACATGTATGAACACCTTTTTACCGTCTTTTGATATGCACGAGTACACACATCTCGTGCATCCTACTTGGCTCGCTGGCTCCGTCTCTGAAGCCTGTGTGTCACTTGTAAGTATGAGGCATCATTCTTGTTTATAGTTTTGTATTCTCTAGAATGCCGATGATTAAAATGTTGTGACCCACTATATGTTATTTAGAGGTGGTGTGAGTGAGACCTGTAATATGCAAGAATACAGATCTTCTGCATCCTATTGGATCTCACTCACGCCATGTCTGAATCTGTGTGTCCAATCTAAGTATGAGGCTTGCTTTTGAGGTTACCCTACTTCATTTTTTTACAATGCCGATGATTAAAATGATGTGGTGCACTATATGATATCCTGATAGTTTGTTGAACCTTGTATCATGCACATATACAAGTTGTGTGCCTCCTACTTGGTTCAACAAAGCTATCAGGATTGCTTGTGTGTTTCCAATAATATTCTAAGTATGAGGCATAATTCTAAATACGACAACTTTTCTTGGGCTAGGAGGAGGGGGGCATTGGCCCCCTTCCCCGAACTACACATAGCCAATTCTAGCCCAATTCATTGTCATACATAGGCGACAGCAGCGGGAGGAGGGGCCCTTCTCCACATCATTGTCATCTTCACATGTTGCACTACTACAAGTTCAACACGCCAATGGAGGCGACTGTCATTGAGGGGCTCTGGCTTGTGTTGTGTGTGCTCTTATTCAGCAGGACATGGAGGGGTGCTTGTTTAATTAATACTATTTGACACCATCTCTAGGAGAATAAGCCGGTGAGATTGACAAGGACACGTGAAGAATATAAGCAGCTTAAGTCTCCACTAGGAGGAAAATTATTCTATTACATTGTGGGCGACCTCCCCTTTAATGAGAACATGGAGACCTCAAGTGTATGTATGTGATGACATGAAATGTATGAGGTATGTATGTGAGGATAAAAGAGTATGGAAACTCAAGTGTATGTATGTGATGATAAGGAGTGCATGTTGATAAGGAGTGTTTCTATAACTCAAGTGTGTGTATCTGACGACATGAAGTGTATGCTAACTCAAGTGTATGTATGTGTTTCTGTCTCCTAAAGAATGGATAACTCAAGTGTATGTATGTGATGATATGGATTTTGTGTTCAACCATTTGTATTTCTTAATATTTTTGAGTTTAGTGGTCTTTTCTGAAAAAGGTAATATTGCATGACTAATAATGCTCTACATTTGTCTAGTTCTCGTATATGGTATTTTATAAATTTAATTTAGCAGATATTGCTAGAGCTTTTATTATAGGATCATATTTTGTTTTCATTTTTCACTGTTTTATTATGAGTTTTTTCCTTTGTGCTGTTAGATGTTTCTTGAAGGAGAATGTGTGCACAATTTATCAGAAGTTGACAAAACTAAACTTCGATGTGGATCTACAGATAAGATCACTGCAATTTACTGTGACAAGGTATCCGAAGCAGTCAATGTGGTAAGTCGGATTGCCTACCTGCCTATAAAATTTCAATTCAACCTATGAGTCGCTCAGATTAATGCCATCCAATATGAAGACAACGAAAACTAAATCTTCGTTGCAAAGACTGAGCCAAGGTGCACAAAGCCGAGATGGAGCTAGTACTGGTTCCTTAGATAACATCATATGTGACACCGACAAGATATGCAAGCAGTGATGTAGTGCGGCCCATGTCCATCACCATGTCAAGCACTCCAACACTTCACAAGTCACCATGGACATCGAAGGTGAGCTCGTTCCTCTACTTGAGCTCCATTCCTCCCCTTTTGGATGGTATGCTACGTCATGCTCCGTCCTTTGATGATGCTAGGTTACCACGACGAGGACATGTACGCGGGAAAATGACCAAGGAGCACAAGGAAGGAGGCCCGACAAGACGGTGGCTTGGAAGAGGAGAAGGAAGAGCAGCCAGCAGCTCCAGGAGCGGTACTACCGCCGCACACAGCGGTACTACCGCTAGGCGCCAGACGACCCAGGCTGAAGAAGCGGAAGCTCCAGCAGCGGTACTACCGCCCGTGCCGAGCGGTACTACGCCAAGACCCAGGAGCGGTACTACCGCTGCAGCTACCGCCGCCTCTACCGCGCAACCGGAAATGCGTACTGTATCGCTGGTGGCTCTAGGTTAATAGTGCCAGAAACAATGCTTGTACGTCACACGTCAGTTGGGAACCCCAAGAGGAAGGTATGATGAGTGCAGCAGTAAGTTTTCCCTCAGTATGAAACCAAGGTTTAATCGACCAGTAGGAAAACGAGGTTTGCTTCGAAGGTGTTGGTGAGGAGTGTAGTGCGGCGCAACACCAGGGATTCCGGTGCCAACGTGGAACCTGCACAACACAATCAAATTACTTTGCCCCAACTTAACAGTGAGGTTGTCAATCTCACCGGCTTGCTGAAAACAAAGGGTTAAACGTATCGAATGGAAAATGATGTTTGTTTGCATAAAACAGTAGAGAACAATGATTGCAGTAGATTGTATTTCAGATGTAAAAGAATGGACCGGGGTCCACAGTTCACTAGTGGTGTCTCTCCAATAAGATAACTAACATGCTGGGTAAACAAATTACAGCTGGGCAATTGACAATTGATAAGTGCATATAACATGCATGTGTGAGCTGTGGTGTCTACTATGAGATTCATTTGGGCATTACGACAAAGTACATAGACCGCTATCCAGCATGCATCTATGCCTAAATAGTCCACTTTCCGGTTAACATCCGTACCCCTTCCAGTATTAAGTTGCAAGCAACAGACAATTGCATTAAGTAATGTGCGTAATGTAAACAATACATTCATCCTTGAATAAAGCATTGCTGTTTTACCCCTAGTGGCAACAACACATCTACAACCTTAGAACTTGCTGTCACTATCCCAGGTTAAATAGAGGTTGAACCCAACTATCATGCATAAATACCCCCTCTTGGAGTTACAAGTATTCACGTGGCCAAGGCTTCAACAAGTAACGGAGAGCATGCAAGATCACAAATGACATAGACATGATAATATAATATTCAGCTCCACATAGGTATCAATATAAGTCAGATCCCAGCAAACACAACATGTAGCATTACAATAAGATGATCTTGATCATGATAGGCAGCTCACAAGATCTAAACATGATGGCACAAGTGGAGAAGACAACCATCTAGCTACTGCTATGGACCCATAGTCCAAGGATGAACTACTCACGCATCACTCCGGAGGCGGGCATGGCGATGTAGAGCCCTCCGGTGATGATTCCCCTCTCCGGCAGGGTGCCGGGAAGAGCTTCAGAACCCCCCGAGTTAGGGTTGACGACGGCGGCGGCAGCGAATATGTTCTGGATGAAAGGCTCGGTGTTTTAGGGTTTTCGCGTCTCGGGGAATAAATAGGCGAAGGGGCGATGTCGGCGGACCCCCGAGGGGCCCAAACCACCAGGCGCGGCTGGGCCCACTGCCGCGCCTGGTGGTTTGGCCACCTCGTGGCTCTCTTCGTCTCTCCTTCGGACTCCGTGTACGTGCTGGAAAAATAGGGACTGGCCTTTTGTTTCGTGCAATTCCGAGAATATTTCCAGAAGTAACTTTCTGAAACCAAAAACAGCAGAAAACAGGGAACTGGCACTGTGGCATCTTGTTAATAGGTTAGTCCCAGAAAATGCATAAAAGTGATACGAAGTGTATATAAAACATGTAGCAAATGGTATAATATAAGCATGGAACAGCAGAAATTATGGATACGTTGGAGACGTATCAAGCATCCCCAAGCTTAGTTCTACTCGTCCTCGAGTAGGTAAAACGATAACAACAAATAATTTCTGAGGAGACATGCTTTCACACAATCTTGATCAATATATTGCAAGGCTCATGTCATGAATGAAGTGACTCAAAGCAATGATCTATAGTTTGCTAACAAATAGATAAAGAGTAAACAATGAATCATATAAGCAAAAACTTTTCATGAATAGTACTTTCAAGACAAGCATCAAAAAGTTTTGCATAAGAGGTAACTCATAAAGCAATAGATTCAAAGTAAAAGGCATTGAAGCAACACAAAGGATGATTAAGTTTCAGCATTTGCTTTCAACTTGTAACATGTATATCTCATGGATAGTTGTCAACATAAAGCAATATAACAAGTGCAATAAGTAAATATGTAAGAATCAATGCACACAAAGTTGACACAAGTGTTTGCTTCTAAGATAGAAAGGAGTAGGTAAACTGACTCAACATAAAGTAAAAGATAGGCCCTTCGCAGAGGGAAGCAGGGATTAAATCATGTGCTAGAGCTTTTTAAGTTTTCGAAAGCATATAGAGAGCACAAAATAAGTATTTGAGAGGTGTTTGTTGTTGTCAACGAATGGTAGTGGGCACTCTAACCCCCTTGTCAACCAGACTTTCAAAGAGCGGCTCCCATGAAGGACGTTATTCTACCAGCAAGGTAGATCATCCCTCTTCTCTTTTGTTTACACATGTATTTTAGTTTCTTTATAGATGACACTCCTCCCAACCTTTTGCTTACACAAGCCATGGCTAACCGAATCCTCGGGTGCCTTCCAACATTCACATACCATGGAGGAGTGTCTATTGCAAAATTAAGTTGCTTACTGATAAATCAGGGCAAAACATGTGAAGAGAATTATTAATGAAAGTTGTAATTAATTGGGGCTGGGCACCCCGTTGCCAGCTCTTTTTGCAAATTATTGGATAAGCGGATGTATATGCCACTAGTCCATTGGTGAAAGTCTGTCAGAAGTAAATGACAAGATTGAAAGATAAAACACCACATACTTCCTCATGAGCTATAAAACATTGACACAAATAAGGAGTAATAAAGTTTTGAATAGTTTAAAGGTAGCACATGAAATATTTACTTGGAATGGCAGGAAATACCACATAGTAGGTAGGTATGGTGGACACAAATGGCATGGGTTTTGGCTCAAGTTTTGGATGCACGAGAAGCATTCCCTCTCAGTACAGAGTTTAGGCTAGCAAGGTTGTTTGAAGCAAACACAAGTATAAACCGGTACAGCAAGAATCACATAAAAACATATTGCAAGTATTATAAGACTCTACACTGTCTTCCTTGTTGCTCAAACATTTTACCAGAAAATATCTAGACCTTAGAGAGAACAAATATGCATCCCAAGTCTCAACAAGCTCTACGGTAGTTCTCCACTACTAGGCTTTAACTACATGATGCAAGAGCTTAAACATGATCTACTTGAGAGCTCAAAACAATTGCAAAGCATCAAATCAAAACAAGACAATGATCTACAAGAATGCATATGTCTTTTCCAATACCAACTACTACATGTAGCATTTTCTTTCTTCCAAACAAACACCAATAATTTATTTAAACATAAACTCTCCAAATGATAATATAATGCAGCAAGAGAGTATTTATAAACAAGTGCTAACAGCTCGAAGAGATGCATGAAAAACAGGAGCTAAAAGCACTGCAGTAGCTAGTTAAGAATACTCAACAAATATAAGTGAAGAACATGAGTATTCACATGAAAAAGCGGAGCGTGTCTCTCTCCCACACAAGGATTGCTAGGATCCGAATTTATTCAAACAAAAACAAAAATAAAAACACACAGACGCTCCAAGTAAAGCGCATAAGATGTGAAAGAATTAAAATATAGTTTCACTAGAGATGACCTGATAAGTTTGTTGATGAAGCTTAGACGCTTGAGTCTCTCTGAATATGGTTGGGATGAACCACGGGGGCATCCCCAAGCTTAGGCTTTTCACTCTTCTTGATCACATAATATCACCCTTCTCGCTTGATCCTTGAAAACTTCCTTCACACCAAACTCAAGACAGTTCTCATTAGAGGGTTAGTGCATAATCAAAAATTCTCATATTCTGTAATGATACAATCAATCCCAAAGCTTCTGGACATTAGCTACAGCCACCAATGCTTTGTGGAGCAAAGAAATCCACACAAACACAGTAAAAGAGCGAATGCAAAACAAAAGGCAGAATCTGTCAAAAACAGAACAGTCTGGAATGACGAATTTTTTCGAGGCACTTAAGTTGCTCAGATGGATCTGGCCTAAAATAATGAAAGTTGCGTACATATCTCAGGAATATGCGTGATTTTTCTCAGAATTTTTTGAATTTTCTACAGGGAGATAAGCTCAAATCCGTGACAGCTAAAAATCTGTCACTGCGCAGAAATCCAAATCTTGCATCAACTTTCAATATAGAACTTTACTTGGCACAACATTGCGATAAAATAAAGATACAAAGGAGTTGCTACAGAAGTAACAAAACTCCTTGACTCAAAGAAAACAAAAATAACAGCAAATAAAAACGATGGGTTGTCTCCCATAAGCGCTTTTCTTTAACGCCTTTCAGCTAGGCGCAGAAAGTGAAAATCAAGTGTTGTCAAGAGAAGAAGCATCAACATCATAACTTGCTCTAACAATAGAGTCAAAAGGTAACTTCATTCTCTTCCTAGGGAAGTGTTCCATACCTTTCTTGAGAGGAAATTGGTACCTTATATTACCTTCTTTCATATCAATGATGGCACCAACAGTTCGAAGAAAAGGTCTTCCCAAAACAATAGGACAAGATGCATTGCATTCAATATCCATAACAATAAAATCAACGGGGACAAGGTTATTTTTACGTAATAAAAACATCATTAACTCGCCCCAAAGGTTTCTTCATAGCATTATCAGCGAGAAAAACATCCAAATAACAATGTTCCAAAGGTGGCAAATCAAGAATATCATAAAGCTTCTTGGGCAAAACTGAAACACTTGCACCAAGATCACACAAGGCATTGCAATAAAAATCATTCACCTTTACCTTAATGATGGGTTCCCAACCATCTTCTAATTTCCTAGGAATAGAAGCTTTAAGTTTCAACTTCTCCTCCCTAGCTTGCAAAAGAGCATTTGTAATATGCTTTGTAAAAGCCAAATTAATAGTGCTAGCATTGGGACTTCTAGCTAATTTTTGCAAGAACATAATAACTTCAGAGATGTTACAATCATCAAAATCAAAATCATTATTGTCAATGGTGGTGGAACCATTGTCTCCAATAGTTTGAAAAATTTCAGCACTTTTATCAGAAAAAGTTTCAGCAGTTTTAGGCAATTTCAAACGCTTTGCAGAAGTAGTAGAGACATTATCAACACCAATAACATTACCATCAATAGTAGGAGGTTTACTAGCATGTGAAACATTAGCATTACTAGTGGTGGTGATAGTACAAACTCTAACTATACTATTCTCTTTTTCAAGTTCTTCCTCTTTTTCCCACCTAGCATGCAATTCAGCCAACATCCTAATATTATTATCAATTCGAACTTGGATGGCATTTGCTGTAGCAAATGACTTATATCTTTAACTTCATTAGGCATAACTTTCAGTTTTAGAATTTCAACATCATGAGCAAGACTATCAACTTTAGAGACAAGATCATCAATTTTTTCAAACTTTTCCTCAACAGTTTTATTGAAAGCTTTTTGTGTGCTAATAAATTCTTTAAGCATAGCTTCAAGATCAGAGGACACACTTCTATTGTTGCTGTAGGAATTACCATAAGAATTGCCATAACCATTTGAAGGATAAGGCTTATAATTGTTGCTACCAAAATTATTCCTATAAGCATTGTTGTTGAAGTTGTTGTTTTTAATGAAGTTTACATCAACATGCTCTTCTTGAGCAACCAATGAAGCTAAAGGAATATTATTAGGATCAACATGAGATCTACCATTCACAAGCATAGACATAATAGCATCAATCTTATCACTCAAAGAGGAGGTTTCTTCAACAGAATTTACCTTCTTACCTTGAGGAGCTCTTTCGGTGTGCCATTCGGAATAGTTGATCATCATATCATCAAGTAGCTTTGTTGCTGCACCTAAAGTGATGGACATAAAGGTTCCTCCAGAGGCTGAATCCAATAAGTTCCTTGAGGAAAAATTTAATCCTGCATAAAAGGTTTGGATGATCATCCAAGTAGTCAGTCCATGAGTGGGACAATTCTTCACCAAAGATTTCATTCTTTCCCAAGCTTGAGCAACATGTTCATTATCAAGTTGTTTAAAATTCATAATGCTACTTCTCAAGGATATAATCTTAGCAGGAGGATAATATTTCCCTATGAAAGCATCTTTGCATTTTGTCCAAGAATTAATACTATTTCTAGGCAAAGAAAGCAACCATTCTTTAGCTCTTCCTCTCAAGGAGAAAGGAAAAAGTTTCAGTTTTATAATATCCCCATCCATATCCTTATACTTTTGCATTTCACAAAGTTCAACAAAGTTATTAAGATGGGCAGCAGCATCATCAGTACTAACACCAGAAAATTGCTCTTTCATAACAAGATTTAATAGAGCAGGTTTAATTTCATAAAATTCTGCTGTAGAAGCAGGTGGAGCAATAGGAGTGCATATGAAATCATTGTTGTTTGTGCTAGTGAAGTCACACAACTTAGTGTTCTCAGGAGTACTCATTTTGAAAAACAAAATCAAACGAATTAAACAAGTAACTAATTTTTTTGTGTTTTTGATAAAGAAGCAAACAAACTAAATAAAAATAAACTAAGCAAGACAAATAACAAAGTAAAGAGATTGGGTGTGAGAGACTCCCCTTGCAGAAGCAATTCTGTTTTCCCCGGCAACGGCGCCAGAAAACGTGTTGGTGGCTCTAGGTTAATAGTGCCAGAAACAATGCTTGTACGTCACACGTCAGTTGGGAACCCCAAGAGGAAGGTATGATGAGTGCAGCAGTAAGTTTTCCCTCAGTATGAAACCAAGGTTTAATCGACCAGTAGGAAAACGAGGTTTGCTTCGAAGGTGTTGGTGAAGGAGTGTAGTGCGGCGCAACACCAGGGATTCCGGTGCCAACGTGGAACCTGCACAACACAATCAAATTACTTTGCCCCAACTTAACAGTGAGGTTGTCAATCTCACCGGCTTGCTGAAAACAAAGGGTTAAACGTATCGAATGGAAAATGATGTTTGTTTGCATAAAACAGTAGAGAACAATGATTGCAGTAGATTGTATTTCAGATGTAAAAGAATGGACCGGGGTCCACAGTTCACTAGTGGTGTCTCTCCAATAAGATAACTAACATGCTGGGTAAACAAATTACAGCTGGGCAATTGACAATTGATAAGTGCATATAACATGCATGTGTGAGCTGTGGTGTCTACTATGAGATTCATTTGGGCATTACGACAAAGTACATAGACCGCTATCCAGCATGCATCTATGCCTAAATAGTCCACTTTCCGGTTAACATCCGTACCCCTTCCAGTATTAAGTTGCAAGCAACAGACAATTGCATTAAGTAATGTGCGTAATGTAAACAATACATTCATCCTTGAATAAAGCATTGCTGTTTTACCCCTAGTGGCAACAACACATCTACAACCTTAGAACTTGCTGTCACTATCCCAGGTTAAATAGAGGTTGAACCCAACTATCATGCATAAATACCCCCTCTTGGAGTTACAAGTATTCACGTGGCCAAGGCTTCAACAAGTAACGGAGAGCATGCAAGATCACAAATGACATAGACATGATAATATAATATTCAGCTCCACATAGGTATCAATATAAGTCAGATCCCAGCAAACACAACATGTAGCATTACAATAAGATGATCTTGATCATGATAGGCAGCTCACAAGATCTAAACATGATGGCACAAGTGGAGAAGACAACCATCTAGCTACTGCTATGGACCCATAGTCCAAGGATGAACTACTCACGCATCACTCCGGAGGCGGGCATGGCGATGTAGAGCCCTCCGGTGATGATTCCCCTCTCCGGCAGGGTGCCGGGAAGAGCTTCAGAACCCCCCGAGTTAGGGTTGACGACGGCGGCGGCAGCGAATATGTTCTGGATGAAAGGCTCGGTGTTTTAGGGTTTTCGCGTCTCGGGGAATAAATAGGCGAAGGGGCGATGTCGGCGGACCCCCGAGGGGCCCAAACCACCAGGCGCGGCTGGGCCCACTGCCGCGCCACCTGGTGGTTTGGCCACCTCGTGGCTCTCTTCGTCTCTCCTTCGGACTCCGTGTACGTGCTGGAAAAATAGGGACTGGCCTTTTGTTTCGTGCAATTCCGAGAATATTTCCAGAAGTAACTTTCTGAAACCAAAAACAGCAGAAAACAGGGAACTGGCACTGTGGCATCTTGTTAATAGGTTAGTCCCAGAAAATGCATAAAAGTGATACGAAGTGTATATAAAACATGTAGCAAATGGTATAATATAAGCATGGAACAGCAGAAATTATGGATACGTTGGAGGCGTATCAATCGCCAACGGTACTTGGCCGGTACCGGCCACGTACTACCGCTGGAGAAGAGCATCCTTTTATTCGTGCGAGTACACCGGTACTACCGCCCCCTTACCTGGAACGGTACTACCGCTGTATCCCAACGGTACTACCGCTGCCCGCGTGCAGTCAACGGGCTGAGGACCCATGTAACCTCCCCCACCTACCCTTTGGGCCTAGACTATATATAGGAGTTCCCCACCTCCTAGAGAGATAAGACTAGTTTGAGGAAGAGTAGAGTAGAACTCCATTACCTCAAGTGGTCTCCTTCCTCCCCCCTTGTGGGGATGGTTCCTCCGCGTGTGGAGAAGATCCCTCTTGCGGATTCAAGACCTCTACTTGTAGCTTGACTACTTGCCAATCTTTCATCTTCGGGTGACTTTATTGGAACGGCTCGGTTGGCCGTTGGAGAAACAACCACCCAAGATCCCTTCTTGTGTATTCTTGCCAATCTCTCCCTTTGGGATTCTATTGGGCCGGTTGGACCGACCGGTAAGGGAAACGGTTCTTGTATCGTGTTTGTGTTCGTGTATTCTTGGTGTTCTTCCTCGTGTTCTTCGCGTTCTTGAGTGAGTTCGTCCATTCCGCCGTCAATCCGTGAAGATCGGGCCACCCTAGCAGTCCTCTCCGCATCATATGGTATCAGAGCTCTAGGTTGCCACGGATTCGACTTGTGTTGCCACCGAATTCCCCCAAATTTTTCTTGTTCTTTGAGAAATTCGAAAATTTCCACCAAAAATAGCATCACGAGCTTTTGGATCGATCTGTGAATCTTGTGCGTTTGGGCAGGTTTTGATCCATAGATCTATTGCTAAACTTGTTGATCTACCTTCCTTTGCGTTCCCATAGCCTAATTACACCATTTTCCCCTCTGATTTGGCCATTTTCGGGCCGTTTTTCCGCAGAAATCGTGAAATTTCGAGTCTCGGGTTCAGTTTCTGGAGCTAGCGGTACTACCTCTAGATTCCAGCGGTACTACGACCGTTCCAGCGGTACTACCGCTATCCGCAGCGGTACTACCGCCAGCACCTGGGACAGACACAGAAACAGCATTTCAGCACCACGGTTTTGGCCATATCTTTTGATTCCGGACTCCGTTTTTGGTGTTTTTCGGCTCGTTTCGAAGCTACGGACAAGGCCTACGTCACCATTGCGGTTGATCCATCATCTACCACCACCAAAATCCGTGGGCAAGCATGAAGCTTCTACAACAAAGGGTGAAGATCGTCGACGAAGGTATAACATCTCCAATCTTTACCCCTTGCCATTCCTTTGTGAGCCACACTATATCTTTGCGATTACCATGTCCTATTGAGGCTAGCTCTTAATGATTGCTTGGGCTTTGCACATTTGCACCGTGTAGTTTCCGAGCAAAAGTTTTGCGTTAGTTTATCATATATCTTGTGTTGGCATCAAAAGAAGTGGGTGTGTAAAAGAATAAGAAGCAAAAAGTGCCCAAAGAGAAAAAGAGACAAGAAGCGAAAAGAGTCAAAAAGAAAAAGAAAAAGAAACCACCACTTGCCATATCTTGTAGGAAGCGCGCAAGCTCGATGAACATCTTGTAGGTGGTGCTTTTGGTGCAAATCTTGTAGCCCACCAAATAAATTGCAATCGAGCTAGTGCTCTCCTTGTACTTGTGCAACACGAGCTTGTAGTCTTCACTAGGATCATCTTGGTTCTTTAGCTCACTTCTTGGTTGCATGAGTCCCATTTATCTCTCCGTGCGTGTGTTTCCTATCTTTGAGATTGACTTGTTTTGCTTTGTGATCATCGTGGTTCTCTACTTGCTTTGACAATATCTTGGTTTCCGGTTGGTTCAATTTGCTTTCCAACTACCATATCTTCCTACCACTAAGCCGTGTGTGTTTTGGAGTTTGCTTTGGATACTTGAACACAAGCACTTTACTTTGTGATCGTTTCCCTTTGGTTGTCCACGACGTCCAATACTATCTACAAAGGTGAGAGTTTGTGCTCTAGTTTCCTCCCACTCCATATACATACACTTGTCTTGTGAGTTAACATGTCTAGGGAGAGTGAGTGCCACTATGGAGGCCAAGATGAAGATGAGTACATGGTGAGTCACATGGACTATGATGCCTCATGCTTTGAGGACATGGGGAACTTCTACGACGACTACGACCCCATGACATGATGGACCATCACCAAGACTTCCGCTACCACTACTCCGACTCCGAGTACGACTCCGACTACACAAGCTCCAACGACAATGAGGTGCAAGTGTCTTCACATGCCTCATCACATGGTCCCGACTTCGACTACGATGACATGGTGGAGAACGTCTACGACTACTACTCTTGTAACATGTCTGACGACATCGACAACATGCACGAGGAGAGTACTCCCATCACCACCATGTTCAAGAGCGACACCACCAAGCGTCATGGCACAACCTACTTCTATGGTTCAAGCTCAAAACGGTGCTCCGACAAGAAGGCCACCATGAGTTCATCCTATGGAGCTCCATCGCCCTTCGCCATCAACTTCAAGAAGGAGCCATGACAAGGCCATCGCCAAGAGCGACAAGCTTCGACATTCTCCTTCAACACCAAGAAGGCGCCCAAGAAGTGCATCGACAAGGCCAAGCCAAGTCAAGGCCCATCTAGTTCATCTAGGCGCCACAAGAAAGATGCCACGGTGGACCACAACATGTCACCAAGCTCTAGTGGAAGCTCCAAGGAAAGGTCGCCAAGGCAACAAGCACGTCGTCGCCAACATGAGGAGACACATCCAAATGACTTTCGGCGACACCCACCACTCAAGAGCGTCAACGTCGACATGAAAAGAAGACGGCGACAAAGGCGCATCCTATGGTGTCCCCTCGTGCTACCACTTCAAGTGTGCCACCAAGAGCTACAAGTTCCATCTTGGATGAGATCATGGCCGACTTCGACAACTTCGTCGCGAAAAGCCTACGTCGACGCCGGAAGAAGCATGGTCACACATGTGAGGACACAACCAAGACGGCGCCTTTCTCAAGCACTTCTCTTCACATGGTGTCTACACCTAGTGCCATAACCACATTGGCCCCTATATGGCAAGATGAAGACCTCCCATGCGACAATTGCCAAGGCCAAGACCATGACCCACGGGAATGTCCCAATCTCTTGTGCCCAATATGCAATGGAAGAGGTCACATGATGTGGGAGTGCAAAGTTGGTGACCAAGATGGCGAGAAGATAGTCGAGCATGGGATTTTCCCTTCGACCACGGAGGCGAGCATGGATGACGCTATTACTTTGGTTGATGCACCAAGTGATGAAGCCGAGCATGGGATTTTCCCTTCGGCAATGGAGTCGAGTGGTGATGCCTACTCTATGGCATTGACCTATGGAGGCGAGATGGTTGAGCATGGGAGTTTCCCTTCAACCTTGGAGGCGTTTGGAGTTGAGAACATTGAGCCTACCCTCATGTGCTTGAATGATGTGATGGTACCAATCCCATGTGAGCATGAGAGCCACTTAGCCCACTTGAGTGAGAGTGAGAGTGAGTTGAGTGCCTCCACCATATGTGAGTTTGAGTGCTTTCTCTTTGAGGGAATAAGTGATACACCACTTGAGTTGAGAGAGGTAGTTGATAGGTCTTGTGAGGCCATTTCGATTTCTAACAACTTAACCTCTACCTCTAGTGTGTTTTCTCATTGTGTGCTAGGTTCCATGGATGACGAGACGCCACTCCCGACTTGATGATGCCTCAAATGGAGAAGATGTACATGGAGGATGAGGATGATGCCACCCCATGTCTACTTCATGATGAACAAGTCGGCTACATGGAAGCCCCTACTACTTCAACACCTACTTCAGATGAGCGGGAATACAAAGGTATGGGTGTTGATGTGACCATGATCCCACTAGTGGACATGATGAACTTTGATTGCTTGCATGATTTGAATGATTTTCTTGATGTCACATATGAGACATTCATATTCACTTGGGATACCTTGCTTCAAACCAATGTTGAGCAAGTGGATTCTTCTATTTGTGATGATATTGCCATTCCCATGCTTTGCAATCGATGTTTGCACTATTCTCCATTGTTGCTTGCAATATGTTGAACAATTTCTCTTTCACATGTGTTGCTTGCAATAATGTTGAATTGTTTGATAATGAGATTGCCCCCATAGCTTTCTCACATTTTGGAGATTTTTCGTTCTCTCTTATGGACCTTGTTCCATCCTTCACTTTGCATAGTGACCATCCACATATGTCACATTCAATTGACTTTGGTGGGTTTGGTGATGAGCAAATGAAGAGACATGTCATGATGGATGATGTGTTCCTTTACCGTGCACATACTTTCTTCACATGGTGTCTTGTGTGTGCCGGTAATCGCCTGCTAATGTCAACCTCAATTGAGCATGAGTTGACAACAAGAGCTCTTGAGAGCATACATGTTAGTAGTGGATCAAATCCACCTCTCAAATCTTTCTCATGCTTTGCATCAAACAAGTTGAACAATTTCCCTTGCTTATGGTCTGTTTGCAATCATGATGGTTCTTTTGGTTTCCCCTATGACAAGCATCTTTCCTTGATCTTTCACATGGATGATTTATGGGTTGCCACAAATATGATGAACACTTGTTCTTTCCAATGGCTTGTGGGCAACCATAATGACATTTTGTGCATGTCTTGTCATGAGTATAATGGTTTCTACCAACTTGGTGTTGCAACAAATATGTTGAAAACTTGCTCTTTCATGTGCTTTGTTCGCCACCATGATGATATTTTGGCCATTCTTCATTGTGTGCTTTTCATGGAGTTTTTGTATTTCCACACTTTGAAGGTGTTCAGTTGGGTTGTTTACACATTGACCTTGCCCTTGCACTACCTTTTCATATTCGTGTGTTGTGCTAACGGTGCTATGACAAAGAATGGACATGTCATTGTTGATATGCTCCTCTTTCTTACACACACATGGGTTGCTTGGTCTTTGATGTTTGTAGGCATGGTGAATTCCAATTCTTCGACAACACATCTGCCTCCTTTGCATGGTGATGAAGAGCAAGAGTCGAGGACGACTCTTTTTTAAAGGGGGGGGAGATGATGTAGTGCGGCCCATGTCCATCACCATGTCAAGCACTCCAACACTTCACAAGTCACCATGGACATCGAAGGTGAGCTCGTTCCTCTACTTGAGCTCCATTCCTCCCCTTTTGGATGGTATGCTACGTCATGCTCCGTCCTTTGATGATGCTAGGGTTACCACGACGAGGACATGTACGCGGGAGGATGACCAAGGAGCACAAGGAAGGAGGCCCGACAAGACGGTGGCTTGGAAGAGGAGAAGGAAGAGGAGCCAGCAGCTCCAGGAGCGGTACTACCGCCGCACACAGCGGTACTACCGCCAGGCGCCATACGACCCAGGCTGAAGAAGCGGAAGCTCCAGCAGCGGTACTACCGCCCGTGCCGAACGGTACTACCGCCAAGACCCAGGAGCGGTACTACCGCTGCAGCTACCGCCGCCTCTACCGCGCAACCGGAAATGCGTACTGTATCGCCAACGGTACTTGGCTGGTACGGCCACGTACTACCGCTGGAGAAGAGCATCCTTTTATTCGTGCGAGTACACCGGTACTACCGCCGGGTGCAGCGGTACTACCGCCCTCTTACCTGGAACGGTACTACCGCTGTATCCCAACGGTACTACCGCTGCCTGCGTGCAGTCAACGGGCTGAGGACCCATGTAACCTCCCCCACCTACCCTTTGGGCCTAGACTATATATAGGAGTTCCCACCTCCTAGAGAGATAAGACTAGTTTGAGGAAGAGTAGAGTAGAACTCCATTACCTCAAGTGGTCTCCTTCCTCCCCCCTTGTGGGGATGGTTCCTCCGCATGTGGAGAAGATCCCTCTTGCGGATTCAAGACCTCTACTTGTAGCTTGACTACTTGCCAATCTTTCATCTTCGGGTGACTTTATTGGAACGGCTCGGTTGGCCGTTGGAGAAACAACCACCCAAGATCCCTTCTTGTGTATTCTTGCCAATCTCTCCCTTTGGGATTCTATTGGGCCGGTTGGACCGACCGGTAAGGGAAACGGTTCTTGTATCGTGTTTGTGTTCGTGTATTCTTGGTGTTCTTCCTCGTGTTCTTCGTGTTCTTCGCGTTCTTGAGTGAGTTCGTCCATTCCCGCCATCAATCCGTGAAGATCGGGCCACCCTAGCAGTCCTCACTGCATCAAGCAGCTTTGTCTTGATTTACATGTTCGCATCAAGCAGTCATGCTCGTAAAGGATATACTGTTTGAAACAATCTGTATTTGCAAATTCATGGTCCATCAACTAATTTTCAGGCACTCTCCTTTTTGTTTCTTCCAACAATCTGTATTTTTTTACCAACTGTTCTAATTTTATTCCGATTATCTGACATCTGTATGCGACACACTAAACATTTACAGTCTCTCAATATGGATGGAGGATAATAGAGAAGGTAGCAAAAGTGTTGCGATAGCTTTGTGAGTAAACATGTTATAAATTGTACCTGAATTTTAACGGATTAAGTAAACATGATTCTTATTCTGTTACATTTTTGCAGCACATAACCTTCTTTTTGTTGAGAACATGGAGAAAAGGGTCCAAGCCTGTACAAAACTACTTGATGGTAGCTTAGAGTTTGCTTTGTGGTTGGTAAACATGCAGATGCAAAAGTAACAACTGCTTGCACGCTTTTGCTGCTATTGACAACACATCTTCACCCGAAGAGTTTTTTCGTACAACAGTGGCTTCCCATTGATTCAGAAAATTGTCCCTTAAAAATATGTTTCTGAGGTATGTTCTGATGACCTAGAGCATGATTATCAGCGTATTATGCAATGTGTTGAAAAAGATTACAAACTTATTTTTGGAAATATCTTCATCGGGTGATTAGAAATTAAATTAAAATAAAGGAAAACACATACAATCTAGTCACTTCTGCATGCATGTGAACAGAGTAACCGACAAAAAAATTTAAAAATCAGAATCATATAATATATCAATGAAAAAAAAAGAAGAGAAGAGAAGCAAATCTCCACTACTATTAAACGAGCGAACATCAGTTTTGCTAAACTCACCCCAACACCGATCGATAGCAGTCCTGGTTTACCCCCCACGAAACACCTTATCCACCGCTGGACTGGCCCCACATATCACATCTCCGTGTGCACTCAACAATTTACAACGACGGAAAATACTTCACCCCAGCGCATCACCCCAGCGCAAGGAAAAAAAAATGACAGCGCAAGGAAATTTTGAACGCGCAAGACCCGCGTTCGTAACCCCTACTATCACACGAAAAGAAACTGATCGATCTCTTCAAACCAAACTGATCGTCCGTCGCCAGCGAGGCTGCTTTGCCGCAAGGCAACTCCCCGTCTGCCGTCGCCACTTGGACGGCGCGCTCGCGCCAGCACACCCGGGCACTGGCACCGTCCACGGCACGCCCGCCGCACGGGAGCACTTGGTCTCCGTCACGCCTACGAAGCTGGGCACCGACGGCACGCCCGCCGGCCTGGAGCACTTGGTCTCCGTCGCGCCTACGAAGCTGGGCACCGACGGCTCGCTCGCCTACCGGGAGCACTTGGTCTCCGTCCAGCCCACACAGCCCGGCACCGGCACCTTCTTCGACGGCGCGCTCGCGGCCGCCAGGCAGCGGGAGAGGTCTCCGTCCTGGACGGCGCTGACGCAGGGGGCCAGCACGGTCCGGCAGTCCGGCAGCACAGTACTCTTGCTGGACAGCACCATCACCGCCCTGCACCTTGCCGTCAAGTGGGCGGGCGTCAGCTCCTGTAAAAACGAGCGTGAGTGGTTACTTGCTAGCTATTCACAAAAAACTCATAATATTCTTGTAGATTTCCCAAGAACAAGAATCAAAATTGGCAAGAGTGCATAATGCATATACATAATTCCGTAAGAAACTAACATTTATTGCAACAACAATCATCTCAGGAAAATAGTTTAAAAGCATACCACAAACATTCATATATGTGTTGATGATCCAACTGCAGGATCTATTGTTATGTCCTGTAGCAGATAAAGGCAACTGCATAAACATTTAGGAAGGACACTGAATGTTAAAGGATCGTCACCTAGCACATCAAAACACTTACAAGTTTATCTGCAAATTTCCTCCTTCTGTTCTTGCAATCGATTTATCATTGCCATGGTCTCATCAGCAGCTATAGCTTCTGCACTCCTCTCATTTTCCATTTTTGTATATAGTGTGCTCAATGATTTGTGCGCACCTGCCAAAGCAAACTTTGGTTCATCAACAGTCACCAGTTCAACACTTTCAAGAGTACACATACTAGCAACACTTGTCTGGCAATTCCTTGCATCAAGCAAGATAGTACCTTGCAGAACCAAAACTTATGAAAAAGAGCATATCCCAATAGAGCTCAGTTTTCCCTAATCTGGTGAATTTCTTTAAGATTCCATCAGCCTCCTTTATCGATCTTGCCATTTTCCAATCTGCAATCCATTTCATAAATGCTGGTTCAGTCAAGCTATTATCACCCTTTTACTCTTTTAGTACAAGATATCTCAGCTACTGTAATATACGCATTGACAATCTTCAGTATTCGTTCCTCAACCTTACTGAAGTCGACCTTCAGATTTAGTTTCTCAAGAAGCAGCTCCAAAAGCCTAAGCCGACACTATGGTTGGGAAAAATATGCGTCCATCGTCTGCAGTATCTATGTACCCTTCACAGACCTGTAACATAAGATTTGCAAAAATAGACATCAGTATGGTGCTAAATCACACAATTATCATGATAATAAAACCGAGTGTACCCCTGTCTCACATGTTAAGTTAGACACCCTAAATAGTGCTAGAGAACCATATACACCGGTCATCTCTGCTCTTTCGCTTTTTTCCCTTTTTACCCACACTGATTGTTCACATGATTATTTAAATCTTTCAAAAGTTTAATATTATGTTTTTAACATTTTCTGACCATAGCTATTCACGTGAAGTCGACGACATGCCATCTCCCAATGGCGACGACATTTCATCTCCATTTGGCACGGGTGCGCACACTACATTTCAGGATATAAGTAACACCCACTCCTTGCGTAACTATCAGAAACCACTCCTTACTGTTTTGTTTTACATATGAACAATCTATTGCTCATTTGCTAAATTTCTGAATGTATCTATACAGACCCTAGCTATTCACATGAAGGCGACGGCACGTCATCTCCCAATGGCCTGGGTGCGCACACTCCATTTCATGATATGCGTAAGACATGCTCCTTGGGTAACTATCAGAAATAACTACTCACTCCTGGTTTAGAGGAAATGAACAATGCTATTGGGCAGGTGCGTTCTTCTATGATTTATTTGCATCTATGTTGTTGTGTCAACATAACTACTTGTGCATATGGTAACAACATGTGTGTTCTGACTGCAGGTCTTAATCATCATCTACTATGGACACTAAAGAGACATCGTGTACAAGTGAGCATGCCTTTTGCAACTGGACATCATTACTGCTCAATTAAGGTACGAGTGAATAAATAACTATACTACTGATGTTGTTACGCCTCTATATTGCTCCAGGGATACAAATGTTGTTTACTAAACTATTGCAGGGAAAGATAAATCATTTCTTTGTCCCACCCCAACTAATAGCTCAAGACTGCTACTACCTAGCCAGGTTGCAGATAGCAGAAGACAGAATGTCCTTATGGGTCCTTATACCCATGTATGAAAATCTCAGTTGTAGTTGGAGTATTATGACAAGTATATCCTGATCTTTGATAGTAATTAGTAATTATAGGAGGACGGAATTAATCTTGTATTTTTTGTAACCTGATGTTATTAATAATATAACTGGAGTATTAGTTACCTTGAGAACTGAATATAGTCCTTCTTTAATACATTTCCAGCGAGCATGTTGCATAAGAGCATGGCACCGAGTCAACATTGCAATCTCCCTAGAAAGTAATTCATTTGTCCAACCAAATCGTAAGGGAGGGCTGATTGAATCACACATCTTGCATCCAAAAGGTAAGGAGCAGATAAATCCGGCTCTGAATAGCCACAGCTGCTACCTCCTGCTAAAATATATTCATACATCAGGTGTACCACCAGTAAGATGAATGCTATTGTTCTGGTAAAATCAGAAAGAAGTGACTGGACATTTATATAGCTTATCCAACAGATCATTAATCTAATTGCTTTCCCCTGGTTGATATGAGGCTATGCACTGTACTCCAGGGAATATAGGGATTCAATGGTCTTTAAACAGCTACTACCGAGATACTGGATCCAAATATATACGTGGATACTGGTAATATGCTAACAAAATTGACAAGTTGCTACAGTAAGCTTCTTACTACTAATACATTCTGAACAAAAAATCACGTTTACATGTAGCTTAAGTGATAATTCAAATGACAGTAAGCTTCTCTTACATTGGGAATTACTTGATTGCTAAGATGATGTAACTAACACCCTAAAAGTCAAGCTCATCTCGAATTTGTATTGCCAGTTTGCCACACAATTTCTAAGTACGGCCATGGCAACAAAAATAAAGTGCAGTGGAATCACCTTCCGTTGCTTCTCATCTGCCTTGGACCTGGACGGGTCCAGCTTAGCGATTTAGAAGCAGCAGCTCTGTGTGGTCTCCTACAGCCATGAATTGGAGGCGCAGCCGGTGCTGGCGGCGGATCGCGGCAGGGCCTGGGGACGAAGGAGGGGCGGGCCAGGGGTGGACGCGGCAGGCGGCAGGCGGGCAGGGGTGGACGGAGGCGGAGCAGGTGTTGGCTGCATTCTTCCGTGCCCACAAAGGCGGGCCGGTCACGGATCCAGGATGCCCGCGAGCATTGCCGAGCTCGAGTGCCCCATCGGGCTGGTGAGAAGGTGCGTCCTCGCGTCAACGGTGGGGTGGCAGGCGACCGGCGGCTTGACGAGATCGAGTGGGAGCTTGGGGGGGGGGGGGGGGGGGGGGGGGGGCAGGGGAGGGCGACGAGAGTCTTGCCGGCGGCCAAGACGAAGTGGATGGGGGCAGAGGCGTGGGCACGTGGATAAGTGGATTCGGAGCTTGATGAGAGAGGAAGCTGAGAGTGGGGGTGGCAAGCAGTGTGCGTGTCCGATGGGTTTCCAAGGGGTTTTTTCCATCGTATTTTTGTGAGAGAGAGAGATTGAGAGTGGAGTGGTGGGCGTGTCCGATTCTTTTTTCCTTATGTGGGGAGTATTTCTGTATGTTTGTACTTGAAAAAAAATCTGTCAGGATGATTTTAAATATTTTTATGAGAGTATTAAGATTTTGCACAAGTGTTTTTATTGAATATATTAAAAATTGTAATCATGCACGTAATCATGTGGTCTTTTTATGTTGAATTGTAATATCTATGCAGATAATAACAATTATTATGTGCTTTGTTAATTTTAAATGATGCAAGTGTCTGTATTTTATATTGTTCGCACATCATCACACGTTTTAGTCATGAAATTATTGTTGTGGTAACAAAAAATTCACGAAACTAGAAATGACTTTATATTTTGAATACGTGTGTTGCACGTGCACAGCTACTAGTAATGCTAAAGGAGCTAATAGGATTGAATTATTAAATTCAGCGAACTCCCACGTCAAGGCCATCTTGGCCCATTTGCGTAGCCCGGCTCGTAACAGCCACAAGCGAGGGCAGTCCAGTAATCGGAAAATGGCCGAAGTGCCTCAGCCTCTAATTCACCCGCGCGATTGATGAAGGTCATGGACACGGGGGGAGCAAAAGCAAAACTTGAGAGTCTACCTAATGCAACCATGTTTCTATACTAATATTAAAAGAGCAAACATGTTGGAATAAATTAAATTCGATCCGTTTAATATTTGATCAACGCTCCAGATCGTTCCAATGTTTGACAAATCAACATACATTTTCAATTTCGTAAAATTACTGCGATTTTGCCCCGTAAAAGAAACGGTTTCTTAATTAGAAAAAAGGCGGCCAGTTCGCTGCGCAGCTTCTCGGCTCGGTCGGCTGCGTCGCGGACCTCCGCGCCCGCGACGCGAACAGAAGCCGCCGTCCCGACGTTGCATCAACTGCAGAAATAGTGGCATATATTATAGACCGAAGCCGAGCCATGGGTGCTGGAGCGCGACGAGCAAGGAGCCGCTCTGCATGGGAGAGCGCGGTAGGTCCGCGCCGTCGTCGCCAGCCTGATACTCGATTGCTTCCGGCCTGGTACTCCTTTGCTTCAACGGCTCTTCTCTGCTCACCTTCCTCAAGTTGCCTTCCCTCAAAAAGGAAAAAAAACCTTCCGTCTTAAGAGCCTCAAGGTGGAGGTAGAGTTTACGTGTCGTGAACCAGCACGCCCATATGGCATGGCCATATCTGTTCTGAGTGATGTTGCTCACCGTTGCAGGTGCATAATTTTTTCTTCACACCTTGTACATGCTATTACATATCTTAGTATTGAACTTTGAAATTGGTTACGCGATCTCATATTTTAATATTGAACTTTGAAATTGGTTACGGAAATACCTGGCCAGAGCTCCTAACATCATCTAATTATTGACCGTTAAAACGTCCTCCCTCCATATCAAATTAGAATGAATTTATTATTGACTGATTTCTTCACATTTTGATAT
Source organism: Poa pratensis (assembly GCA_947311845.1). Classification (NCBI taxonomy): domain Eukaryota; kingdom Viridiplantae; phylum Streptophyta; class Magnoliopsida; order Poales; family Poaceae; genus Poa; species Poa pratensis. Next base: position 32,278,960 of record CAMZMU010000112.1, read on the forward strand.
GTTCTGAAATGTAGGATTCTAAAAAAATTCAGGGGTAAAAATTGGCTATTGGAAATGTTGTACCTATGAGTGATTAGGATTTACTATGCATCAATTTCCCAAGATTTACATATAAACCGATCAACATTAAATACTATTATCGGATGCCGTGCTAAATTATGGTTGAACTTATACTAAGTTTTCTTTGATCTAAAAATTATTAAATAAAAATCAACCTGTAGCACAGACACTTTCTCGATGAGCACTCCACGGCCCTGCACTCCTACGCTCCTGCGCCAGCATGATGGCGCTCCAGCTAACTGCAATTGCTCCTCCTTCTTTGCCCGTGGGTGTAGTTTCAGCGAGCGCCACGTGAAACCTGTGCCGAGGGCATATTGCACGACATCAGGTATGAGGATGGTGATAACATTTATGTCTGCTGCCTGCTCTATGCGCTCTTCCTCTTACCCTCTACATACAAGCGAGGATGCCCGAGACGGTGTCGGCGCTGAAGGTTATGTTGGAAGATACAAGTGTGACATTGAGGATTTGCCATAATTTGCGCCGAAAATCCCGCCAAGGAGCATGCCTTCATCGCCGCGCACGTTGGCTTCGTTGTGAGATTTGTGTGATCTATGATGCTTCATTTAATATCGTTCTCTTTGCAATATAAAATATATGACCGATGCAAAAAGAAAGTAATCCATCCAGACCCTTGCATGTACATTCCAACTAGTCCCTAAGACCGTCCAACATGTCTCCTTAAAGTATTGTGTAGCTAGTTAAATTTATGTAACTGAATTGTTTTTTTAAAGGTCAGCCTATTGCATGTTCATCGAAATTTATGTAACTTTAAGGAGATGTACCACTTTTTAGTATTTACTAACAAATAATTGTGTGCCTTGCTACGGATCGATTTTTATTTTAAAAAAAATCAGCCATTAAGAATTTCACGACTGCACATCAGATGGCAGTTTAGTTGACGCATAGAACAACATGTGTGAAAAGCATATCACTCTCTTTTTGTCACGGCATCCACACACAAAAAAAGAACGAAAAACACCTTTGCATGTACAAACGTACTGAAGATGTGACAACCCGAATTTTTCGAGTTATCATTAAATTTAAGTGGAGAAATTTTTACTACCAATTTGTTTGATTTTGCAAAACTCAAGTGTTTAAAGTATGTTAACTTGTGCATGCAAGATATTTTCCCAAGTGTGTCGAGCTAGCTAGTACTAGTACGTGGTGCATGCATTCTCTGGAAGAGATCATGCATACATGTTTACACCAGCAACGTGAGGTGATTGGCCACAAGGATATGCGCGTGGCTTGCTACGAGGATCAGCCTGGGTAGTGCTAGTTGCTGATTGACTATTGGTCTCCTACGTGGAAGTGTGCATGGCGATCAGCCTGTGAGGGACTGACACGTAAATGGTGACGTCAGCAGATGATATTTATCAGCGCTTGCTTCACGTCGAAGGGTCAAGCCCAGATATTTTAGCTAGCTTAGCCAACGATCGATTCCTATAGTTAGCGATAGCTGCTGCTGTGCTTCTCAGCTTCTGTACTCTCCTCACTCCCACGCAATGTTCATCGATCGACTGACATAAAGAGAGGGCGACTGAGAGAGTGAGTGCGGCAACATGCGTGGACATACGGAAGGAGATGCTGCCAAGATATACGGATCGAGAGAGGGAGATCAGGAGCTAGGCGTCGGCGGCGAGAGTGAGCTAGGCAGCTCTGACATGCGGTTGGCGTCGGCGAGCGGAGCGTCGCCGGTGGCAGGGGCGGAACTGGGCCCCGGGCAGCCCGGGCTACAGCCCGGGTCTTAGCCCACCTGTACATCCCTTATAAATTTCACAGATAAACTTGTCCAGCCCGTGTCTTGGGCTAGAATGACCCGGGCTATTCTGGCCCATCAAGGCAGCGATCCATCCACTAACCACGTTTCCTTCACATACATCCATCGTGGCCGTAACTAGCTGACCTTTTTTTCTCTGGAAGGATAGAAACTAGCTAGCTTTACCTATTTGTGCTAAAAAAAAAGAATTAGCTGAAACCATTCGCGCAATCGACGTTTGAAACCTCGGCTAAATCTCGCCTCGCGTCTAGCGCCGCCTCGTTTGATCCGCCGCCGCCGCGAGGGTGACGCGCTCGCCCCCACCACACTAAGACATAGCCACCACGCCGTTCGCCAGGATCTGGATCTGCAGAACCACGAAACACAGCACACCCGCACCGGCGCTTGACCGCTTGTGTATCATCTTCGACTCATCGCCTGCAAGTCTCCAACTGGCTTGCTTCTTGCCTACACTATTCATAAGTAATTTCTCTGTTTGATCGATTCTAATTGAAAGTTTGATAGCCGGTACAAAGATTGCAACAATTATGTTTAGCTAATTGTAAAATTTAACTTTATTTAATCTTATCATGTAGAATATGAAGGGTACAGAGAGTTAGAGATCGAAGACATATTCATCAAGACCAGTGTCATTTTACTTCTCATCGGCGTCACAACTTGCCGATGTAGCCATGTAGGACTGTAGACACTGAAGATAATTGAGAAATTAAGGCCCACTTATTGGGACGAGCTTTTGGAAGATGCCGAGGGCTTTAGTGGTAAGTTATTTCTTGTCAATAATGTCTACGCATCAAGTATTTGTCCATAATATTTCTGATTATTTTCTCTTGTGTTTGTAGGTTCTGATTCTTCTCCTATTATCAATGAGGAAATGGTAGGCTAGAATCAGAGGAAAGCTTCATTATTTAGGTACTAAAAATGTGTCCCATTATGCGATCATGCCAGTGCCTTTTTGTGTACTTTTCCTACTGTCATTCGGTTAAACACCGAACTTATTTCTCACGTCAAAACTTCATTTATGCATTTTAGTGCCTTCTAATATATTGTGTCGTTGGGAAGGGATTAGTAGGTAATATTTTTTATAGTTTTTGGGCATTGGAAATTAGCCCCGGTCTTCACCAAATCCTGGGTCCGCCACTGGCCGGTGGTATTCTTCGGCTACTCTGTTCTGCCGGCGTACGAGCTCGTATGCCTGTGGCGTATGAGCTAGTACACGTATGTCGATCATGCCGATCTAGCTGGTATCCACAATGGTGATTTTGATGTCTACGACATAGCTAACCGAGTCAGGATGTAAATGGACTGATCGGTGGACTAAATGGACATGTCCACCTGAGCCACATAACGACTAAACGGATTAAATGGCAACCGTATATTATTAAATGGGAATTAGGTGGTTTTCGTGGTACCACCAGGCTCCTGGCGTTCTTCGCATCAAGCTCGCGTTGCTGCCACTTTCGTCCTGATGCTCTTTGTCTTCATGGCCTGCCTCATCGTCGCCACGGGCGGACTGATCTTCGGCTACCACAGGCTGCGTGCTCAACGGCGCCGCCCAGAACGTGGCCATGCTCATCCTCGGGGTCCGCGACTCGGCGTCGGCTACGCCAACCAGAGCGTGCCCGTCTAACCTGTCTGAGACGGAGCCGGCCGGGATGCGCGGCATGCTTAAGAACGGTTTCCAGCTCATGATCACCCTCGGCATCCTTGGCCAACATCATCAACTACGGCACCGACAAGATCTACCGTGCATCAGGCTGGAGGCTCAGCAACGTGCTCACGGCGGTGCCCGCGGTGATCATCACTGTCGGCTCCCTGTTCCTTCCGGACACGCCCAACTCCCTCCTGGAGCGCGGCAAGGACGACGATGCCAATCGGATGCTCTGGCGTGTGCGCGGCACCAACGACATGGACGACGAGTACCGCGACCTGGCGGCGGCGGGCGAGGCGTCCAGTGCCGGGGAGCGGCCGTGGCGGGACATCCTGCGGCGCCGTGCAATCTCGCTGCTGCAGCAGCTCACGGGCATCAACGTCATCATGTTTTACGCGCTGGCGCTGTTCAAGACGCTCGGTTTCGGTGGCAGCGCGTCAGTCATGTCGGCGGTCATCACCGGCGGCGTCAACCTGGCCGCCACGTTCGTGTCGATCTTCAAGAACGGGAGGCGAGCTTAATGTCGACGGGGACTGCGGGCTTGATGGCGACGAGGACCAAGAACGGGAGACGCGGAAGGAGAAGAACTGGAGGCGGCGGCATGAACGCTAGGACATGGCGGCCAGCGGTGGAGACCAAGGTCGGCGACGCGGGAGGCTGGGGCGAGGGGGCGCTAAGGTGGGCGGAGACGGGCCGGCGACTCGCGTGGTAGCCGGAGGTCATCGAGAAATCGGTGGCGGTGTGGCTGAGCTAGGACATGCCAGCGTCTCCACTAGCTGCCGAAGAGGATGAGTCGCGAGCAAGGCTGCTGGATTTGGTGGGTTTGATGGGCTAATCCACTTACGCCACTTAAGTTTCCTGGTTATCCACTTACGCCATTTAGACGTTTTTTGGTGGGTGGCGTAAATGGGCTTACTGGGCGCCGCTGCCACTTTCATCCTGATAACTGAGGCAAGCTCTTCTTACCACTCTCGTATATTTTGTGGATTATGCTTTGATTGAATATGCGTGATACCCTGAGTGGTACGAGCTATGTGTTGATATACGGGGCTAATGCGCCGGTGTCGTTACGGTGATGGATCCGTAGGAGCCACTGGTACGAGCCGGGCTTGGCACGTATAGTTGACATGGAAATGAACTCAACGTTTTTAGAAGGAAAACTTGGTGTTACGAAGGTGATCGTATTGTACCGGTCACAGTACAGGTATGGGACTGTCTGAGTTCTCCGCGAGAGGCGGCCCTTGAATGGAAAGTGTCGGTGATGGATCCGTAGGAGCGATCGACACGAGTAGGTCAGGGTGTCCGGTGTCTGAGCGGGTAAAAGGGCTCTGCTCGTTCTGGAATCCTGTGCGGTTCTGGGCGAGGCTGTCGACGTCGGAGTACCCCTCTTAAGAGTGTAAAAGCGTGGATATTCACCCCTGTGATTCCCGGGTTGGGAAACCCACTTTCATGTGTGGCACCATGCGTTTTAACCTGCTTAACAAATTAACCACACAATAATGATTTACTGGTATTTTAAAAACCTAGTGTATTTTACAGAGTATATGAAAGTGTATGAATTGTTTGTTGAGTATGATTTATCGTACTCACCCTTGTTTCACTTGTTTTTATATGTATCAGAGTGCGCAGCGGAAGACGTCGTCGTACTCCCAGGAGTAGGCTGGACCAGTTGGGTGGGAACGTATAGAGAACTTTATTGAAAATGTAATAATCTTATAAAAGTGAGTAGATGAGCTGTTTGAGATCCACTGAGCTGGTTTATCCTGCTTCTCTACGCCTTGCGCGGGTATAGACTTTCGGGTCTATAGGCGCGCGGCGGCTGTCATTCTACCGGGCCGGGTCTCGGGGCGTGACAGAAGAAGTATCAACTTTAGAAAGAAAGATTCCTATTTTCTCACGTTTGTAATAGTCGAAACCAGGATTTATTTCGTTCTGGCCCGGAAACAATATTTCAAATATGTGTACATCTGAATATCTGATTAATATACTAATATATATCAATTTTGTCGGGGAAATAAGAAACATATTCTAAACATATTTCTGCGTGTAAGTTATGTCGAAATGTGTAGTAGCCACAGCATTCATGAATCCTGATACAATTTTATTCTAGGATTAAGGAAGGGGACGCAGAATTTTTCAGAAACACAGCAAATATCCACCGGCTCTAGCTGCGTTGATACGGGATGATGTCGCCCTGTTTGAGTTGGCCCACACGGCTTGATCGATTCATAGTAGTGTGTGCGTGTGTGCTGTGGTATCTAATTGTGAGACACAGCGTGAAGTCTGAGTGTGGGGAAGTTCCTCTGAACTTCTCTGAAACTGTAACACATTGTTTTTTCCCTCTCCTATAATAAATAAGCAGAGCGCCTGCTGGTCCTTTTCAAAAAAGGATTCAGGAAGGGTGAGTGATCGAGTCCTATAGATCACGAGTTCACAAGTCCATATAGACTAGTGTACGTTATCTTGTTTCTTTTCCCCTACGTTTAAGGATCGAGTCCCCAAGTCCAGATACATCACGAGTCCGATCACTTTCCCATCCTTCAGTTTGCGCCCTAGCGTGGATCATACCAATCTATGGCCATGGCAGCCATGATGCTGGGCCGAGCCAGCGCTTCTCCTCACCCTCCGGTCGTCGCTACCAGCAATGACGGCGTTCTGCCCCTGGACCTGCTCTACGAAATCCTGCTGCGCCTCCCCACGGCGCCGCTCTGCCGTTTCCGCGCCGTTTGCAGGTCATGGCGCTCCGCGCTGTGCCACCCGGACTTCATCGCCGCCGCCCACAACCCCGGACCCGTCCTCGTAGTCGGCGTAACAGATCGCTCTTCAACCAACGAGGTCAACGTCATTGACGTGGAGTCTGGTGATGTCGTCAAGCATGTAAACCTGGCCTCCAACAAGGTTCCATACGCCGACGTGCGCAACATGAATCATGACCGCGTAGTTTGTGTCATCGCCGAGTATAATCGGGTCCGCCTGATCGACCTCGCCAATGATGTCACCTGCATCTTGCCCCACCAGCCGCGGTCTAGCTACAGAATCTGGTGCATGGTCGGCCGCGCGGCCTCCACAGGTGAGCACAAGGTGCTCACTATCACTAGGTACCAGGAGCCGCAGAACTGTAAGATCCTCACCCTTGGCAACGGCAACCGTGGCTGGAGGGATACAGGGCACCCTCCATTGCATGTGATGTGCTACGCAGGAAGCTTCGCCGTCATCAATGGCTTAGCATACTTTTTGTCCGAGTACAACGAGATCAGGGAGCTGCACGCCCACAAGATCTGTGTCTTCGACCTCAATCTTGAGAGGTGGCGCCCTGCAACTTCCTTCCATGGACCCCTGAAACGCCGTTGTGTCTGCTTGGCCGAGCTGATTGGCCAATTAGTAGCAGGTTACTACAGCATGACCTCCATTGAAATGTGGTTCCTCGTGGACTCTGACACATCATGCTGGTCCAAGCGGTACACGATGACAATTCCATGCTACCAAAACCTCTTCACACAACCTTGTTATGCAAATTTTGTAAAGCCATTGGTAATGCTGGATGATGGTAGAATCGTGTTGTGGATGCGGGTTACCGAGATTTGGAAAGAGAACGAGGTAATGTGGATCTATGACCCGCGAACTGAGAGATTCTCGGATGGGATAAAACTGCCCCGTTGCAGCATTGTGAGTGTGTTCGCATGGGGATTGTTACATTTAGGAAGAAGAAGTGCGCTAGACATGGCAGCAGAGCGTCTACTTATGGGCAGACGACATGACAAATCTGAAGCACCATCCTCCATTGAGAGAAGCGACAAGAAACGCCGAACAAGTGACTTGTTCTGATCTTCCCGTCGACCAACCGAAAATAAAACTTGTTGCTCGGGATTTGGAATTTTCATTTGACAGAGTTTATTATGGTAGAAATAGATTTTCATGTTGATCCAACAAAATCAAATTTACGTTGAATCAAAACTCATATAACCCCACTCAAAATCAGACTAGCGATATAAATCATGGAAAATGTGTCCTATTTGCAGCAGGTCAATCTCAATGTGCTCTTCGCGAGTCGTCTTGTACAATGGCACATGTGGCAGGGAAACCAATGTCAAACCGGACGACAAGCGGAGTCATCCCCAGGGATCTCTATCTTTTCGAGCTTTTCCCTGCCTATGATTGAACACATTGAAAATAATTTTAAAATCTACATTTTTTATAAATTTAAGCCTATAATTTTGAAAGGTTTGAAAAGGATTAATCGTAAGTCAACAACATTTAAAAATGGAACTTATTTAATATATAATATAATAACAGATTGGAATTTTAATTGGAGTACAAAATTAATTTAAAAAAATACATTCCCAATGTTTCATTTGGAATCTTTAACCTAAAATATTAAATTCCTGGCAGTACTAGCTTTTGAAGATATTGCCCTTTAAAAATTAAATTTAAAATTAACGCTTCTTTTGGGAACTAGAATCAGAATTTATGACATATAGTTTTCTTTAGATCTAGTATTCCAACAACTTGATAAAACATAAAAAAATATGGTTTCGAATTTAGAGTTCATGAAGTTAAAATTTAGTGGGTTCATGTTCATATGATTATTTAATACGAGAATGTTCTCCATTGATATATACATATATATTTTTGGAGTTAGCAAGAAACGAAAAGTACATTTCAGGTCCATGGAGTTCACCTAGGTCATGCAATATTTAATAACTAAAAATAGACAAATATATATATATCAACGATAAATTGAATAAATATTAAATGGGGGACCATATATCAACACTTAAAAATACGAAATAATCATAATCATGTGTTTTCGAAATTTACAAATATTTGACGTAGTTCGCAATCATTTAGTGCATACATGAATATATGCTACTCGTTAATGCATGGGCAAGGCACGCACCATGCAAGCAAGGGAAAAGCAAATATATGTAATATTGTAGTGAGTTTGATTAGTTCAGCAACATTCACTCTCCAGTGCGAATTTTCCCTCGGTTTCTGCTTCTGGTTCACCGAATGGTGCACGGACACGTATGTCGTCACGGCTTCAGTCGTGGTTGGATAGAAATTGCTCCAACTGGATAAGAGAAAATTTGATTTCATTTGCCACGTAAGTGGTACCAATCTATGGCTATGGGGACGAGGCGTCCACGGTCTTATCTCATCTCTGTTGTAACAAACCGATTGTAATGCTTTGAGCCTTTGAGGTTATTAGGTTAATTCTCTCCTATATAACACACAGGGTTTGCCCCGAATAGGGTATGCCACCCTCCTCACTCATAATCCCATGTTATAAGAGGAAATACGTACCTCCCAAACCTTTCAGCTTAATGAGCAGTTGAGTGACTATTACATCAAATATGAAAATATAGGTTTGGCAATACAAAAGAAAGTTACAAAAAAATTATTTGCATCACTTCTTATGAGGGGCTATTTACTTAATTTTACAATATGACCACCACACTTGTCGAACAAGTTGATAATTTAAGCTCTACAAATGATGGAGCTTCAAGAAATAATCTTCTGAAACTATTTTCTTTCCTCATATACATATGTTTGATGTATAGCAAAATCGAAATAAAGACACGTTTGATTAATAAAATCCACGGTGGTTACAATAGATGATTCTCAGTGGTCACAATAGATGATGATTCTCATATGCTCCATGCCCTGTGAGTATTCCCAAAAAAAAAAAATCATGCAACATCAGCAAACGAAGGCTTGCTACCTGAATTTGCCAACTATTTAAGAGGCTTAATCCGGACCTTAGAAAGTTCCGATGCAAATCTAAACTACTCCGTCCGTTTACAATTAGTTTGCGTTCCGAGTTTAGTCAAAGTCAAAGTTTGTTTATGTTTGACCAAATATATATAAAAATAGATAAATATTTACAATGAAAATTTAGCATTATTAGAATCTTCATAAGATATATTTCATATTATATATATTTAATATTATGGACTTTCATATTTTTTCGTATATACTTGGCCAAACTTTAAAAAGTTTGACTTTAAAACTACCCAGAAAGCGAACTAAATAAAAACGGAGGGAGTACACGTCTGCAATAAAGAGAACCTACTATCACTATTTCACCGTGTTTGTCGATACAAGGTCGATGCCCGATAGTGAGACAAGCAGCATAACGGCGAGGACTAAACACTACTGTATACTATAGATCACTGCATGGTTCGAAGAAAAAAAGATCATAACTTTGAAACATAACACTTTCCATTATTTTCGCAACAGTGGTTCTGCCCGTGACGACAAACGCAATTCTCGCGGCACGAACACGTTCGTATCTCTATGTCTGGATAGGCACGCACCACTACTACTTATTAATTCGTGCTTTGGCGAGAGCGTGAGCAGCAACCCGAAGCGATGGCTGGGGAGAACCGGCAGCTCGTCGCCCTTGTCATCGTAGTACGTAACACCCGGAATGGCCTCAGTTCCGATCATCTGGATGTTGTCCAAGTCGAAGTCTCTGAGCTTGCAGAGGAACCTGTCCGGCCTCGTCCGCCCGGGCTTGAAGCTCCGACTCCGAAGCATCGGGTTCGCCACCGAGTCGTACGTCCAGCCCCCGGCGCCATCGCTGCCCCGGAGCTCGCACCAGGCGTCCACCCATCCGGTGCGCCCCTCCATGGGGAAGGGGCCATCGAGGTCCTCGTCCCAGTTCATGTCGCCCACGAGCACGGCGTTGTGGTCAGAGCACTCGCGGAAGTGGTCGAGGTACTGCTGTGCTCTGTCCAGCCTGTCCACGGACTGAATGCCCGACTGGTTGGGCCCGGGGAAGTGGCCCGTCGCCAGGTGCAACCTGTGGTCGCAGCGAATGGGGTTGAGGCGGCGGCCCTTGACGACTGTATCGTCGTCCGTCGCGGCAAATCGGCTCTTCCAATCAACAAAGACTGAGAGCAAACCTTGGGGCCGTGATGGTGACCACACCGATGGCTCCGGCATGATGTCAGCACGCCCTGTAAACTTGGTCAGCTGCAGCATATTATACAAACAATCAGTGGAGTGCGTCTAAGGGGAAACAATAATCTCTCAGAAAACATAATGGTCAGCATCTCTGGGTGGCAAGTGTATGTACCAGTATAGCATAACTCTGGGTAACAGAGAACTCTTGGTACTACCCACCATGGAGACCTCCGAAGGATATCCTTCATCATATACGACGTCATCTCCTACAAGCGCAGTTAATTTGAAAAACATTCAGCAAACGCGAATAGTATGTCATAAGATGGTAGATCTCAACTCTACGATCGATGGGTACCTGCAAGAAGATGATGTCTGGGTCATGGCGCGCTATGAGATCAGAAATGGCCTGCATCCTTCGATACACAGCTACGCGCTCATTGCACCAGGTATTGTACGTCATGAACCTGATCTTCCCATCTGCCCCGGTGCAGGACATTACGTCTTTGTTTCGAGTACACAAGGTCAAGGAGTACACACTCAACTTTCTCAGATCGCAGCTCTATATATAGTACTGAGAGTCGCGACGCTTCATTTGGGTGATGGGAATGTGTACAGGTGGATGCAAGGCAGTAATAAATAACTCACCAATTCCCGAGCGTTCTTGGCCTTTAAGACTAGTCACAATGGGGAGTAACTTAGACTAGTAACATGCATATGTTACTACTCTAAGTTACTACCTCCATAGTGGGGAGTAACATGTGTTTAGTGTCATATTTAATAGGTTGTACACTCATCTTGCCTTGAAATGTGTGATGTTATGGTAACATAGCTAGTTACCACCACCATCTCTCTCCTCATTAATTACCCGCCATATCAGATTTTTTGCCTATGTGGCACTGATGTTACTCCTATGTTACTCCCCATTGTGACTAGTCTAAGAGCAAGAACAATAAGAGAGCCGGCCGTGGGCTCTATAGCCATGCCACATCAGCAATAGCTATCATAAAGTCGAGACCGATATAATAAGGTGGCTATTACGCTGGCTGCTAAGTTGTTTTTATTAGAAAAGTAATCACTGCTCTTGCAGGCAGGGACGCATGCGATTGGGAGGAAAGGCTAAAAGCCAGCTTACCGCTAGCACGTTGGCTGCATGCCAGCTGATGGGCCTCGTACCATGAGCTATCGGCGGGCGCTTGCTGAAGCGCCGGCTGCGCTCTCTCTCCTCCCTTCTCTTTCTTCCACGTAGGATTTTTACGACGTGTCAAGTACTATAGCCTGCTGAGTAGCCATTATTGTACTTGCTCTAATTTCGCCTTCACAGAATTTTAAGCGCGCACAAGAGCGATACACACGTTTTTTCTTCTTCTTTTGTGTCGATCCAGTAAACGCGTGAACACGCTCTGACGGCAGGAGCGCTCGACACGATTCGTGCACGAGGTGTTAAACTTCATCCTTTTACAAGCAACGTGCACTCCCGTCCTTCACAATATAAACTCCCCAGCTTGGTGATCTGTCTGCCCTTCTCAGCAGGGTTCCATCAAACGTTCACCATCTGATTTTCAGTGTGGGAGAAATGTTCTGCATGGCGATCAGGTGTTTTAGGCCCTCACTTCTGCTTCCTCCGCACTAGCCTACCATGGAGTACATCCGTACATGCTTCCACACACACCGAATATGCCCGCCGACCAGGTCCCGGGTGACAATACCTACCCCGCTTCATTATTTGTCGGGTTCCAACATTTTTTTTGAAACCTCGGGCAAGAGACTTGGCTTTCCAATGATATAGAAGAAGTGATCAATTGACACGTTTATAAGGAAAATTGGCCGAAACCAGATACAACAACGCAACACACCACGCCGGCCCCGAGGCAACGCTGCACGCAAGTCGATGGCCTAACCGCCAAAGGCCAAAGCCGACACCCATACCCCTCAACGCAGTAGTGGAGGCGAAAGCTGGAGCCGCCGCTATGACATTCACGCTGGCCACGGACAACACTCCACACAAGTCGACGTCGAATCCGCCCAAGCATAAAGGTCGACACCCACACATCTCAACGCGACGCAGTGGAGAGGCTGCTCCAACACCCATGCCGGCCCTGGGGGTTCCAACATGTATCCACATTGGTCTTGAGCGTGCTCATACATGCAATAGTCTTGTTGAAGACATTGTTCTGCGAGTGTGGACTTTCTTCTGGGTAAAAACATATGATTTATGATCTGTGCGACGGTGACGTTTGAGCGCTGTTTTCTTTTTGGAGACGTCGCTTTTGGAGAAGTTGGAATTCTGGTACTGTTTTGGTGGTGTTTGATGACGTGAAGGCACATGTTCGTTGGGAGACCCCAAGAGGAAAGTGTGATGTAGTCCAGCAGCAAGTTTCCCTAAGTTAAGAAACCAAGGTTATCGAATCCAGAAGGAGTAGGAGTTCTTCTGTGGTTCTCAGTGGCGTGCTGACGTGAAACCTGCACACAACACAATGAAACTACTTTGCCCCAACGAAACAGGAAGGTTGTCAATCTTCCTAGCTTGCTGAAAACAAAGGATTAAACGTATGGTGTGGAAAACAATATTTAATTGCAGAGAGTAAAAGAGAACAATGATTGCAGTTGGTGATTTTATCAGTGTAAAAGAATGGACCGGGGTCCACAGTTCACTAGTGGTGTCTCTCCATAAAAGATAACTAACATGTTGGGTAAACAAATTACAGATGGGCAATTGACAAATAGAGAGCGCATGACAATGCATATATATGACAAGATGATTACTATGAGATTTAATTGGGCATTACAACAAGATACATAGACCGTTATCCAACTGCATCTATGACTAATAATCCACCTTCAGATTAACATCCGTGCCCCGTTGGTATTAAGTTGCTAGCAACAGATTATCGCAATAAGCAAAGTGCATAATGTAAACAACACAATTATCCTTAGACAAAGCATTGTTGTTTTACCCGTAGTGGCAACAGCACATCCACAATCTTAGACGTTGCTATCAGTCGCCCAGATTGCTGGAGGCATGAACCCACTATCTAGCATAAATAGTTTCTCTTGGAGTTACAAGCATCTACTTGGCCAAAGCATCTACTAATAACGGAGAGCATGTAAGATCATAAATAACATATAAGATAAATTGATAATCAACTTGATCATAGTATCAATATTCATCGGATCCCAGCAAACACAACATGTAGCACTACAATAATATGATCTTGATCATGTTAGGCAGCTCACAAGATCTAAACATGATAGCACAAAGTGGAGATACAACCATCTAGCTATTGCTATGGACCCGTAGTCCAAGGATGAACTACTCGCGCATCACTCCGGAGGCAGCCATGGCGATGTAGAGCCCTCCGGTGATGATTCCCCTCTCCGGCAGGGTGCCGGGAAGAGTTTCAGAATCCTCCCGAACTAGGGTTGACGACGGCGGCGGCGACGGAACTTTTCGCGGAATAATGTTCGGGTATTTAGTGTTTTTCAGTCGGGAGGATTATATAGGCGAAAGGTGGCGGCAGAAGGCACCCGAGGGGGCCACGCCACCCCTCGGCGCGCCTGCCAGTGGGGCCGCGCCGAGCCCTGGCGTGATCGCCTCGTGGCTCCTCTCCGTCTCTCCTTTGGACTCCGTGTACGTGTCGGTGAAATAGGCACCTCCGTTGATTTTCGTCCAATTTTGAGAATATTTCCTTAACAGCTTTTCTGGAATACAAAAACAGGAGAAAACAGGAACTGGCACTGTGGCATCTTGTTAATAGGTTAGTCACAGAAAATGTATAAAAACGCTATGAAGTGTATATAAAACATGTAGTAATTGGTATAATATCATCATGGAACATTAAAAATTATGGATACGTTTGAGACGTAACAAGCATCCCCAAGCTTAGTTTCTACTCGTCCTCGAGTAGGTAAACGATAAAACAAAATAATTTTTGAAGTGACATGCTACCATCATAATCTTGATCAAATAGTATTGTAAAGCACATGTGTAATGGATGAAATGATCCAAGTCAATGGTCTATAGTTTGCTAACAAATAATAATGAGTAAACAACTGAATCATATGAGCAAAAACTTTTCATGCGTAGTACTTTGGAAACATTGTATCCAAGAGTTTGCATAAGAGTTAACACATAAAGCAATAGATTCTAAGCGAAAGGTATTTGACCAACACAAAGAAATATTAAGTTTCAGTTTTTGCTTCAACTTTAAAATTTATATATCATGGATGTTTGTCAATACAAAGCAATATAATAAGTCCAATATATAGAATATAACAATTGTTGTACCAAAGTTGACACTAGTGTTTGCTTGTGGAGATAGAAAGAAGTAGGAAAACTGACTCAACATAAAAGTAAAAGAAATGCCCTTCGCAGAGGAAAGCAGGGATTAAATCATGTGCTAGAGCTTTTTAAGTTTTTGAAATCATATAGAGAGTAAAAATATAAGTTTTGAGTGGTGTTTGTTAATTGTCAACGAATGACAGCGGATGAAAACAATATTCCCTGCCAACCAGACTTTTAAGAGCGGCTCCCATGAAGGACGTTATTTCTACCAGCAAGGCAGATCACCCTCTTCTCTTTTGTTTACACATTGGTTGAATTGCTTAACTGATAAATCAGGGAAAAATGTGAAGAGAATTAAGCGGTTAAAGTTGTAATTAATTGGGACTGGGCACCCCATTTGCCAGCTCTTTTTGCAAAATTAGTAGATAAGCGGATGTATATGCCGCTAGTCTGGTGGTAAAGTCTGTTTGACAAGTGAAATAAAGAATCTCACATACTTCCTCATGAGCTGGTAAACATTGACAAAATAAGGAGTAATAGTTTTGAATATTTAAAGGTAGCACATGAAGTATTTACTTGGAGTGGCAGAAAATACCACATATAGGTAGTTATGGTGGACACAGACGGCATGGATTTGGCTCAAGGTTTTGGATGCACGAGAAGCATTCCCTCTCAGTACAGAGTTTAGGCTAGCAAGGTTATTTTAAGCAAACACGGATATCAACCGGTACAACAAGACTTATATGACAAACATATTGCAAGCATTATAAGACTCCACACTGTCTTCCTTGTTAACCAAACCCTTTTACTAGAAAATATCTACACCTTAGAATATCAATCATACAAAGCAAATTTCAAAGCTTTACGGTAGTTCTTCACTAATGGGTTTTAACTTACATGATACAAAAGCTTAAACATGATACTTGATAACTCAAAACAATTGAAAAGTATCAAATTATCCAAGACAGTGATCTACAAGAATATGTAAGTCTTTTCCATTATACCATTACCACATGCAACATTTTTTGTTCCAACCAAACACCAATCAATTTATTTCAACAACAACTCTCCAAACAAATATAAGTGAAGCAAGAGAGTACTTTCTCTAAAAGAACTAATAGCTCTGAATAAGAGATACATGAAAAACAAGAGCTAAAAGCATAACAATGCTAGACGAGAATACTCAACAAGTATAAGTGAAGAATAGGAGTATTCAAATGAAAAAGCGGAGCGTGTCTCTCTCCCAAACAAGAATGCTAGGATCCAATCAAGTTGAGATCAGAAAATAAAAAAACAACTGAAAATAAAAGCACACAGACGCTCCAAGAAAGCACATATGATGTGAAAGAATTAAAATATAGTTTCACTAGAGATGACCTGATAATTTTGATGAAGAAGGGGATGCCTTGGCATCCCAAGCTTAGACGCTTGAGTCTTCTTGAAATATGCTGGGGAGATCCATGGGAGCATCCCCAAGCTTAAGCTCTTCACTCTTCTTGATCACATTATATCATCTTCTCTCTTGACCCTTGAAAACTTCCCACACCAAACTCAAAGTAATTCTCATTAGAGGGTTAGTGCATCAAAAAACTCACATGTTCTGTAAGGACACAAACATGACCAATACTTTAAACATTAGCTACTGTTACTGATTATGTGAAGCTCTTCCACCCAAAAAGAATTCCACTAACACTAGTAAAAGAGAGAATGCAAAATAAAAGACAGAATCTGTCTAAACAGAACAGTCCGTAAAGACGATTTTTTTGAGGCACTTACGTTGCTCAGATCGAAAAACTTTGAACTAACGAAAGATGCGTACATATCTGAGGATCACGCACAAAAATTTCAGATTTAAATCATTTTCTGTGATTTTAGAAAATAAAAGGTGAACAGCAGAAATCTGTTCCTGCGCAGAAATCCAAATCTAGCATCATCTTATCATTAGAGACTCTTGGCACAACAATATGATAAAAGAAAGATACAAAGGAGTTGCTACAGAAGTAACAATCCTTGACTAAAACTGAAAACAAAAGATAATGGGTTGCCTCCCAAAAGCGCTTTCTTTAATGCCTTTTAGCTAGGCTAGAAGATTTTAATGATGCTCTCATAAGAATAAGAGTTGAAAAACAAAAGAGAGCATCAAGAGGCAAATATCAAACACATTTAAGTCTAACCCACTTCCTATGCAAAGGAATCTTGTAAAAAATAAATTATTGAAGCATAAAGCAACTAGCATAGAAAGATGAAACAAATGCAACTTCAAAACTTTCAACATAAGAGAGGTATTTTAGTGACTTGAAAACTTTTACAACCATATTTTCCTCTCTCATAATAACTTTCAGTAGCATCATGAACAAACTCAACAATATAACTATCACATAAAGCATGCTTTTCATGATCTACAAACACATAATTTTTATTAAGCTCAAAAACAGTGGGGTCATTAAACCCACTTTTGACAATAGTAGTATAATAAATATCATTAGGCAATATAGGACCATCATCAAGAGCATTATCATATATAACATTAGGGAGCACATTTTTACTTTCTGCAATTTCCTCTTTTACTTGAGTCAAGGAGCTTGTTACTTCAAATTTATCAAAAAGATATTTCAATAGAATCATGACATTCAACAATATAGCATTCTTCCTCCTTAGGTAGGCATGGAGGGTAATCAATAATGTAAGAGTTAAAGAGTTACTATTTAGGAGGTAGATCCTCCTTTTGTTCATCACTCTCTTCCTCTTTTTCATCCAATGAGATCACAGTTTCAGCAATTTCTTCTCCCACAGGTTCCTGAAAGGTAGCAAGTTGTTCTGGAGAATAAGTTTTCTCAAGAAATTCAGTGATATAAGGATTATCATTGTAATATTCAAGGCAATAACCAAGTATAGCAAAATTAGTTTACAAGGAGCATCATCATCTTGAATAAAACCAGCAATTTCATAGGCACCCTTAAAAACAACAAATTCTTCAATTTGTTCAAGATTACCAAAGTCATAGTTTCTTTTAGCATAAGCACAAGGTTTCATTATCATTATAATCACATTGGAAAGGGAGGTGTTTATGCCTTCAACAGCAAAAGATTCATTAAAGCAGTAGGATTCATCATAAGTAGAGCACAAGTTTTTAGCAAAATAATTCAATCTACTTATTTGTTCCATAAATGTGCCCCTTTTTTAGACTAGCGGTATTCCTTATAATAATTTTGTTGTTCTTCCGTGAACCCACCGTGCCAATAATATTTTGTATGAAAGAGAGAAGCCATTGATAGCAAGTAAACAACTAGACATAATAACAAACCGAAATAAACTAGATGCAGAAACTAATTTTTTTGTTTTTTGATAATTAAAAGCAAACAAGTTAAAGTAAAAATAAACTAAGCAAGACAAAAACAAAATAAAGAGATTGGAAGCGTGAGACTCACCTTGCAGAAGTCTGCTAAATCCCCGGCAACGGCGCCAAAAAAATGCTGTTGACGTGGAGGTAGAAGTCTACTGAAGCTCTCCTTACTCCCCGGCAACGGCGCCAGAAAAATGCTTGATGACGTGAAGGCACACGTTCGTTGGGAGACCCGAAGAGGAAGGTATGATGTAGTCCAGCAGCAAGTTTCCCTCAGTTAAGAAACCAAGGTTATCGAATCCACGGCGCTAGAAAAATGCTTGATGACGTGAATGCACACGTTCGTTGGGAGACCCCAAGAGGAAAGTATGATGTGGTCCAGCAGCAAGTTTCCCTCAGTTAAGAAACCAAGGTTATCGAATCCAGGAGGAGTAGGAGTTCTTCAGTGGTTGTAAGTGGCATGCTGACGTGGAACCTACACACAACATAATCAAACTAGTTTGCCCCAACAAAACAGGAAGGTTGTCAATCTTCCTGGCTTGCTGAAAACAAAGGGTTAAACGTATGGTGTGGAAAACAGTATTTAATTGCAGAAAGTAAAAGAGAACAATGATTGCAGTTGATGGTTTCATCATTGTAAAAGAATGGACCGGGGTCCACAGTTCACTAGTGGTGTCTCTCCATAAAAGATAACTAACATTCAGGGTAAACAAATTACAGCTAGGCAGTTGACAAATAGAAAGCACATGACAATGCATATATATGGCAAGATGATTACTATGAGATTTAATTGGGCATTACAACAAGATACATAGACCGTTATCCAACTACATCTATGACTAATAATCCACCTTCAGGTTAACATCCGTGTCCCCCGTCGGTATTAAGTTGCAAGCAACACATTATCGCAATAAGCAAAGTGCATAATGTAAACAACACAATTATCCTTAGACAAAGCATTGCTGTTTTACCCCTAATGGCAACAGCACATCCACAATCTTAGACGTTGCTGTCACTCGCCCAGATTACTGGAGGCATGAACTACTATCTAGCATAAATACTCCCTCTTGAAGTTATAAACATCTACTTGGCCAAAGTATCTACTAGTAACGGAGAGCATGCAAGATCATAAATAACATATAAAGATAAATTAATAATCAACTTGATCATAATATCAATATTCATCGGATCCCAGCAAACACAACATGTAGCATTACAATAATATGATCTTGATCATGTTAGGGAGCTCACAAGATCTAAACATGATAGCACAAAGTGGAGATACAACCATCTAGCTACTGCTATGGACCCGTAGTCCAAGGATGAACTACTCACGCATCACTCCGGAGGCAGCCTTGACGATGTAGAGCCCTCCGGTGATGATTCCCCTCTCCGGCAGGGTGCCGAGAAGAGCTTCAGAACCCTCCCGAACTAGGGTTGACGACGACGGCGGCGACGGAACTTTTGGCAGAATAATGTTCGGGTATTTAGGGTTTTCCAGTCAGGAGGATTATATAGGCGAAAGAGCGGCGGCAGAGGGCACCCGAGGGGGCCACGCCACCCCTCGGCGCGCCAGCCAGTGGGGCCACGCCGAGCCCTGGCGTGGTCGCCTCGTGTCTCCTCTCCGTATCTCCTTTGGACTCCGTGGACGTGTCGGTGAAATAGGGACCTCCATTGATTTTCGTCCAATTCCGAGAATATTTTCTTAACAGCTTTTCTGGAATAAAAAACGGCAGAAAACAGGAACTGGCACTGTGGCATCTTGTTAATAGGTTAGTCCCAGAAAATGTATAAAAACGCTATGAAGTGTATATAAAACATGTAGTAATTGGTATAATATCAGTATGGAACATCAAAAAATATAGATACGTTTGAGACGTATCAGTGTTAAGTCTGCTGCTACAAGGAATAGATCACTGTAGTGGAGTTTTTCTTTTTTGCAGTTCTTATTTTTCTAGGCTATGTGCATCAGTGTGGCCGCTAGGGCAACGCGTTGTTGTAGAGGCTGGATATCATTAGTATCTTTTCAATATTAATATATGCTACTTATACAATAAACAAAACTGTGTCATCCATCTGGAAATATCAGATAGACCCTCCAAATATGTATTTCATTCAAGAAAAGGGAGTTTAGAGCACTTTCACTCTCGGCGCCCCATACCCGTCCGCCGCCAATTCCCGTCCGACAACAGCGTTACAGAAACGCTATTGGCACCGACCAAACGCGTCGTGGGCTTTTGGTGGCGCCGTTCCCAGGCGTGGCGCCAATCGGACCTGCCAATAGTTTGTCTTCAATTTTACTCGAAAGAAGGTGCTAATCGAAAAATGCAAAGAGGGGTAACATAAGTTAGAGAGGGAGGGAGAGAGAGAGAGAGAACAGCTAACACTCTATTAGCAGCTTCAGAAATTAACCAAATGAAAGCATGCCGGAAGAAGCGAAATAGTTCTTCACAGCATGCTTCTATCTGCCAAATTTCTGGAAATTCGCCGACGCTTCAAAAATTAACCAAATGAAAGCATGCCAGAGTATGTTTGAACGGCTCTTGGTCACCCTTGCTACCGAATCTGTGGGGGAAAAATGCTTCAACGAACAAGCTTGGTTTCCCTTGCCAGCTACTCTGCCTTCTGAAAGGGTCCATGCCTCTCTACCATTGGTGGAGATATTGTGAAGTGGATTGCTGATTTGGAGTCACTTTGAGCCGTTGGATTGTCAAATGAGATGATCAATGGTGATCATACCAAGTGAAGAAGCACACCAGGAAGCACACTCGAGAGGAGAGGACAGGTATGGTGTTCTTCTGTCCTCGCAGTGATGCTGATGTGTGGATCGGTTTCAAGAGAGAACGGGTGGGATCATTTACTGTCCTTGCAGTGATGGTAGAGTGTAGATAGGAGGTCAGTTTCGGCAGCACTATTTTGGTGAAATACCCCAGGGAATTGATGGCGCATGTGAGCTGGTTTCACCTACACGATCGACTGCTTTTGATTTTGTTGGTTCTGGGAGCATTAGTGCAGAAGTAGCAGTTTAGTGGTATTACTCCATCGGTCCCAAATTACCCTGCATTCTGGGTTTAGTCAAAATCAATATTGGCAGGGACGGAGCCAGGAATGAAAGACAGAGGAGGCCAGCTGAACATTGTATAGGTTAGAGGGGGCCATATGCGTATTTTTGGACAAATTTGGGGGCCAAAATGACATACGGTGAAGGGGTAATTAATCAAAAAAAAATACCATGGGGAGGGCCATGGCCCCAGCGTGCCCCCCCCCCCCCCCCCCCCCCCGGCTCCGTCCCTGAATATTGGTAAACTTTGACTAAGTATGTAAGAAAAAATATTAATTTTTATAATACAAAATAAATATTATTAGAATGATCATAAAATATATAGTCGTATAATATCTGTTTTATACTATAGATGTTTGTAATTTTCTCTACACGTTTGGTCAAAATTTAAAAGGTTTGACCTTGACCAAACCCAAAACGCACGGTAAATAAAGACAGCGGGAGTATTAAACAATTTTAGATGATCAGCGACAACGAGTTCCAAATGGCAGCTGACAAATATTAGTATTCTGGTATGGTTCTTATATTTGTGATTGTAGTTCTTATGTACTGTTAGAAGTGTTGTATTTAGTGGTATTATTTAACAATATAATCTATGATGAAATGTAAGGGTTCCCTGCATGACCATAGGTTGTAATTTCTAGTTAGTATGTAATGAAATTTACTCTTCATGTACTACATCTCTTCTTTTGTGGCGAATTTTGCAGTATTTGTCTAGTTAGAGCATCTCCACTTGCGACGCTAAATTGCCGCCCAAAGGCCGTCGGGCGCTATGGGCGCCTTCTGGACAAGCTGTAGTCTCTGGGGCGTGTCGCTCCCAACTCGCGGTGCGCAAATCGACCCCGGATTTGTTTTCCTCATGCTCAAGGTCACAAATGACAAAAAGAAATGAGGACTTTATGATCTTGACCATCGACATGACAAACATGCATTCGAAGATGAAATTATCGTGACTAGACCCATGCGTCAATGGAGCACCCTCGATGGCGCTAACATCCCCCATTTGATTTGATGGCCGATAATTTGAATTTATGGCCAAGAATATGTGCGGTCTGGTGGCTAAGACATCAAATTTATATGTGTTTAATTCACTAACTTTTAAAACTGGCGCAAAAAAGCCCTATTGAAGAGGCGAAATTAGCGAGAACATGCTTGGACATCCTTAATAGCGTTCGTCCGATGCTGTTACCGGACAAATTATTGGGCGTGACCGGTTATGCTCTTAACACGGTTCGATTGTGCTACATTACTTTGTAACCTTTAAAGTGGCTTTTGGTAGTGCATAGGATAATAAGTAGGTTGTTATCCTATACTGTGCCCTGTCTTGTTTTTTCTCACTTATATTAAACCCCACCTTTTTTGATTTTTTTATTAGACCCCACCTTGGTAATATATCTACTTGCTTCTCTCTCACCTATATAATCAGGTCGTTGTATCGCATATCCTCCGCCTGATTCCTCTGCCTAGGTCACGCGCACATCTCTGCCCTGACATTTTCCCCAACGAGCTTCTCTCCCATGCTCCCGATCCACCGCGCCTCTCACGCCGCCCTGCTCCAGATCCACCGCGCCGTCTAGCTCTTCGCGTGACGCCCAGCTTCACCGGGGCAAGCTTGTCTGCCACCGGGCAGAACGCCAAGGGCTGGGCGAGCGTGTGGGCCAACTCCGACAGCCGCTTCCCGTTGGCCTCCGCCGTCCCAGGTTCCAGGATGCAGCGCACATCCCATTACTATGGAGATGGAGGCGACGGTGATCCTGAAAGCACCTTCTATTTCTCCTTTCTGAGTTAATGGCACCCGCAGTCACGCAACTCGTCACGTATGTGCACTTAAGTCACACTTCTCCAGAACGTGATTTTTTGGTCACACATCTGGACAAGTGGGTGCACGCAGGTCTCTGGGCCCACGTGTCAGTCCGTTTTGGACGGTAAATTTTCAGAAAACCCCATGGAGTAATATAATTTTACAAAATGGTACACAATTAGAAGGACCATTTTGTAAAATTAGGAGGACCATTTTGCGAAATATCTAAAAATACAGGGGTTTTCTGCAAAATTACTTGTCCATGTCAGCACTCCCGCAACGGAAAACGGTCTGACACGTGGGCCCAGAGACCACCGTGCACCCACTTGTCCAGATGTGTGACCAAAAAATCACGTTCTGGAGAAGTGTGACTTAAGTGCACATACGTGACGAGTTGCGTGACTGCGGGTGCCATTAACTCCTCCTTTCTCATGGGACATTATGCCGGGATCGCGCTTGTGTTCTCTCTGTTCATAGTCAGTAGGAGGTGGAGGGCTGCTTTTAGTCGATGCTCTGACACCATTGCTAGGAGAATATTTGGGCTAGAACGACGGAGACACCGTCTCTAGGAGAATAAGTTGGCTCCGGTGGTCTCGGTGTAGTGGCTTCGTCGGAGTTGGCCGGTGTTGTGTTGGTCGAGACGCGGCCTGGATGCTCGTGTTGGGCATGGCTGAGTCCTCTAGTTGTGGGTGTAGTGAGTGTGTTGGCTAATTCATTTGATTAGCGGTGCCATTATTTGGCTTTGTTTCCTCTTTTAAGCTAAAAGTCTCTCGTAGGTAAATTATTGTATTACATTATGGGCCTCCCTTTTCTTGAGACAAGATCACTGCAATTTGCCGTGACATGGTATCTGAAGCAGTCAATGTGGTAATACTACCTGTGAGTCACTCAGATTAATGCTGTCCAATATAAAGGCAAGGAAAACTAAATCTTCGTTGCAAAGACTGAGCCAAATGTGCACAAAGACACTAGGGGCGGAGGAGCTCTGTCGTCAACAATGGCGAACGGCTTGGTTGCTCTGCCCTTTGTGTTTGGTTGATTCCAAGGCACAAGGGAGACAAGACTAGGGCTGTGTTTAGCTGATTTTTTTTTATAGACTGTACGACGCGGCCGGATAAGAGCATCCCTAGTGGATGGTGTATATGGAGGTGGATGGTAAATATACACGCCGTGGGTCAAAAAACTGCTCCCAGTGGCTCGTGTATAGGGTCGTGTATCCATCCACGCCCAGGTCACGACGCTACCAGGCGTGTATGTAAACACGCCCCATCCACGCTCGTGGCTCGCGAAGGAGGCTGCCTCGATGGCCTTGTCCCTGCTCCACCTCGTCGCCGTCCTCTGCTCCTCCTTCTCGTCGCCGTCCTCTGCTCCTCCGCCTCGTCGCCGTCCTCTGCTCCTCCTCCCGTCTTGTCCCGGAGCTCGCCTCCGCCACGTGGCCCGTCGCCCTCCGAGACAGCCCCAAGCGCCCGCCCGAAGAATCGCCCCAGGTCGCCTCAAATCCATGGCGCTGGACTGCGCCATCAAGCTCGGGATCCCCAACGCCATCCACGCCTGCGGCGGCGCAGCCTCGCTGCCGACCTGCTGGCCGCGCTCCCAATACCTGCTGGCCGCACTCCCAATACTGGTTCGACGGGATCGGGAGGTAGGAGATGAGATGGGAGGATGGGGATCGAGCAATTTGGTGATGAATTGCTCGATTTTGTACTCAATTTGGTGCTGGATTGTTTAATTTGTACTCAATTCGGTGCAGAAGTGCCCAATCAGTGGTGGTTTACTCATTTTTTTAATGAGAATCTAGAAATAATGCTACTGCTATTTTGCATTTAATTTAATTTTGTAGATATAATGGTACTGTTATTTTTGTAGATGGAAGAAAATAAAATCTCACATAGGTTCCGGTTTCTCACAAATACCACCGAAAAATATACACGCCCTAATATACACGTTCCACTGGAAAAACAGGAGGTGTATAATTTAGCATGGTGTATATGAACGTGTATATGGAGATATACACGTCCAAATTTACACGTTCCACTGGAGATGCTCTAACAGGGTAAAAGGTGAAACTAGTGTGGCCGAAAAAACAAAGGATGAGACTTAATGAAACTCCAAAATGGTTCATGCCAACTATGTGCCCGGATCCTGAACAACCAATGGACTGTACAGATTGCATATGTAGCCCATGTACAATATCCATTCTTTTTTTGTTAATGAAAGAAAAAAGAAGAGAAAATCAAAAAAATGCTAAAGAGCTAGTAATAGGATTGAATTAGTATTAAATACAGCCAATTCCCACGCCAAGCCCATCTTGGGCCATTCTCGTAGCCTGGCTCGTACCAGCCACAAGCGAGGGCAGTCCAGCAATTAGAAAACGGCTGAAGTCCTCCTAGGTGCATGTCCTGAGCCGCGCGATCATGATGCTCATGGAGACATGGACACAGCGAGCAAAAGGCAAACCTTATATATCACCCGCAAGCGGAGCGCGACGGCCGTTTCGTTGTTTTTTCTATATATTTTCCTTTTCTATTGATTTTGTTTTCCTTTTCTGTTTGATTTTTATTTTAAAAATTGTTGATATTTGAAAAAGTTTCAGATTTTTTAATTGTTCAGTGAAAGATGTACAAATTTAAAAACTTTACAAATATAGAAAAATGTCCAAATTTATAAATTTGAAATTATCACATTTAAAAAGGTTTCGTATTTTGAAAACTTTCCAGATTTTAGAATTTGTTCAACTAATAAATAGTTCAAAATTAAAAAACTTTCAGATTTGAATAAGTTAAGTTTTGAAAAAAAATTCAGATTAAAACTTAGATTTTAAAAGGGTAAAAGAGAAAAAATATTTTTTTGGGCCACTCTGAAAAGTGGCCCATGAAGGAGCCACTTCAGGCGGCCAGGGCAAGACGCGCCGCCTATGGGCGCTATATAGGAGCCCCGGAGCAAAGCAAAGCCTAGAGTCTAGGTAATGCAAGTATATATGTAACCATGTTTCCCTAAGAAAAAGCTAATGCAACCATGTTCTACACATGGCGTACAACCATGTACGTAAGGAGTGAACGAAATTTGTTCAACGTTATTGAGATCATGTGGTATGCAGGTTGAAAATAAAATATACAAATACCATCGGATGTTCAAAGACCAAGCGCGGAAAGTGCATCTTTCGAAGGGTAAAGACCAATCAATTGGAATGATTTTGTCATGCGTGTGATGCATTGTATACGCTTTATTTTCAAAATAAATTATATGCATCCTTTCATTTTGTAAATATCTCAAATATGTGATCCTCATCATTATATTTATATTTAAATGACTTGTATTTAATATATTTGGAAAACAATATGTACAATAACTACCGGATTTTGTTTTCTTATTGCAAATGCGTCTAATTATTGCACATACAACGAAGCCACCGGATCTACCAATTCAATATTCGATTACTTTGTTCGATTCATAGTTTTATACTTGATGATTACCTTGCTAACATTGTAGGTCTATATTTTATTTTTAGCTCCACCAACACAGTATAATCCGAGTACTTGTGATTATTCCAGTTCCACGTACATATGGGTAAAAGTACCCCAAAAATGAGTACATTAATTTCTTATATGTCTACCCCTCCATATTAGCACATTAGGTTCGAGGCTCCACATGTTCTTTGCGATGCGCTTGTGTTGAAGTAGTACTGGGGCACTTGAGGCAAGTGCAGACTAGATCATCGCATAACCCACCAATGTAGCCTTGGTGTTTACAAGGGTTGACACATGTGTCGTCAACTCTGGTGGTGGTGCAACCAAAAGTGTGGTGCAGGGCCGGGGCCGGGTGATCGCAGCCCTTTTGCGGCAGGCCTGCATCTACACCTGCATAGATTAAGAAAGGAAATAACAATACCATTAACCAATAAATCCGAAAGCTAGATTCTTAATTAATTACTCCATCCATATCATATATGAGTGACATCTTGAACATTGGCAAGGTCTTCAAAGTCAAGTTTGATGACTAATTCCTATTGTACTATATGATATGTAAAACACGATAAATTTATAAGATTATAGAACTATTATTGGAGACTAATTCATATATTTATGACATACAGTTTTCCAATCTGAAAAAATAATATTTGTTTGACTGAAGACACATCTCATAAAACATCATGCAGTCATGCACCTAATCTATACGTACTTACCGGAAGACGCGAGGAGGAGTGCCAATATCAACAGGGACATGGCTATGGCCGTGGTGGTCTTGCAAGCCATGGTCGGCCGGCGTGCGAAGCTAGCCCGATGAGGTTAATCAGAGGCCTCGGTATAATGAAAGCAAAGTAGGGCAATGCAAGGGTTTTCTGGTTCGTACGCATTGCTTATTTATAGGGAAGCACTAGCGGTAACTATGTACGAGAATTAAATTTGGCAATGTAAATTCGGCAACAATCAACAATATTATATCAACCTTGAGCTGGATAGCCTGGATAATAATAGACTTGCTATAATTGTTACTAAAGTGCCCGGGTGCAGATCGCGTAATTCAAAACATAGAGGATACGTTCCTTGATTGACGCTCTATAGCCGGTAAGAGGACTTGCGATGATTTTTTTTGTGGTAACAATCCTTATTGATGCAATAGAACAGGAAAGACAAACTAGGCCTCTAAAGAAACGTTACAAACATCTCTACCAGATCCCGCAAAAAGGGCATACCATAAAAACGGTTTGCGGCAGGGCGCAGTAATCCCGTCGCATACACTAAATCTATTTTTACCATATGGCATGGGTTTTTGCCGAACAGATCCAGCAAAATCCATAACGCAAAACAATATTTTCTCCATTTTTATGTGAACTTGATAATTACCCGTGTCCTTGTGTCTCTGGGCTGAGAACAAATTTGAGTAAATGTGTGGCATATCCGGTATCCTGCAATGACATAAACCTGAACCTAGTCCTGCAAGATTTTGGAGGCACCCTAGGCAGTTTCCCCTGCAACTACCTTGGTTTGCCGCTGGGTTTTAGAAAGCCGAAGAAAATTGAGATAAAGCCGATGTTTGACAGAGCAATGGGCAGGTTGAAGGGATGGGGAGGAAAGATGATGAATAGAAAAGGCAGACTGACCTTAATAAATAGTGTGCTCACTGCCACGGCTACATATTTCCTCACGGTGTTCCCGGCTGAAAAATGGATGATCAAGCGCTTCAACAAAATCAGAAAAAACTTTTTGTGGACACCTGATGAAGAAGCCACTGGAGGGAAGTGTCTAGTCAGTTGGAGAAAAATCAGTGCTCCAATTGCATATGGCGGGCTAGGTATAAAGGACATGAAGGCATTCAGCAGGGCCCTTCGTCTCAGATGGGAATGGTTTCGATGGCAACATAGCACAAGGCCGCGGGCTGGAACTGAAACCCCCTGCAATGACACCGACAAGCAGTTATTTGATGCTTGCACTACAATATCTCTTGGTGATGGAGCAACGGCAAAATTCTGGTCTGACAAATGGTTGAATCGACTTGCCCCAAGAGCTATGGCTCCACTCTGTTTTGCACTGGCAAGAAGAAAAAATCTAACCATTAAAGAGGCAACGAAACAGGAAAGATGGATGCGGTGACTGCGACGAATGAACACTGAAGAGCAGCTTGACCAGTTCGTCGATCTTTGGGTTCAACTCCAGGAAGTTGCCCTCTCTGAAGATCGAGACACCATCGTTTGGAAGATCACCACGGATGGCCAATACTCAGCAAAGTCAGCATATGCAATGCAGTTCCTTGGATGAATAAAACAACCCGAGCTTGAATACGTCTGGAAAATTCGAGCTGAAGGCAAAGTACAGTTCTACTTTTGGCTCGCCCTACAAAACAGAAACTATTGGGTTATGTAGCAGAATTTAAAATTTTCCGACCTATGAAACCTCCAGGAACAACTATGTAGTTACAGGAGAGGATAGTATTGTTCGTTACCAACAACGAGACGCGGAAGAGTTGTCGGTGACGATGTCGATGAAGCCTGATGAAGATCCTCACGGTCAAGTCTGACGGTGAGAATGTCGCCGATCCCTCGTACAGCCTTCTTGATCCAAACGAGTGAGGGTCAAACGTCTATGACGCTTCACCCCTCCGAGAGCTCGCACACGTACGTCCATCAAGATCCAGCAGCGCTTCTCCGTGCCAGAGTTAAGAGCTACTGGTGTACGTAAGGTGGAGAGAACCCCAACACATGGGAGAGAGGGAGAGAGATTAGATCTAGAACTAGAGAGCCTCCGAGGAGAAATCTCAAGTCTATTGTGTGTCTCCAAATGAGGAGGGGGTGGGGTTTATAAAGGAGAGCCAAGGGGTAGGGTTGCTTGGACAAGGGGAAAGTTTTCCTAGTCCAACTCAACTTGGACAAGGGGAAACTTCCCCTTGCCCAATTCGGCTAGGGAAGGAGGAGTTGGAGATGGACTCCAACTCCCTCCCCCCACCGCCTCCCTCCTTGAGTCACCGCCGCGTGGGGCCCACCATGGCCGACCGACCTCGGGTGGGGCCCGCCTGGGCGCACAGACCTCGGGCCGGTGGGGCCCACCCGAGCCGGCCGCCACTCGGCCTCCTCCGCCGCTGCCTCTCCCCTGTGGGCCGAAGCCCACTAGGGTTCGGCTTGGAGGGGATCCTCCCCCTCCTGGCGCCTTGGCCCACCACCACCAAGTGGTGGTGCGGCTGCCATGTGGGCCCATGGGCCCATGTGGCAGCCACCTTTTATTGGCCTAAATAATTTCCTATTAATTAAATAAATTAATATTTAATCAATAAATAATTTTCCAATTAATTCCTAGAATTAATTACATATCATACAAACATATTTATATGACCCGAGACACCCAGTGTCCGCTGACATAATATATTTGGACAATTAATTCCTTTCTTATAAACCTTTCTTTCTTTATGATCTAATTCTCCGAATGTAATTCTATCACGCCGGAACCATCCCAGGTGATACTCCTTCTCTACTCCTAACCAATCTACGTATACAGCAGACCTTGACGTCTTAAGTGTGTGACCCCTACAGGTTCGATAACGTGTAACTATAATTGGAAATGCCTATCCAATCACTTGCCAGTGTCAGAACCATGGACGTTCTGTATAGCTGCTACCGTTATGCGAAGACACTCTTTTGAACCTGCTTGATTAACATGTTCATTCCTATCACCTTCACGATCCTCATCAAATACCCAAGGCGAGATATATGACATTACCGTAAATGATATCTTTCATTTACTATGTCACCTTATCCTTGTTACCGGTATGATGCCATTACTCTTTAACCCGTGTTTAAGTATCCCATGATATTTGCATATCAATACTTTGTCTGCGCAGACTTATCAATGGACACTTCCACACTAGAGCGGATCCAGGTTGTATCTCTCTTTGATCTAGAGGTGTGATTCCCAGTCTTGAACTACTATGGTTATAATATACCTTTGAGGTTACCCAACGATAGCCTTTTTGATTACCCTGTTACGGCCGTAATACTTGACTATGTCAAAGCTTCCTCTCCAGTATACACAACCATAAATTCTCATGGTCTAAGGAATAAGCAAGCAACCAAACTTAGACTATACTATTTTCATACGAAACTTGATCTCGTAATATATCATACTTTTGGGTCTTCCCAGTCATATTGTTAACTTAACAATATGCTTTCATTAATAATGGTAAGAACACTTGCCCATGGCTGGAAAACATCACCATCCAGTATTAACGAGTTTGTCCAAGAGACAGGACAAAGGATATAAGGGTTTGATTATATCCTTACAGTGCGTATGTGTTTCCCTATAAATCTCACATTTATAGACCATAACAGTTATAGCATAAAGATATAATACATTAATCATGAAACAGATATATTTATTGTCTCTCAGGGGATATATCCAACAGAAACTGGACCGCTGAGCGGCTGAGAGCTAGAGGCCTCCCCCCATGATGACCTCTGTTGCCTCTGTGACCAGATGTTTGAGACCACATTGCATCTGACGTTCGCTTGTCCTTTCGCAAAGGAGGTTTGGGCTTTCTTCAGAAATGATTTTCCTCAGGCTGTGCAACTGGCTGCTAATCACCAAAACCTTGCACCATGGTGGGATGAAGCTCGCCGGGGGAAAATGGATGATCACAAGAAGAGAGGCGTGGCGATGGCGGTATATGTCATTTGGCACATTTGGAAAGAACGAGGAAGACGGATTTTCGAATCTCAAGCAAAGACTGCGACATTGGTCGCTCGCCTGGTGAAGGCTGACTTAGAAATGTTAAACCTAGCGAAAAGAGTGCCCTGCTAATTTGGCGGTGGCTGTATGTACACAAAGTGTTGTGTGAGTTGTATTTCACCTCGATGAGATTCTTGTTTCCTCCCCTTAAAAGTCAATAAAAGCAGAGCTCCTGATGTTCATGTTCAAAAAATAATTACCCGTGTCTTGCAACGAACATGAACATCTACATCTTCACTAATGGAGTATAAATCATCTTATCTAATGGTGGACGTGGTTCCCGTGTTTAGCGGCACAACATTGTGCTCTCTAATCCCATCACCTTCTCCACCACTAATCTCATCTTCCATGCCCTGCCAAACCATCTGCAACTACCTAGACTTGCCCAAACCCCCATATCACCCCTGTGATTATGCATGGTCTTGCCCGTTGTCCGTCCCCTACCCACGTCGTCGTCTTCCCGTCATCCTACACATGAGCCCACACAACACCTCTGCGCCGCCGCGACCCCGCCGCCCTGCCATGGATGCGCGCCACTACACCCGCCGTTCGCCGGCAGCTCGATATCTTAACTGATGTTCGACTTTCTACGGATGAATCGCGTAAACTCTTCACCAGACCTCACCTACACAAGTGAAGTTGCAGAATTTTTCATAGACCCCACCTACACGACTTGATGCAGCACGTGAGGCGATCTCTGGATTATTGTTGTTACAATATATGTAGATTGCACTAGCCATTTGCATCAGTTCGGATTTTTGTTTTTGCTGGCTATCACATGGTTCTTGAGTTCAAGTTTTGGGTTTGGAAATTTATTGAAAAATTGTTGTTGTCCCTCTTGGTTCATGTATAGGCCTTTCGAGTCATACCTTTGAGATTCGTCGCCGTTGATTTTCTCCGGTTGCATGTGTTTGCCTCTCTGAGTCACATGTGAGAGAGGGTGTTACAATATGTGTAGAATGCACTAGTTCTTTCCACCAGTTCGTACTTTTTGCTTCGTTGGCTAGTGCATGAAACATGGCATGGTCTTAAAACACAAGGTCTCAAGTTCTAGTCATGACTATCGCAATTGATTCAAAAATTTCTGGTGCCCCCTCTTTGTTGACTAGTGCATGAAAATTTACACTCGTTCATGTGTATTATGTAATATCTTATCATTTGCATCATATAAGTATTTAAACGGGTGATGAGATCAGTTTTGGTAGAATCCCAAAAATAAATTGTGCCGTAATTAAACTCTATTATACAAAGACCCATTGAAAATGCTAATGTATATCATAAGATGTTTATGACACTGGGAAGAAGATATCCATATCTCTAAATCTATGTTTTCCATGAGAGATGTTCATGTTAACATTCTTGTATTTCCCAAAAGTTGATGCATTTACCGCAAAAGAAAGAAAAGGGGGGAAATCGTTATTATTTTAAATGATGAATAAATAAACATAAACACATAATTTACATGTATTAAATAAAATATTTATATGTACGAAAAACTATTTACTGTTTTAAATAGTATTTGTGTTTCTTGGGAAAGAAAGGAAAAAATTAAGAAATAATAATTAACAAATCCCAAAAATAAAAAAATAGTAAGATCGAAAAACGTAAAAAGAAGAAACAGAGAAATAAAACCAAAAACAGTTGCAAAAGAAAGAAAAAGAAAAAGGAAAACTTCAGACTAGGACGTCAGAAGCCAGAACATAAATCCAATGGAACTAGTGGAGTAGCGGGAACTAGTGAACTAGTTGTGAATTCCTCCAGCAGCAGCCATAGCAGTGACAGACTGACAGTGAGACCTGAAGACTTAGAGGCGACATGTAGAGAAGGCTTTTGGGTATCACAGATTTGAGTAGGTCAATACTTCTCTGCCTTGCAGAATGCAGATGTAATAAGTCCATTCTGTTTTGACACCTACAGATACAAGCAAGGAAATCAGTACCCAAAATTCTGTCATTATGTTTTGACACCTGCTGCTGCTGACTCTTCTCGAACATGGATTTCGCCCATGCGCTATGGCGCCCATGCGCAATCCTGGACCGTCGGTTCCAGCCATCCGACGGCCAGGATTGAGCGTTGAATATGCGCTGGGTCAACGCTCAATCCTGGCCGTCGGATGGCTGGAACCGACGGTCCAGATTGCGCATGGGCGCCATAGCGCATGGAGGGATGAATTACCGACTCTTCTCTCTGATCACAGGAAAAGCAGATCGAGCATACCATGCATGCATGCATGCAATATATAAACAGCAGACTATGAAATATTAAATCAGATTACTTTTGCAGTCGGCCTCAACCAGGTGCAATACAAATTAAACTTCAGGCTATTAATGCCAAAGTTGCATCAACGACTCACATATATCAACTAAGCAAGCTCTACAATAAGCTACCGTATTTTGAGATATGCATCTTACAATGAAATGGTCCAACCTCTCTGAATTCTATAGCTAGACTCCTAACTTCTGCCTTGAGAAACATGTGGGTTCATCCTGGGGCTTCTCCCAGCCTGGCTTTGAAGGCCACACTGATCATTTACGTCGCCCATTTGTCCATACAGTTTCCCACGACGACCTAATAGCAATCAAGGTGTCGTATTGCGATGATGATGATGGCTACTCCAACAATTATCATTACGCTGTAGAACGATGGAACATGGTGCCCCATCGACCCGCTGGCGACAAAGGGGGTAGTCGTGTTGAGTAAGGAGCCTGAAATAAGAGAAAGAGGGTCAAGATAGGGTAGCATCAACTACGTGATCTTTGATTCGTAGATAGGAATTTTATCTTACAATCGTAGTCTAGCCAACCCATGCTCATCTTGTCCAAGTTATACACAAATATTTTATCTCGTAGAACAAGATCTGCCACAAGAGAGACATGTATCAGTTAGCAAGAAAAGTACGAGGTTTTCAGATTGCATATTGGTCTATTTACTGTAAATAGGTGCTAGTAGACATAAAGATTGTAAATGTGAAGCTAGTATGTATATATATATATATATATATATGGAATACTATATATATATACACTAATAACTAAACAGTCAAGATGAGTATATGATTAACCTCCAAGTATAGTGATCCGCTTGTAATCCTCAATCTCGCTCCTTTGAAATCCAATGCGCAACATATCATCGTTGCCCTACCAAACGTGGCATGATATGATATTTTAGATTTGAGCAGATTATTTCGGAAAACAGTTGACCACATGCAACATGAAAAAATTAACAAGGGAAATGTCAGAAGGTTTCTAGAATCTGGACTTACAAACGAACCATGGCGCACAAGATAGCTCTGTGGCTCCACTTTCATTGCAGCACCATCCTCGAAATAAAATGTCACAGTTGGAAATAACGAGAGGGCCCTAGTGCTGAAGTAAAAAAAGCAAATGTTTTCAAAAAATTTAACATTGCAAAGGATATGAACTGATAACTTACTTCGGATGGAAAATTACCTGTTAGAAGAAATATAATATCGGATTCCATTTTGAACATAATTGCGCACAGATGGAGAAATGGCAGCACTTATCTGTAAATGACCAGATACTAATCATTATAACACAATGAAATTATTGACGAGTAAACTAATCAACTAATGTTTTTAACAAGGGAATGAAGTCTATGGTGTGAATAACTCACAGCGGTGATAACTGGAGCATAGACTCCATCTGCGAGGTAAGATAGTGCTGTTCCTGAATCCACAATTGTTCCTTGTGTATTTGATGTTGCAAATAAGGAAGAATTAATGGGAACCATTTGACCATTGACAGCAATACTCGTCATATTTAAGTTGTATCGAGGCCTGTGTTTAATTGAGAAAAGGGGTTGACATAAAGAAGTCAGGAAATTCCACAATAAACGATAGAGTGTATATTTTAGCTATATTGTTGCCCCTGAACACAGAGGTGAGAGCATGTTTTCTTTGTGAAAGAAGAAATGGAAAAAGAGCATGACCACACTTAATGTATGAAAATTAAGGAGTGTACAAGCAAATTCATAGTTACAGCACGCAAGTTAAAGATTGTGGTAGTAAATATAACTAACAAGCATAACCCCAAAAGAAAATAAATCAAAATAAGGCAATGAGATTTTCCAAAAGATAAAAGATTGGTCGAATCTATCATCACATTTGCACTGTCGGTTTATGTCGTACATAATGACTGGTTACAACCAAACAGGAAATGGAGTATGGCGCTACAAAAATAAATAGTGATGCAGCATTCTGAAGTATAAGTAATTCCAAGAGAAGAAGCTTACTGTGTCGCGATGAGTGGAGTAAATACCAATCCTGGCTTGACAATTTCACCCAGAACAAGAATCCCACCACCATCCTTTGAACGTTTCAAGCAATGAGAGAACACTTTCCCGGACACCCCACGAGAGTTCAGTTGTGATATGAAAGACAGTGGACCCTTTCCAAACCCAATAATCCCATTTGTGTTGCCTGACCGTGAGTTGCTACAACTGTTATTTGAAAATGGAGTTACATTGCTATTCCAGCTAGATTTCTAACCGTGTTCAGTACTGAAAGCTATTTGCTAATTTTAGGTTTTGATTTCTGATTGGGTATTTAAAACTAGAAAAGACTCAAAGTAAAACGTACCCAAAAAAGATCATGGCAGAAGCATTGGCGGTCTCCTCATTTCCCAACAGATTGTCGAAATGAAGGGTGTCAGACACATAGTACCCTGATGTGGTACCTCTATCGGCATATTTCAATGTGTAAGCACATCGGTTGCTTCGGTTGAGTGTGCTATTACAGACGGCATACCCTGTTTCGAGGGCATAAGTGCACCCAGGGTTGGAGCATGAGATTCTGGATGAAGTTGAAGAAGATTTCAGATCGTACAACTCCACTGGGAACTGAGACAAACAAAATAAAATGAGAAATTATGATCCAATCGAAAAGGAGAGAAAATGTTATAGAACAATATTTATCTATAATGAGATTGATTAGAGGTCGGAGAACGATTGCCTTACATTGAGCTCACTTGGTTTGGGGCAATGAATGCAAGGCCTACATAAAACCCACGTGATGTCGCTCCCCGTGTCGAATTGAAGAGAATATTCCTTCGGTGGGTTCCCCAATTTCACACGTGCATAGTAGAGCCTGCAAATTATAAAGTTTGATCAGAAAATGGTGTTCCATGCTCTCGATTGGAATGAACCCAATCATGGTTTCAAGCAACAACAAGCCAGTTGATCAAAGAACAGGAGGTAATGCAATGGAGCTGATAATGCGATAATGCACGTTGATCTAAGGACGAAACTTAAACTTGCATCATAGCCAATTCCCGACATACAACTGGTTGATCAAAACAAACAGAACACTGTAATACATACTTGAACAAGCTATAGTGAATCGACCCACAGTATTGATACAATAATACTGCCTACAGGGTTTTCAGCTATTACTACCTCTATCCAACAGGATCGAATCCCACAGCAAAATAATTTTAGATGCTGTTGATCTCTAATTGGGGAACCTCGTGGCTGCCATTCAGAAATTTCCTCTGGTTAGCATTCAGGGGCCGTCTGAACCCGAAAATTGGTTTCAGAGATGTAGGCTGTGACAAGTGCGCCGCAGTTGAGACGGCTGCACACCTCATCTTACACCGCGAAAACGCACAATAGGTGTGGGAAAAGGCATCCATGGACAATGACGAGTGTTTAACCAAAACAGCACCACTAGATAGAGATTATTAGCAGCAATCCAGGACGAAATAAGGCAATGGGCAACATGATCAAGCAAGGAGGCAAATGCAATCGGGTTGTAGGCAGCACACAGTTCAGAGACATAGCGGGACAGTTCACCCTACACATAATTTGTGTTCTTTTGTTCTTCTTTATCTTCCTTGTAAAGTTGTAATTGTAAAACTCAGCCCGTGGCTGTCATAAAGACATAAGGTAGATCAGGAAACACTAAATTTTCCCCTTTTAAAAAGGGGTTTTGAGTTTGATAAAGTAGAACACAGCAGACCCTCACCCAAATTCAAGTTAGTAATTTGGGACAAATGGCACAAGAATCGACCAAACTAAAAGGCAAATTGTGGAGCTAGATTGAATGCATCGAACCAGATCGTCGTGTGTTAATGAATCCTCACCCAGCCATACCCTGCAGCGGGTAGTCGAACTCGGCATTCTTCGTGGAGAGCCGCCCCCTGTCCATCTCCTTCATGTCGCCGACATGAAGACCCTCGAGTGGCCGCAGGCGCTCTAGCATCAGCGCCGGCGCCGCGGCGGCGGAAGAAGCGGCGAGGAGGAGCGCCGCCAGCGCCGTCACTGCGACGATCAGCTTCATCTTGCACTGTTCCGGCTGCTGCGCACTGGCCACTGTTGGGATTTGGGAATAGTGTCCGTGAACCTACGTTTTGTTTTCTCAGAGCAACCAGCTGCCTGCTTCAGTGGGTAGGAGTGTGCACCGTGAGTGCTCGAGCGGTTTATGTCAGAGAGGAAGGGTGGCCTGACGCACGCCCATGCCACTGCACTGCAGGGTTTGATCGATCAGAAGAGAGCAGAGCTCCTGGGAGTCTGGGTTGACGGCAGCGGCTCCTCGCCTACACGTGAAGCATTTGCCGTTCGCGTCGCCGTCTGCTCGCGTTCCCTCCCTCGTACCACCCAAAGCCAACATCATCTAACGTCTCACATGGTTATCGTCGTTGGCTTGTCCGTTCTGATGATGAGTGCCTGCGCCGTTGATAAGCCGGGAGAGCGACGGCTGTACGTGCGGTAGGGGAAAAGCCAACAGGCAAGCTCTCCTCCCCATGGCGCACGCACGGTACCGCCGTTCGCTCGATCGCCCTCCGTCCGCGGCCACGCGCACATGTGATACATACAGTTGCTTGTCTATCGGTGTACAGGTGATCAGAAATTTGTACACACTCATAGGATCAACAGTTCACCAAATTACCATAAAAGATTTTGGGTATAACGGCCCGCGTCCGGACGGGCGACACGGGCGGCGATCGTGAGCCCGTCTACCGAGCCCTCTCTCGGTCTTCCTCCTCTCGCCGCCGCCGCCTGATGACGTCGTCGGGAAAAGTCCGTGCGGCGGACGGCGGCGCCGAGCCTCTGTTTGGACTTTGGATCCAAGTTATATGCGGGAGGGTCTACAGCGTCGACAACAAGAGGAAGCGGCAAAGATTGGGAAGCAGGCAGAGGCGCGGGCATGTAAAGGAGGCGCTGATTCTTTGATACGTCGGCGTTGTCTTCTTCAGGAGTTGGTTGCTGGAGCATGTCAAGATTAGATCTGGCATCCACGTTCAGCTCCAGTACGTGAGAGGTTGCCTAATTGCCAAAAAAAAAAAGGATATAGATGGGCTGCCTGTTCGGCTGGATCCGTCCATGGTGTGTGCTTGCCAATCGAAGGATTTCGATTGATGGTTGGACTTTCACACGGTGATCCATGATGACGCTCAGCCGTGTCCGTCGGATCTTGTACACGCGAGGTTTATGCTAAATGGTTGATCCTTGGTCGTGGTTACGCATATCTGCAAGCGTAAGGATGCTCCGTTTGTGTTTCAAGGTTGCGATCGAGGTATGAAGGTGGCGGCTCGATATGTTGAGGCGGTAACACATGGTGGCTGAAATTTGGTGGTGCTATTTGAGTACCGGGTCTTGACCTCCAGAGTTGTTAAACCCCTTATCTAACCTTCATTGGTTGTACGTGGTGATGACGATACATACACATCGTATTGCCTGGATATTATACAGAACTACCTCTACGGTGAAAACCATGATATGGCATTTTGTGACTGGATCCGACAACGACGACGTTTAGTTCCCTTTTTTTCTTCTAAAGAGTTAAAGACGTTGTTGTTGGAGGACCTTTTTTGCCATCACGTGTGTTATCACGAGTGTTGGTTGACTTCGTTGTCTGTTGTTTCCCCTTGATAGCTTCAACATGGGACTTGAATGC
This sequence comes from Poa pratensis, assembly GCA_947311845.1. Classification (NCBI taxonomy): domain Eukaryota; kingdom Viridiplantae; phylum Streptophyta; class Magnoliopsida; order Poales; family Poaceae; genus Poa; species Poa pratensis. The sequence goes on from CAMZMU010000112.1 coordinate 32,317,972, forward strand.
TATCTTGTTTTCCCTTTTAATAATTTGGCCATGTGCATTGAGTTGGTGTAATTGTCCTTTATCGGAAAACCATAAAGATTTTAGGTAACTGGGACAAAACTCAAAAGCATCCCGAACCAAGGGCCTCTTTGATTCATAGGATTGGAAAAGCACGGTAATAAGAATATTGCAGGAATAGATTGCCAGGATACTTGAAATCCTACAGAAAAGAGAAACACATAAATTAGTAGCAGGTTTTGTTTGATTGCATCATAGGAAAAATGTAGGAATTTGTATAGAGTTTGAGTGCATGTCATAGTTATCATAGACACAAGAAATTTTTCCAACATGTCTCACCTCTTGTTAGAAATCCAATCGGATTAGCGGGGCTCTTTGATTCACAGGATAGGAAAAACATAGAAATATAGGATTGGATGACATGTCTAATAATTGAATCCTATAGGAAGAGGGTTCTCTTTGATTGTATCAAAGAAAGTTTCCATTAGCATGGACCCCTTGCCTTTTTCCTATGAAATTTATACTACAAGAATTATATGGGATCCAATGAATCAAACATATTGTATACGAAAATTACCTATAGGATCCAATCCATCAAGAATCTTATCATATTCCTTTGAATCAAAAGAGTAGTGTAGGAAAGCAACCCATAGAAATTTTGGATTTGAATCAAATGGAGTTTATAGCAAAATTTTCTATGGGTGGAAATTCTATGCAATTCCTTTGAAAATCCTTTGAATCAAAGAAGCCACAAATTTTGCTAGTTATGTATCTATAAATTTCTTTACGCCACATTCTGCAAACTAATCAAAATGGTTCGGTTTAAAAGACGAGAGCGCTGCACATCTCAGTCGGAAACCTTCCGTGCTGCTCAAGGTCGACGTCACCAAGGCTATCATGGACCATTGCCTCCTAAAATTCCTCGACAAGCGGATTCGTGCTTCCTTCAAGCAGGGCTCCGTGAAAGGAGGGCAGAGCTTACAGACATGGGACAGAGTTTCCTGGTCGGTCGAGTATGGAGGTCTTGGCATTATGAACATAAAGTTATTGCGCATCCGCTGGTTACAGCTACAGAAGAAACGTGAGCGATGTGTGACTGAACTCCAACGGCAAGTCATGCCAGAGGTCCACACAATGTTTGATGCCTCTGTTCACATCGTCCTTCGAGATGGCCTCGGTTCCGGGGGGGGGGGGGGGGGGGGGGGGGGGGGGGAGGTTACCCACCGGTGCGTTCGCTCGTGATGGAAATCACGATTAAAATTGTTTTGTCAAGTCCATCACCAAATCCTTAGGATGAGCTAATTCGGAAGGTCTAGGAACTACTCTGGAGACAAATAATGTGACAGTACATTGGTGCAGGGTTATTTTGTACAAATGTCTATCAAATCATGATTGCTGGATGGAGGAAGACTTTGATCTAGCCGTCAGTACATTAGCCAAGGGTGAAGAACAATAATTTTCAACATCCGCATGCAAACAGTCCACACTACCGAGTACCCACTCCAATATGAGCCTGAAGACAAGCTCTTGAATTATGGAATTTCTTGACCCGTTCCAATATCAATATGCTAAAGATTTCTTGATTTTCCTCCTTATTCAGTGTTGAAGTACCGGATTTCGTGCCCGATATAGATGGTTGAATAGTCATGATTTTTTAATGTTCAAACCTAATTTTGTGTGTGTGTGCGCGCGCGCTTAGCCACGCATGGTGCTTTCCTGCTAGCAGCTGCTGGTAATGGTCCAATGAAACGGTGAATATGCATGCATTTTGTTTCCTACGTGTTGGGACGAAGACTTCAATCCACTCGTTGGTACATTATCCCTGCAGGGTTAAGAAGGAGAATTTCTAGACCGAGAATCTGTCCATTGTCCACCTGATATCCTTCACAGCACGAACACATGCCTACTTTAACTTGGGGTAACACATGGACCTGTTTGGAATCCGATGCGCGCCCATGCCAAGGCTTCATTCTGTTTTCGCCAAATAATAGCAGCGTCTCTGGCGCGTACACGTGAAGCTTGACCATCAACAAAATGCGTGAAAAAATATCACGGGTTCGAAAAATATGTTCACGGATTTAAGAAAATGTTCACTGGATTAAAAATAATGTTACCCACGAATAAAAATGTGTTGGTCTTAAAAGAATTGTTCACCAGCTGATAAATTTGTACATCATACAAAATGCGTTCAACACGAAAGAATGATTTGTTCACGCGTCGGTACCGACGAGTTGTGTCCGGCAGATCTCATGGGTTCCGCGAGTTTGTCATGTTTGTAGGTGTGGTTGCACGTGCATGTGTCCTTTGGTGTTTTGAGACGATGACCTTGCGTCTGTTTAGTACACAACAAGCTCTAGTACGATAAAATTTGCTCGACTCAGACGACGGAGGGATAAGGAAGTTGACACGGCTTCGCCTCGACTCAAAAGGGAATGGTTGAATATGCATGCATTTTGTTTTCTCTTTTCTCATGAATTCGTCCAAATCCAAACCGCGTGATCCATGTGCGTGCTCGTTCGTGAAATCGAACGTAGCGTAAAGTGCCAAATAGAACCCAAGTTCCCATCTGCATTTCTTTTAGAGTCAAAGAGTTTCGGAACAAACGTGCACCAAGGGTGTGTTCGGTTGTGGAATTGGATGGAATGGAATGGAACCATTCCATTCCACAAAAATAGAATGTCACGGTTCCATTCCATTCCGGTGTTCGGTTTAGAAAAAAGAGATGGAATGGAATCAATCCATGATTTGTTGTCCCAACAATTTTATTAGGAATCAATCCATAATAAGCACACATCTAACACTAATTAGGATTAGGAAATTCCTAATCACACCCAGATCAAAGAAAAAAAGAAAATCCCATCACACCCAGATCAAAGAAAAAAAGAAAATCCCCATCGATCCAGGCCAAGGCCGTGCCTGGCCGTGCTGCCGGCCGATTCCCCGCCTCTTCCTGGCCGTGACCGCGCCTGGCCGTGGCCGGCCGGTTCCTCGCCAGCCGCCGCGCCGTTGGACGCCACGCTACGGAGACGAGGGGAACGGATCTGATGCGCTTGGTGGCGGCGCAAGGGAGAGAGAAGTAGCACGTGTAGAGGATCATCTGGTTGAGGACGAGCTTGCTGTGCTCCTGCACTTCCGCGTGCGCTCGAGCCCAGGACTTGGCCGCCGTCGCCGCCGCTGGCCGTGGCCGCCGCTGCTGGCCGTGCGGCGCCTGGCCCGGCCATGGCCGCCGTCGCCGCAGCTGGCCGTGCTGCGCCTCGCCCAGCCGAGGCCGCCGCACCGTCCTGGCCTGGCCTGGTCGCCGCTCCTGCGCCTGGCCGCCTGGCCGTGCCGTCCTGGCCGCGCCTGGATCCCGCCTCTGCAGGAGAGGGACGGCGGCGAGCACGGAGGAGGGCGGCGCCGCCACGCAGGAAGGTGGGAGGGCGGCAAGCACGGAGGAGGCCGGCGCCGGCGTTGACCTTGGAGGAGAGCAGAATCGGGGGTGGAGAGGGAGACACGGGAGAGAGAGTTATGCGAGGGAGGGATTAGCGCTGAGAGCGAGCCGTTCCACCTCGTCCGGCCGATTTGGCCGGACGGGTGCGTTCCGCATCTGTGCCGAATATTCGCTTTCGGGGAACGAGTCCATTCCATCCTATACTGCAACCGAACGCGAGAACGCCTCTCAGGAATGGAACCGTGACATTCCGTTCACCTAATTCTAGAACCGAACACATCCCAAATGATTGGTGGTGGGATGAAGGCTTCAATGTTACCAGGGGCGGAAGAAGAAGAATTTTCAACTTACAAAGAACAAGAACAGTCCACACTAGCCACTGTTGGGAATAGTGCCCGTGAACCTACCTTTTGTTTTTTCAGAGCAACCAGCTGCTGCTTCGGTGGGTAGGAGTGTGCAGCGTGAGTACTTGAGCGGTTTACGGCAGAGAGGGAGGTGGTGCCTGACGCACGCCCATGCCACTGCAATTCTGCAGGGTTTGATCGATCGGAAGAGAGCAGAGCTCCTGGGAATTTGGGATGACAGCAGCAGCGTCTCCTCTCTCTGGTTGTCGTCGTTCGCTTGTCCGTGAGTGATGATGATGACTGCATGCGCCGTGGAGCCGGGAGAGCGACGGCAAGCTCTCCCAAACAAAAAAAAATTTGGAGAGCACGCAAGGTCTGTATTAAGCATTTAAGCTTCAAGAAACACCGTCAAAGAATTGCCTACAATACCACACCAAACCTACAGAAACCAGACCATGAAGATCGCCTTGCCCAACTTCAGGCCAAAAATGGCAAGGAGGCGGAACACTGGACCTCAAGTCCGCGTCATGACCAAAGCCGAACACCACAACCACGAGTTTGAAACTGACCGGACCAACGTACCCCTATCCATGTGCCTAGAAGAGTCAGCGAGTAGATGATAGGATCCGGCCGGACTTGAAGAGGTAGTCGACGAAGGTGTTTGCGATGGCGTACATTGCGCCCCGGAGGGCCATTCCTTGAGAATTACTCACTCTGTTTTTTTAATATAAGATGGTTTAGAATTTGTAGTGTACATTCACATGTACACAATTCTACCTAGACATGTTGAATGTCTACATCCTCTCATTTTACTATGTACCTAGACAAAATGTGCCATAGCTAAACATCTTATATTTAAAAACGGAGGGAGTAACCAACAAGAGCGACACAGTACCACCAGACCATGGCGGAAGAAGCCGGCAAGGCCACCATCTCCAAATGCCATGCGGGGGACTGCCCTGGCAACCTAGGCAGAGCCTTCATCAAGGGAACTGTGTTGAGATGTCGCCGCCGCCCGTTCCGACAGACTGGACCTAGGGTTTCCCCTGGAACCAGAGGAGGAACGGCCAGGCCAAAGAACAACGCCTCCAAGGAGGAAGTGACACAAGCATGCGCCGTGGATAACTACGGAAGCCTCCGAGCATGGTTTTTACCCAGCCAAGGACCATGACACGTCGCACACTTGAATCACCACCGCAGAAGGAATCTCGTCGTCGATGCAGAAGGGGACTTGACAGTCGACCCCCACCGCAACAACCACTTCTACCCGCCCGATCGATGACTGAGGCGGCCAGATCCGGACGGAGTAGGTCTGCTGCAACCAACCATTATTCCTCCATCCACTCCCGCACGACAACAGGGGCAGGCAACCGGGGGGCATCCGGCGCGGCCATCAGAGCAGCCACAGCCGCCGGGCAGCGTCACTAACCACGGTGGCGCAGCCCCATAGGTCCACCCTGCCTGCCCCATAGGTCTCGGTTAAAGACGAGACCGCTGCACATCAGTCGGAAATCTTCCTTGCTACTCAAGGTCGATATCACCAAGGCTGCAATAGACCTGCCAGATTGGCTCCTAAAATTTCTCAACAAGCGGATTCGTGGTTTCTTCAGGAAGGGCTCTGAGAACATGAACGGAGGGCAGTGCTTAGTAACATGGTATAAAGCCGTTAGGGTTTGCGTTGCGCATCCACTGATTATGGCTGCAGGAAAAACGTGAAGCCAATCGGGATGAAAATGGCTTTGTCAAGCCCGTCACCAAATCGTGAGGACGAGCCATTCGGAAGTTCTAGGAACTCCTCTGCAACTGCAGACAAGTAATGTGACACTACAAATGTCTATCAAATGATTGATGGAGGGCTGAAGACTTTAATCTAGCCGTCGGTACGTCATCCAAGGGCGAAGAAGAACAAATTTCAACATCAGCATGCAAACAGTCCACACTACCCACTCCAATATGAGCATGAAGACAAAAGCTCTTGAATTATGGAATGATTATGGTTTTAATATTGTTCAAATCTAATTTTGTGTGTGTGTGTGTTCCTGATCCCTCCTTTGTCATACATGCATGCATTTTTGGAATCTGGGAATCCGATGCAGGCACGCCCATGCCAAGGCTTCGTTTTGCTTTCCCCTGATGGATCGGAATGGCAGCGGCGTCTCTGGCGCGTACACGTGAAGCAAGCTTGACCGAGGAGGCGCGTGCGTGCTGCAGGCAGGCAGTCAGCGAACGATGGCGCATCCAGGAGAGCCACGGCCGTTGGGTGGCGCACGCACGAACGGTGCTAGTCGTGGCTCGATCATGCGTGTGTGTGTCAAAGTGATAAGTAAAATTACGTGGGTAGTGATCACAGGAACTGCTAGACAACGAGAACCAAAACCTGTATGTTTGGATGGATAGAAGGGTGGTTGTACCCCTAATTCTAATGTGTTAAGTAAAGTTTGGGTCACGGCTCAGGCTTCGTTAATCCGTCCTTCCAGCGTTTTCAACGGGTTCTTCTGCGCCTTCACTGTGTTGCTATGGAGTCGGAGCCACGTGGAGAGTGTCTAGCGGTGACGATGACGAGCAACCGGTGATCTTCTGTGCAAGGCTCGGTCAGCCTTGCATATTTCCCTTGCGATGCCTGTCGTCAAAGTTGGAGTTGTCTACCGTTGACGTGTGTGGCTGACTGTGGCATGAGCCCACATGGGTTTCGGCATTGTTGAAGACATTGATGCATTTGTATGGGTTGTTGGCAGGTCTCCAGTTAAACCGACCAATTCTCTTCTCCTTAATTTATGAAAATGATAAATCTTTTGTCTTGTTTCAAAAAACCTATTATCAATAAAATATTTACGGTTTTAAATACACGATCAATGAGTGTTTAAATTTTTTAATATTGTACCGAGTTGAAAATTAGTGGGAGAGATAGGGTAGTATTTCCCATAATGTTTTCGACGGAGGCGTTTTGACTTTGAGCTCTTCTCAATAAAAATTGAAAATAGTAAATTATTTCAAAAAGTTGTGAAAAAAATTAGTGATGAACATATACAACATTCTACTTACGTGCCAAATTTCGTGGTGAAGTGACATTCATAGTGCTCTGTGCAAGACAAACACAACGCGACGACCGGCCAGTCGCCACCGCCAGCTTGCACCGCCTCCCCGCCGCCGGCGAGAAGACCTCAACCGCCTCCCCTGCCTGCGCGCTGCTGCGGAAAGTACCTCCTCCTTCCCTGCCTCCGGCCGTTGCCGCGAGAACTGCTCCCTCCCCCTGCCTCCCCGGCTGGAGGAGGCAATCGACGGCGGCCCGAGACCCGAGTGTCCGAGCCCGAATGGCCCGGGACCTCGTAATTCGCGCCGTCCAAGCCTGACGGCACCGCACTGGTACACATCGAGCTCAACACGGACGGATAGGTCTGCTGCCCCACGGGCTTCCTGTCAACAAGGAGCGCCGCTGCGTCCGCCCGCGCTCCGGCAACAAGGAGCGCCGACGCGTCAGCCCGCGCTCCGGCAATAAGGAGCGCCGACGCGTCAGCCCGTGGGTACCCTCCTCAGCATACTTCGTCGACGGTGAGGAATCCGAGATCCCCATTAGGATAGGTTCAGACATAAGATGTGTCCAAATATCACTGAACTCTACTATGCCAAAATCTTGCGTGCGCCTTTACATCTTCAGATGCTTCTCCTGTATTTTTTCTGTTCTTAAGCAGGGTGCTAGCATGAGCAAACATTGGTGCGCTTTAATTGATTACTAGTTGAATGCCCGTGCGTTGCTACGGAGTACTGAAAAAATATTATATGGTCAAACGCTGGTTCGAATTCCATAAATAGGTGCCAAACAAGACGACACGTTTTCATTCATATCATGGTTAATATTAGCCGATTCTCTCTCCCGCTTCTATCTTCCTTTACAGATGTCTTGTATCTCCTTAGATACCATTTCCTTTACAAATGTCTTGTATTTCCTTAGATACCATCTTCTTGCAAGAAGACAAATCCATTACATTAGCCACTCCACTTACATTCTCTTCATGGACGGTTAATCTAGCACATCATCCGCCTCATTTTCAAAACTTTGTCATCTCTCTAGTTGAGTACATTTTATAAAACTTGACCAAATCTATGAAATGGTTCTCACATAGTGCAAGAGATGATGGTGCATTTGTGTTTTAGTAACAGATGAAACAGTTTTCACCTAAGCAAGGGATGATGGCATATTAAATTTATTATTTACAAATAATGAGAAATGCAAATAGTGCACTGACAATATTTCTGTCTCTTCATTGTTTGACGCAACAAAGATAACGTTATGTGACCGCAAATAACATAAATTACAATAAATACAGTGTACAGATGAGAAAATTAAACTGATACACATAACTAATTAACTAAAATTTCATCCTTTCGTTAAACCTCTCGAATTGCATTTTGTTATTTCACATTGCTACACCGTGACTTGGGGTACAAATTTAATTGTGCCACATGGATGGTCGAACCCGTAGGAACAGTCACTTGCCTGGACCATGCATCTGCTGCGAGCAGCTCTGGCCGACAGGTCTTCCAAATACACAAAGATGGAGAAGCTGGACAGACAACTCCATCGTTGGTGTCTCTCTCCCTTTTCTCAGTCGCCCATCACCACCCTGTCGGCCGCGGCCCAGATCTGGTGATGGCAAGCTGGTTTCGTCCCGTCATCCTCCCTACTGGACAGTTCTCCACTCCACCTGCTTCCCCACCGCTTTCTGTTGCAGCTCCTAGCTTGAAGGAATTCTTTAGCTGTTGGAAAGTCCCAGGTCAATAAAGGCTCTGTCATTTTTACAGTGCTTGCTCAATTTAATCCAAAGACTACTAGAATAAACGAACAGATTGTTTCCAAAAGTAGACTGATTTAGGCATAAGATACTTTGATACCTGACTTAAAGTTTCAGATTTCTATCCCTGGCAAAGATTTTTTATCTAAGCAATGTAACATATGTACGAAAGATGTCTTAGATCTTATTGATTGCGCAATTCACATATTTTAAAAACTTTACAGAAATTGTTGTATGACCAGCTGATGACATATATTTTGTCCACTATATATGTTTTAAAAATGGAGAAAAGCATCTACTACTTACCACGCCGAAAGGTTATGTCCAAATTATTTCCTCGAAAATAAAAGGGAAGAATAATATTGTGTTTGCCCTCTGTAACAAAAATGTTGAATAAATGTTGTGTTCAATGGATCCCGTAACAAACCGGTCGTGTCTGCCGCCTCCTCGTTCTCTCACCATCTACACCAAATCCACTACAGGCTACAGAACGCCATTACCACTGCAGCTACAAACAACATCATGTAGCATGATCAAGGTTGGGGCATGGGCGCATGTGTGCAAGAGTATATGTAGCTAACCATTCCAGTAGCTTGACTAACACTTGATGCAAAACCTCTATGTTACATCGATTTCATGTTGACCCGCTACATGAAGTAGCCCAATTGGGGAACTCGACATATACCACATTATAAAATGTAAGGGCTTTAAGACATCATTAATAAGACGGCAGGAAAATAACTATTTGCATGTCGGAATACATAATACATTATTGTATTTAATTCAGTTACCTTGCATACAGCAAAATGCCACCCTGATACTTGACCCAAGAAGAAACTACGATTGTGAACTTCTGATTTGTCTTCAGATTGGTGGATTGTAGACTTGGGAGTTTTAGTTTGAGTAGTAGGGTGCATGTGATTCAGCAGACTGAAAATTTGTTAAATAGAGCAGTACTGCCATGATGCTTGACTGCCATGAGAAACACTGACGATGGTCAATGATTACTGTAATGTGCATGCAAATTACATAATCTTCCGAAAAAGTAACATATAATTGGAATTTGACAAAACCAACCTTTTTTTTGTGGCAAAAAGGAGTCATATTATAGCCTCGAACTTACAGAAAAGTCCAGTACAAGGTAGAAATACAAACTGGTCCAAAGGACCCCGATGTCGATGACGAGGACGTCGATGCCGCCGGTGGCGCGCCGCCGCCGTTGCGCCTCTTGATGGCCTGGATCAGGAGCAACCCCTCCGCGGACAGGAAGTCGCCGGCTCCTGGGAACCTACACCTCGGTCCATCATCTTCATCGCGAGGCCGAACACGAACTCCTTCTTCTTCTTATTCGACGGGATCCGGCGCAACCGCCACGCCAACGCCGGAGAGGGACAAACGAACTCGACGGATCCAGAGATTCGCGAGCTAGGGGAAGGCGAGAGCTCGGCCGCAGCACCCCAGAGAGCGCCACCGCCAGAGAGGAAAAGCTCCGCCACCAAAACGCTGCATCGGCCGCACCTCCGCCTCCTGAGCGCCGCCGACAAGCAACCTAGAGCCCCTACACTATGTACAGGCCATGGAGCGCCGATCCCCCACCCTCCCGCCGCCGGAGCGGCCGCCGGAGGGGGAGAGATCGAACGCTCCGATGGCGAGCGAGGTGGGATTCCGGGTGGGTTCACAAAAATGCTACCCCCCAGAGAGGAAAAGCTCCGCCACCAAAACGCCGCATCGGCCGCACCTCCGCCTCCTGAGCGCCGCCGACAAGCAACCTAGAGCCCCTACACTATGTACAGGCCATGGAGCGCCGATCCCCCACCCTCCCGCCGCCGGAGGGGGAGAGATCGAACGCTCCGATGGCGAGCAAGGTGGGATTCCGGGTGGGTTCACAAGAACGCTATCCTCTACTGTAGCGGGAGGATAGGGATGACCAGGCTTCGTTTAGTTCTTAAAAAAAACCAACCTTGATCTAGAGCTGCATCCATCATCGTGCTTAAGAACAAAGGTTATTAAGAACAAAGGTCGCCTCGTACCAGAACTGAATAATATCCCTAATATAGAGTAGCATCCAGAGCTCGCTGGTATCCCGCACCTCCCTTGATTCCGTGTGAAATCCATCCTAAAAAGCACGCCGCTAAGCTCGCAAAAAGCATATCTCCGTTGGTTTTCCATCTCGAGAAGGCTGATAAAGCTGCAATAGAGTTCTTCGAAGGATCTGTAGTCCACCGGAAGACATCAGTGCTAAAAGGAACTGAAAGAACTAGTGGAAAAAGGACATGTAGTCCCGGGCCGTAGTGGGCTTTAGTCTCGGATTCGCATCCGGGACTGCGAAACCGGGACTAAAGGCCGCTACCTCCAGTCCCGGGTTGCTACGGCCCGGGACCAGAGGCCACCACGTGGCAGCGGCAGCACGCGCGGAGGCTGGGGAGCTCTAGTCCCGGGCCGTAATACCACCCGGGACTAAAGGTAGGACCCTTTTTTTTCTCTTTTCGATTTTTTTTTCAAAAAATTTCCCAATTTTTTATTTGAATTGTTTAACCACTTAATCGCACTATACACACATTTAATACTAAGCATTCTTAATTTCAATCTAAATTACTCGCTTCTACTAACACTTACCCACAGGTCACCCATCCTCAGACTACTCCAGCCCTAGCACGCTTAACTTATTAGTTCTTTTTCTATGAGCTACCTACAAACAACAGATGCTTACCTGACAATAGTATACTATCAATCCTATTAACCCATGGACTATGATGTCACACACCTTTATTTTATGAATCGAAATAATTATTTAAATAAAAAGAAATGAATCATTAATAATAATCTTGAATTAAAATATTCTTGAATGCAAATAATAATTAACTTATTTGCCTTTTTCCATTTAATATTGAATAATTCATATCTGCAAATCCGTAAATTGAAATTTGACAAATAATATGTCTAAATCGATTAGAAAAATGAGAGAAATCCAAATATGACATCCATATCATCCGTAATCCAACTCTTGACAAGTTTTTCTCTGGCTTGTCCAATCGGGGACTATCACGCTATAAGTGCATGTAAACTCCCTAGAGAGAAGTGGATGCCGGTGAAGCAGGTCACACCATGGAGTGCAATCTTTGCAATCCAAAACATATAACACATTTTTACACACATGTTATGGCACCCCCTAGCTTGTGGTGGGATCCCAACGCTCCGGAGCCCCTCTCCGGTGAAACCCTAGCCCCGCTGAATAAAAACCAGACTTATACGACTAAAGCCGGATGGACTAGATTGAGTTTGTAGTGATCAAACTTTATTGAAAGCATATTTGTCCAGGAAGTTCCAAGAGTTCACTAAGGGTGATCACACCACTTATTAAACCATAGGAACACATGACATTGTCTTAGCACTTAATTTATTCCTCAAAAAGGATCAAAGTGCTTGGGCTAGGTTTTCCATTTGGGTTTATGGTTGGACAAAAACAAACTTGATATCCACCAACTTGCATAGGTTGCTCCAAGGCTTCACATGGTTGGTCTTCTTGAAGATCATCTTCAGGCTCCCTTGTAGCTTCCTCCTTAGTGTAGTGACTCCATTGCTCCTTGTAGATCTTCATGGTTTTGGTACATAAGTTAAGTTCACTAACTTGTTTAGCATGTGAGGGAGAGGGAGAAAAGAGAGTGAGAGGGAGGAGAAGGGAGAAGTAAGGGTGGTTGGTCTTTAAGCACAAGATTACACAAGGTGAGTTTTCTTCAAGTTCTTCCTTCACTCCCTTGAGTTTCTTCTGGTTGTGGTGAAGTCTAAATACTTCTCTAAGTACTTCAATGATCCTCCATCTAGTGCTCCTTGTTGAGTTGAAGAATAACATTTGGAATGCCCTCTAGCACTTTAGGGACTTATTCATCTTAGAATAAGATAAGAAATTTTGAGAGGTAGATAGTAGATGAGAGTACTAGAGTTTAAGGTTCACTAGTTGGTCTTGTATGTGATTGACACATACTAGGGACTTGGTCTTGGATCCAAAATGGCCACAACATCAATGGTAAAAAGATAGAAACAAATCCTAAGGCATGATCAAATGGGTGGATCACTAGTGTGAGTTTTGGCCAAACCTACATGGAAATGGTTGAAAGGTGTCCAATGGCTTAGGTTCTGGTCTCTCTGGTCCAAGGTTTATATTGGGAACAAATTTGTATAAGAAAACATATTCTAATTATTGATGGAATTAAATCTATGTTAATAACACTCAAATGGCCAACTTAAATCTAAATTAAATCTAAACTTGTCGAAAAAATATTTTGGCCAGAAGGGTCAGTTAGAACACATCTTAAGTTTTCCAAATATATTTTATTTGTAATTTTCTGAATCCTAAAATTTAAACTATGCCAAAATTTATCAAACATGCTCATTTGAATCTGGACAAATTTGAAATAGTCAAATTTAAATTTAAACAGTACTAAAATATTCTATATGTCAAGGGCTTTCCAAAAAGTAAGTTTGCTAAATTTGGGTTCCTGGATCAAAAGTTATAAGGGTTCTAATATCCAGGGGTGTTTCTGCAAAAGCTGCAGTGGACGAATTTATATGGTGATCGACCTCTAGTCCCGGTCCGTGATACGACCCGGGACTAGAGGCCCCCGCTTGTAGGGCTGGCTAGGCACGAGCCCTTTAGTCCCGGGCGGTATCACGGCCCGGGACTAGAGGTCAGGAACGGCCCGGGACTGGAGGCTCCCCGGCCTCCTAGCCGTTGGAGCCGGGACGGCCCGGGACTAGTGCTACACTAGTCCCGGCCCAATACATAGTGGGGACTAATGCTCTTTCTGGACAGGGATGGAAGACCCTTTTTCTACTAGTGAAGAGGTACAAATATATGACAGATCTTGCTATGTATTCTAACCTGCGATACATTCATGTAATATGTATCATCATCAACGACAGCTCCAGAGAGCATAGATTCCCCAAGGAACCACACATCCCTGTCCATGATCTGCTCTGCTAAATACCATCCCAAGTCTGAACTGCAGTACTTCACACACCTCTATAACTTGGCACGTAACTGACCATTTGAGGTGGTTATTGTTGGATGAATGAGCAACTATATTTCCAGGGGGCCAAAGGCCAGTACTTATACATGTGTGATGAACAGTAACCTATACACATCTAACACCCCCCTCAAACTCATGGTGGGTCAACAACACTGAGTTTGGAGAGAAAGAACCCATGCTGCGCTCGAGTCTGTGCCTTCGTGAAGAAGTCCGCCAGCTGTAACTCAGAGGGCACATAGTGAAGAGCAAGAAGCCGGTCCTGCACAGCAGCATGCACAAAGGAGGCATCTACACCGATGTGCTTGGTGAGCTCATGCTTCACCGGGTCACGCGCAATGCTGATAGCACCTGTACTGTCTGACAATAGAGGAGTCGGTGCAGCAGCAGTAACACCAAAATCCTCCAGTAACCATCGCAACCAAGTCACCTCAGCCGTCAACATAGCCATCGCTCTCAACTCAGCCTCTGCACTGGAGCGGGACGGCAGTCTGTTTCTTCGTCTTCCAGGCAATGAGAGATCCTCCAAGAAAAACACAATAGGCAGACAGCGAGCGGCGATCAGAGGATCACTAGCCCACGTAGCATCAGAGTAGGCCTGGAGCTGGAGAGCTGGAGAGAGCTGGAGCGAGGAAAGAAAAGTCGGCGAGAGATCGTGCCACGAAGATATCGTAGAACACGGAGAAGGTGACTATAGTGGACAGAGCTGGGAGCTGAGACGAACTGACTCAGAATGTGGACAGGATATGAAATATCTGGACGAGTGACAGCTAGATAGACAAGGCTCCCAACAAGATGGCGATAGCGTGTGGGGTCTGTGAGGGATCACCATCAGTAGCACGAAGCTGAACATTGAGCTCCATAGGAGTCTCAGCAGTGCAGTCATCACCAAGAGCGGCGCGAGCAAGAAGATCCTGAATATATTTTCTTGGGAGATGAAGAAGCCATCAGAAGTCGAAGAAACCTCAATCCCAAGAAAATAGCGAAGTGGACCAAGATCAGACATCAGGAACTGCTCACGGAGGCGGGCCTTAACAAAGGTATACTCAGAGTCATCGCCAGTAATGATCATGTCATCAACATATAAGAGGAGAGCGTCCGACCACGAGGTGAGGTGTGGACAAACAACGCGGGGTCATGGTCGCTAGGCGAGAAACCAGCGGCAGTCACCACAGAGGCGAAACGCTCAAACCAGGCGCGAGGGGCTTGTTTAAGGCCATAGAGAGCGCCGAAGACGGCAGACCATACCATCAGGAACAGAGTACCCCGGTGGTGGCTGCATATAAACCTCCTCACGCAACTCTCCATTGAGAAAGGCGTTCTGGACATCAAGCTGAGACACAGACCAATGACGAACAGAAGCCACAGCGAGAAGAGTGCGGACAGTGGTCATGTGGGCTACGGGAGCGAACGTCTCATCATAATCGCGTCCCTGCTCCTGCTGAAAGCCACGAGCCACAAGACGAGCTTTGTAACGCTCAAGAGAACCATCGGAGCGAGTCTTGATCTTATAGACCCACTTGCATGTGATGGGACGAACACCAGGAGGAGGGGAAACAAGATCCCACGTGCCAGTGCGCTCAAGGGCAGCAATCTCCTCAGACATCGCAAGCTGCCATTCAGACTGAGCCATGGCATCACGGTAGGAAGTGGGCTCAGCAACAGCAGAAAGACTGTACTGGGAAGGAGAATAGCGATCAGGAGACCGTAATGAGGTCCGAGAACGAAGGTTATGAACCGGTGTACACGGGGAAGGAGGCGCACCGGAAGTAGGGCATGTCAGAGGGATCATCCACACACGAGGCGACGAGTGTAGTGGAGAGGAAAGGGAGAGAGGGGAGATGTATGGAGAGGAAGGTGGAGAGGTGGTGGTGTCGGTGGTGTATCAGGAATAGTGGGACTTCGGAGGAGGAGGTGGAGGAGGAGGAACATGAGGCACAGAGGGAGATGTCGGGAAGTATAAGGAAGGAGATATCCTCAACCGAAAAGGTCGAGGCAGTAGGACGCGGATAGTACGAACGAGACTCATCAAAAGTCACATCACGGGAAATACGTAGCCGACGACTAACAGGATCCCAACATCGATAGCCCTTGTGCTCATCACTGTAGCCAAGAAAAACACACTCCACCGACTGAGCGGTCAATTTGGTGCGTTCGCGGGGAGCAAGGAGAACATAGCACACGCACCCAAACATGCGAAGAGCGGAGTAGTCAGGAGAACGACCAGAGAGACGCTCCATAGGAATACCACCCTGCAAAGCAGCCGAAGGCTGGATATTGATGAGATAGGTGGATGCGGAGACAGCCTCAGCCCAAAAGTGGGGTGGAAGAGAGGCGGCGATCATCATCGCACGAGCCGTCTCAAGAAGGTGGCGATGCTTGCGCTCAGCAACGCCATTCTGAGCGTGAGCACCAGGACAAGAGAACTGGGCGAGAGTACCCTGTTCGGCAAGAAAACCACGCAACATCTGGGAGATATACTCACCAGCCGAGTCAGCACGAAAGACACGAATGGGCGTGGAAAACTGGGTGTGTACCATGGCAGCAAATCGCTTGTATATAGGGAGAACCTCGCTGCGAGATTTCATAAAATAGAGCCAAGTGTAGCGAGAGAAGTCATCAATAAATAGAACATAGTAGCGATGACCACCTTTCGAATCGAAGGGAGCAGGACCCCATACATCAGAATGAACTAAGTCGAAAGGACGCTGAGAGACTGACTCACTCGTAGGATAAGGTAATTGAGTCTGTTTGCCAAGTCTACAACCATTACAATGTAAAGATACATCGCCAGAGACAGACCCTAAGACACCTTGATGCACTAGCGAGGACAAGCGAGAGCCACATATATGACCAAGTCGATGATGCCACTGTTGGAAGGACGCAGAGGAGGAGGCAGCAAGAGCATGCGAGCTGGCGGGTGTGGTGGCAGCGGAAGGAACACAAAGCCAGTCAACCTCCCAAAGGCCCTGAGCCTCACGGCGCCGAGGGCCAGCTCCAACTAGAACCTGGGTGCGACGATCCTGAACAGAGCAAGAGTCGGTATCAAGAATGACACGACAGCCAGAATCAGTAAGTTGAGCAGCGGAAAAAGATTCATGGTAAGACGGGGAACATGAGAAACACTAGGAACAGAGAAGAGGAGTAGAGAAGTGCCACGACTAGCAACAGGAAGAGGTGTGCCATCGGCAGTGAGAACATTGAGAGGAGAATCAAGAGGTCGAAGAGAGGACAGAGTGGAAGAATCAGAAGACATGTGAAAGGAAGCTCCAGAATCCAGAACCCACGGAGATGTACCTGACTGTGTAGGCGGCGGTGGCGGAGAGCAGTAGTGGAAGCAGTCAGCGAGGCAACGGTGCCCGTCGAGGAAGAGCCTGATGAAGCCAGTATACGCTTGAGCCGCACAATATCCTGGTCAGTGAGTGACGGAGTCGCTGAGGGCACACGAGCCACAGGAGAGGAGCGACTCAGGTCGCGCTGCTTCTTGAAGCAATCTGACTCTGGGTGACCGGGCTTCTTACAATAGCCACAGAAGATGCGAGGCCGGCCCGCTCCTGAAGGAGGACGCCCACCTGAAGAAGGACGCCCGCCCACCCCCCCTGAAGGAGTGGGTAGCAGCGGTGGAGCAGACGACACATGGCTCGGGCAGCTAGCACAGTGGGAACCGCAAGCAAACCAGCAGAACGGAGGCGTGTCTCCTCAGCTCGACCTCTGCAAGCACCACTGATATAGGAACACGACCACGGGCAAGCAGGTGAGCACGCCGAGGCTCAAACTCGGACGAGGCGAGACAGAACTCATGACACGCTGAAACTCCAAATCTGACCTCACTGTCTGACAGCAGCGACAAGCACCACAAACAACAGTCCTCAGAGAGTCAAGCTGACGCCAGATGGCAGAGCACTGTGTGTAGAACTCATCAACAGTGGAGTCTCCCTGCTGAAGATCATGCTCCTGACGCACTACAGATAGGTAGAGAGCATCACCAGAGGGCTGATAGCGCTGACACAGATAAGTCCACATCGCAGCAGCAGTGCCCAATCCCATAAACTCAGAAGCAAACTGGGGTAGAACACTAGCAGTGAGGACAGCAGCAGCACGAGCATCATCATTGCACCACTGAGTGTAAACAGACAGAGCATCCCGATAAATGGAGAGAGACTCCGAGTAATCCGATACCTGCTGGTCATAGGCTTCAACTGCAAGATCATCACATCCTTGGCGGCAGCCGATCAGCCTCAGAAGCATCAGCGGCAAGAACGGGTGGCACCGGTGGAGTAGGAGCCATAGGAGCAACGGGGCACGGCGGACAAGAGACCTCGCCAGAGAGAACGCCCCACAACAGGAGGCCGCGCATGTGGATGCGCATAAAACCCACAAACTCTGCATAGTTGGTGCCATCAAAGATCACGAGCACCGAGGAACAGCAACATAGCCCAAGAGGACATCGCGGGCTCTCTGGTTTTTTTTTCGATTTTTTTTTTTTTGAGTCAACTCAAGAGAGAGAATATGGATCTGGATCAAACCGAGAGCACGAACCAGCACGAACCAGCGAACAGAACAACGGCCACGGGCAGCAGTCCACGAGCAGAGCAGTGGCGCCAGGAGGAATCGGCCAGGGGGTGGCCGGATTCGGTCGGTGGCGGCCGGAATCGGTCGGGGACCGCCGGAATCGGCCGGATTCCGCCGGAATCAGCCGGAGCAGCGCCGGAAATGGCGTCAGCGGCGGCCAACGGGAGCGGCCTAAAGCAGCAGCGACCTGGACAGCAGCGGCCGGATTCACGGCAGCCCAAGGAGAGGTCGGCGGCCAGAGCTGAGGTAGCCGACACGGCAGGCCACGGGAACGGGCCAGAGCAGGCGGCCAGGAGAGCTAGCGTCGGCCGGCCAGGAGAGCTAGCGACGGCGACGACGGCAACGGTGGAAATCAAGCGAGCAAGGAAGAAGAGGCAGCACAGCAAGCCTAGCAACGGCGGCGGCGACAGAGGAGATAGCACGGAGCTGCTGCATGCGTGGGAGGAGACCCTAACTTGGGACTGATACCATGTTGAGACACAATATGTTAAAACCATTTCGTTTCAGCCAATATAAAATCAACGAAAATATTCAAAACTTGACACCAATAACATAAAATCGTTAAAAAAAAGATACTTCTAATCACTTTGTCAAGTCCGGAGAAACAAAGCTACCATTAGAGATTGTAGATCGGCCATAAATCAGCTTTGACGGATTGAAAATGCGCGCCTCGACCGATATTAATTCACTTAAAAATATTAGAACTTTGGAAGCTTATCGACAATAAGAACATTCACTAAATGTTATATGTTCAGTAACAATCAATCAGTTTGTTAGGGTACGGGGTGAGCCTCCCGCCATGCTTGTTACTCCCTAGTTTCTCATTTCAATTCCTTTCTAATTTCCAGTTTCTATTTGTCCATGCGTGATACAATTTTTTTGCACTGCTTGTTTGCAGTGATTTTGACTCGTTTACTTTAATTTTCCGTAAAATTGGATCATCGCTTGCAGGTCCTGTCCATCCGAACAGTACTTCCATATTGTGAGACGAATAACACTGCGTCGAAGCTATCTCTGCAATAGTAACATTGGGCATAAATAAGCGCAACCAAACATTGTTAAATCGGTTCAACCAACCTGGGACTCATATAACCCTCACCAGATCATCTGAGCTACAGATGGACTCATGGAACATTGGAGTAGTTGTTAGCATAAAACCGCGACATTGAAGACCAAATTTCGAAAAACCGCGACAATGCTGTGAGATCACATAAAACTGCGACTTTGGTGACGTTCGTTCGCAATAAACACTCATTCGGCGTTAAACGCGAATTGTCAGGAAAACTGACATGTGGGTCCCACTCAAAATTGAGGTGGCATGGGGAGCCCCACTTGCCAGGACCAATTTGCATATTTGCACAGGGTCCCACTTGTCAGCGAATTAAAAAAATATTTCTAAAAAAAATGCCTTCTTCTTCCAAGCCAGCACCACGGCCTGGCGCCGCACCCATCCATGGCCGCGCTCACCGCGCCTGGCCGCGCCCGTCTCGCGTTCGGCCGCTTCCGTCCATGGTTGCGCTCCCCCGCCCGCGTCCCTGGCCGCGCCGCGCGCCCGCGTCTGGCCAAGCTCCCCCGCCCTCGTCCCTGGTCGCACCGCGCCCAGCAGCGCCCGCCCTTGGCCGCGCCCGTCCCGCGCTAGCGCCAAGCCGCGTCCGGCCGCGCCCGCCCCTCGCCGCGCTCAGCGCCTGGCCGCGTGCCACGCCTGCCCCTCGCTGCGCCCGACCGCGCATGGCGCCTGGCCGTGCTCACCCCTCACCGGCGCGCAAGGAGGAGCGGGAGGGCGGGGGCCGGAGCGAGAGCAGGAGGACGGCGGCCGGCGCACGAGCGGGAGCGGGATGGAGCGCTCGGCTCTTTCCTGGGCCTGCGGCGCCTCTTGCTGGCGGCCAACCGCCTGGGCGGCGCCATCCCTGAGGAGCTTGGTGGTCGTCACCGGCGTAGGAGTCGCCGCTTGGGTGACCGGCGTTTTTTGTTTTTTTGTTTTTTTATAGATATTTTTATTTTTAATTGGCTTCCATGGGGCTGGCAAGTGGGACTCAGTAAAAATATGCAAATTGGTCCTGACAAGTGGGGCTCTCCATGCCACGTCAGCTGTTGGGTGGGTCCCACATATCAGATTCGGTGTCAATTCGCGTTTAACGACCGATGTGTGTTTATTGCGATTTTTTTCCTGCGAACGCCACCAAAGTCGTGGTTTCTGCGATCCCACCTCAATGTCGCGGTTTTTCGCAATTTGACCTTCAATGTCGCGGTTTTATGCTAACATGTAACAATTGGTATAATATCAGCATGGAACATCAAAAATTATAGATACGTTTGAGACGTATCAAGCCTCTTCTCCATCTTTTCCTCTGCCGGTCTCCAATGCTTATTAAGAAGTCTTTTTTTATCTATGGGTAAACCCAAATATCTCAACGGCAAAACCCCCGAAACACAAGTAAAAATCTCCTCATATTTTTGGATTTGATCCACGCAAGCCCCTAGACCATAAACCTCACTCTTGAGAAAGTTAATTTTAAGTCCCGACATTTGCTCAAAAAGGCACAGGATAAATTTCAAGTTTCTGGCGTTTTCAAACCCTTCCTCGAGCATGAAGATGGTATCATCCGCATACTGCAGGATGGCCACCCCATGCTCATTGAGGTGTGGTACCAGCCCTGTAATCAGTCCTGATTCTTGAGCCATTTTAATCATGATATTCAAAGAATCTACTCTTAGATTAAAAAGAATAGGAGACAAGGGGTCGCCTTGTCTCACCCCCTGTAGGTGTTAAAGAAGACTCCTAGTTGATCATTCAATTTTACATTTACTTTACCGCTAGTTATTATGCTGAAAATAAGATCATTCCAAGCATGGGAAAAACCTTTCTTAAGCATAATATTGTAAAGAAAAGCCCAATTCACATTGTCGTAGGCCTTCTCAAAATCTACTTTGAAAAGGATACCCGACATCTTCTTCTTATTTACCTCATGCAAGATTTCATGCAACATAACCACACCCTCCATTATGAAACGATTTTTCATAAAGGCAGTTTGCGTTCTATCAATAAGATCATCTGCAATTATCGCCAACCTATTATTCATACCCTTAGTAATGATTTTTAGACTCTCATTCATCAAGCAAATGGGTCTAAATTTCTGAATAACCAATGCATCATCACATTTCGGTATAAGTGTAATGGTACCATAATTCAACCTACCAATGTCCAATTGACCTCTTACAAAATCATCAAAGAGACGTTTTAGTGGCTTTTTAATGATATCCCAAAAGAACTGATAGAATTCTCCAGGGAATCCATCAGGCCCAGGGCTTTTATTATGAGCCATGGAAAATACAATTTCTTTGATTTCGTCTAAAGAGAATTCCCCTATCAATGCTTCATTATCCTCATCTCCTACTTTATTCGGAAACTCGAAATCAAAGGGGATGATAGATCGATCAGAAGGTCCAAATAACTTTTTGTAAAAGTTAGTGGCATGTACCAAAAGATTATTATCTCCTTCAATTATTGTGTCTCCATCATGCAGTTGGCTAATTTTGCTTTTCCTCTTCCTGTTACTCGCCTTATTCATAAAATATTTCGTGCAATGTTGTCCCAACTTGAGATCAGCACTCTTAGCTCGCTGGTACCATTTGATATTATCCTCCTGAATCAGATCATTTAATTGTTTCCTGATTTCTATTTGTAAATCCCTATCTATCATTGTGAGGCCATTATTTTCAGCATTTCTATCAAGAACATCTAGTATCTCAGAAAGCCGTTTCTTTTCTTTTCGATACACGGCATCTACATTCCTACTCCAACCTTTCACCCTTTTCCTTGTTTCTCCTAGTTTCCAATTTCATTCCTCAATAGCGCTTTTACGCCCAGCCGGCAAGTCCCAGACTTGCCTGACCACCTCATAAATTCCTTCTTTAAGCAACCAAGACAATTCAAATCTGAAAATATAGTTTTTCCTTATATCTCCGCCAGTATCCAATAACAAGGGTGTATGATCAGATACATCTCTTGTCAAAGCAGTAACCGTGGATAAAGGGTATTGATCTAGCCAATCAATTGTTACTAAATATCTATCTAGTTTTTCAAAGATGGGGTTAGCATGATTGTTGCTCCAAGTAAATTTGTGATTACTAAGATGCAAATCAACCAAATTGCTATTTTCAATAATAATATTAAAAATAGTCCCCCACTTTCCAATCGATCCCCCATTACTCTTCTCACTAGAATTACGGATAAGATTAAAATCACCTCCAAAAATTGAAGGGCATTTAATCCTTCCACAAAGATTTGCAAATTCCCTTAGAAAATCTTCTTTCTCATCATTTGAGCAGGGCCATAAATAATGACTAGGTTCCATTTAAAGCCACCTTCCCTGTTTCTGATAAGACTAGGTCACTGTTACAAATACAATGTCACGATCATCCTTGAATCGTACACTCAGAATTTGCGCAATAGTATATTCACGTCGCTTTCACCGTTTACTCGTAGTATCACACGGAACAGCAGTTTGACATCAGTCATTTGGACGTGACCAATCCGGAAATCCACTTTACTGTGGATTAACACATTTTAAATGTAAAAAAAATTGATAAACATATTCTATACCTATGTAAAACGATAATTTTATGTGTGACTTATGGCTCGTTCCAAGACATCTTTTGTCTTTTTTCTTATGACACTATATATATGTGTTTTTTCTTCACACAAAAATTCAGGACATGTAAGAGATACATATACATGTACATTGAAAAATATATTTGAAAAAAAATGTTTTAACTGTTTTAAAAATGCGTTTCCATAATGAGAGAGCCAAAAACGCCGCCTCGGTGAACAATTCATTGATCTCGGCTATGTAACAATTCGTTACCCGATTCTAGTGGAAGCGACGGGCTGCGTTTGCTCGAACAAAGGAGAGAGAGTCACGGGCAGTCACTTTCCCCTCTTCCCCAGTCCGCTCATCTCCCGTACGAGGTAGCAGCGATCCCTGCCGTTAGATCCGGCGCCGCCGCTCACGGGACGGGAGTTTCTTGCTCAGCCACCAGGCCCCGGCACGATGGCTCTCAAGGTCGTCGGCGCCGTGGAGGTGATGCTGTTGGTCGCGCTTCTTCTGTCCTCTTCAGCAGGTACAAGTTGTTTCTAGTGTACGAACTAGGGGTAGCAGTTTTTTTTTTTTTTTGAGGGAACTAGGGGTAGCAGCTAGCTAGGAACGAAAGACACCCCAGCATTATGTACTACGAGTATGCTAATGGCCGAGTTAATTAATCGGTTTGTTGTTGTATTTAAGGCCCAAGCCTGAATCTCAAGCCCAAGGAAAAAACCAGCCCATGTTTAGGTCCATGTGGTCTTGTACTAAAAACCTAGCGCCAATGCGCCATTGTTGTACGTATGTTCATACTGCCGACATGACATTCCTATTGCGATTGAGGCACTCTAGTCTAAAGTTGAACGCTGGAGTACTACGCATTGGCTACCACTGATATGTAGGTTTTTCTTTGTGGATTACAACATAGTAGATGTACTAGTCTAATTTCCTTTGGGTACGATCTGCTAGTCTGATTGATTAGTACTCCCACATCACATACAAGGTGGAGTGTACTAGTATTATGTACTAAAAATTGGATATGTTTTTCTTTTAATTGCTCGATCTGGTTGCCAACCGTTGAGCTATATTCAGGGCTCAGGCTAATGAAAATGCAGCCTTTTCATTGGCAAACATATGCTCTTATGTTTCGATGTCGGTGCTACATAGCAAAAATGTAGTTTTATCCGTGCTCGTGGTTTACAGCAGATATATTTCTTTGGCATCTCACAAATAAAGAAAATCTTTTATTACGTGTAGGTGCCAAGCTTGAGTGCTGGGTGCACGAGGCCAAGAACCCATCTTGCGGCACCGGCCACAAGACTGACAGAACTTGTGCTAAGCAGTGCAAGTCTGAAGGCTACCACGGTTGGATGTGCCTCCCTAACTGCAGCTGCCTCGCCTGCCCGTCTCTTCATCTCGAGCGCTGCGGGGAACCATGGAGCTCCAGAAGCGAGGTGCGTGCCTCATGCTCATCTGCTTCTAACAAGGCGGAGCCTAGGATTTTGTTTACAATTAAGCAGGTTGTCTCTGTTGAGCTGCAGGCAACAGGAGCGCGCCGGCTGCTGGGTCGGTGCCTTCTGAGATCTTTCAAAGAAATGGTGGAGGTGGTCCGGTGTTGCAACGCCTGAGATGGTGTAGGTGTTGTTTAGTGCTGTTTAGTGCAGTAAGTAGTAGAGATTTGGTTTGAGCTGACAAACCTGAACTGAACATGTTCCCTAGCTGTATGTCTTGACACTAGTGTTTGGTGTTGTGTGAGGCTCTTGGGGCCTGCTGCTTGATGTAGTAATCAGTAGGTATTTGGCCATCAGACCTGAACTGAACATATCTCTGCTCGGTCTTGACAGTTTCTTCTATGTTTACTCTTGCATGGTGATTAGAAGTATCTTTGTGGTAACGTTGTGTTTTTTGGTTAGTTACGCTCACGTCTTCAATTCCAAATCGAGAATACAAAAATTCTTGAAATTAATCCATTGTTCTACAATGCTTTGTTGTGTTTAAACATTTCTGATTAAACAAAGTAAAAAACAAAGAGCAAATTTTGTGATAAAATGATTATTACTGAATTCCAATCTTATTACACAAAGTTATATCCTTTCCCCTTCATCTGTGTGTTCCTAAATTTATATGAAATAAAATGGAAAATGATGAATTTTTATGGACCATCACATCTGAATTCGCCTTTATTACTCACAATTCTTGTATCAATCTTTAAAGTATTTTAAAAAAACACTACTGCACTCTACACAAAGAGTCAATAAACATACAGAAATTCTCCTTCCCAACTTTTTCATTCCAGTGCAACTGCTGCTGCAAGATGCCTGTCAGCTTCACTGGGCGGCCTTCTCGAATCCGTTGCGGCTATAGTAATAGTCCTCCATAGCCTGTTGTATCTCAGCTCGCGTGTACATCACGAAGGCCCCTGCTGCACCACGGGCTCGTTGAGCGGCCGACCCGCGGCGAGCGCGAACCGCAGCGGCGCGCCAGACCGGTTCCACACGCTGAGCCCTTCCCCGTCGCCGCCGAGCACAACGCAGTGGTGCGCGGTCGCCCGCGTGGCATTCTCCCAGCCAAACGCACCCTCCCCCTCGATGATGTACACAAAGGCGACCCGGCTGCATGGTGAAGTCCATGTACAAACAAAAATGTATATATCTAAAAAAAATGTACAATGTTGGCGCCTCAAGGGCGATGATCCGCACCTCCACGCCGTATTTCTCGGCGAGACCATTCGTCCACACACGCAATGAGGAATTCACACGCAGAGGTGAGGAACGGTGAGCTGAATGAGGAGGTGGAACGGGTCCAGGTTCCGGAGCTCGTGCCTGCAGCATCAAAGTTCAGAGATAGACGTCAACACACGCAATGAGGAATTCACAGTTTCACACGGATACAGAGGAATTCTGCGTAACGTACCTGCCGATGCTACGCCTGACGGTGGCTGATTGGCTGTTGCTGTTGAGCATGGATCGGCTTCCTCGGCAGTCGACCCCGCCATTACTCTTTTCAAGACACGCTCTTCGCTTATTTCTTCAGTCCCCTCCATAAATTTCAGCAACCTTTTCAACTTATTTCTTCCTCGCTTCCAAGAGTTTAAACGTGGCCTCCAAATTTCGGCGAGTTTTAACTTTTCGTCCAACACCAACTGTGCAGACCTGTCAACGAGATAATATGAACGTTTGGGAGTCGACTTCATGAAGCCAAGTCTCATCGTGACTTAGCCTACTTACCAGTTATCCATTCAAGATCAGATATAGCAGAGATCGACTCAGATTCCCAACTAAAAAATTAAAATTATTCGGAAAAAAATGTGATTTTTTCACATAAATCGAAAATATTTCACTTTGTACTCTGGAAAATTTCAATCCGTTTGGACGAATGGTCCGCTGATTAGATAGTTTTTTGATTTCAACAAACGTGGTAATGTTTGTTTGCTCATTGGTCAATACTCAATAGTGTAATTAGTAAGAAATCATTTATTTCAATAAGAATATTACAGTGAGCATAAATTAAATTTAGACACTTGTGAAATATAAAAGTTTGAATGAGATACATGAACATGTTCTTGAATCCGTACACACCTTTGTACATGGGTTTTTTTTAATTACTAGAAATATTTTTTATTTGTAGGAAAAATAACAAGTTGCATGAACATTTTATTTGACACACGTGAACATTGTAAATGGACGGTGGAGCATATCTCGTGACGATTCTGCAAGAAAATCATTTTATGTAGCCCAACAAATTTGGCAAATTAAGCTTGACTGTGCCTAGGCATGGGCAGTCGATTCCGGCGACTTGAACCTGAAAGCCTCACGGTCGTGGGAAGTTGAGCTCCAGGTTTTGCTAGAAACAATTCTTGAGAGCTAGAAAATACTGAACCTGTCTTGGAGGCAGAAAAAGTGAAAACACCTATAGCAAAAAATTATGCGACAATGTATTTTTGTAATCCATCAATATTTCAATTAAATTTTTTTTTTGGAAAACACCATACACGTCTAGGTGGGGCCGGCTCAAACTTTTCAGGCAGTACAACCGTTTGTTACTGGTTTTCAGTTTATGCTGACCATGATTATGGTAATTGTAGGCAGGACTATGGTATCGAACAAGACCGGCAAGAGGAGTTTTATTATAAAAGGGCAACCCGCCCACCAACTATTCAATGAGAAGAATTTACCTCACATTTCCATCACTATCAAGGCACACTCACTACCACCATGAACCGCATCATCCCTGCACCTTCCTCTCATCATAACCAGTACAACCGTTTGTTACTGGTTTTCAGTTTGCAACAACAACAACATTTCGGTAATTCACATCACCTTTTTTCATTGTTTAATTCCACAAACTTTTGTTTTCAATGCACTGAAGTTTAACACCTAGTATGTGACCGAAGCATTCATAAGAAACACTGTCCAAACTTATACTTGGGACGATATTGGGAGTCTACTTATACGAAAGTGTGAGATAACGAACATGTGCACTTGCAGGTATCAGCGGCACGCTCGCGCCCACCGATACATCGGAAGCCGATAGTCCAGCATCACGTACATGTCGTATTGCTCGAACAACCACGGCTTGTCAAGAGGGAGTCTATGGCCCCGGTAGGTGTCGCTAAAGCTCGAGCCACCGGCCTCGTCGCTTTGGGCCATTGTGCTCGAGGGTGGTGGATTAGGGCGTTGGAGCGGGTGTGTGGGGGGGGGGGGGGGGGGGGGGGGGGGGGGGGGGGGGGGGGGGAGATTGGCGATGGAAGATTTGGGGCCGATGCGCTATAAATGGGAGGCGGAGAGGTTGATGCAGGCATCAGCATCAATTGGGTGGACACGTGGACAGGCTGCACGACAACGTGTGTGAACAATCGCCTTGGGAACTGGCGAGGAAGCAATTTTCTACGCTGAATGGCCGTCTTCCTCCCTTGTGTGGATGCCATGTGGGACCTGTCTGTCGGAGACGTTGTCCGACACCCCAGGCCGTCCCAAATTTAGAGGCCCGCTCGGTGGTGCCGGAGAGAAAATGGATCGTGTCGGACTAATGAACAGTGGCGGTGCCAGACCATTTGTGAAGCCTGGGCAAGGTTCAAGAGCTTTGAACTCTAGCTAAAAAAATGCCCACAAGAACTCACGGTGAGGCACACGGCTTGTAGTAAAATTAATGGAGCGTTGGCTGGTTTAGCCCAGGCAATTGCCCAGGCTAGCTGGGCCTTGGCTCCACCACTGCTAATGGGGTCCTGCAGTGACTGCTTTTCGTATTCGTCCCACAATAATCCTTTGGATCTGAGGTGCCGCTAGAGATGCTCTTATGTCGTAAATCATCTTGAATCGGGCCCACCTGACACGACTTTTAAGAAGTACGGAGTAGATAGCAGCAATGTTTAGGAACTAGATAGGCTTTAAGGTGGAGCCCACATGCCATTTTTAGTTATTTTGCACCCAACTACGTTGACTGACTAAAAAAGATCCCCCCTCTCTTGCCGTTCCTCTCTTTTCCACCAACTTCTTTTCCCCAACTCCACCGCTCCACGGTCGATTCACCGGCCCAAATCCGATCGATGCCTACGATTTGGAACGAATCCGGAGCTGGTCGGAGCTCCGCGTGCAGCCGGAGCTGGCCGCCGGTGGCGGCGAGGAGCGCATTCTGCTGTTGTCTGGCCCGCAGTTAACACCGTGCCACTCCCCAGCGGCGCGTGGATCTGTTACTATTCTATTTCTACCGAAGGACTTTATTAGATTGTTGTTCTTCGATTTGTGGCCCCGTTCAGGAGGCCGTGGGGTTTTACCGTTGCGGCCTGGACGTTTTTGGCGCGCTCCCGTCAGGTTTCTCGCGTCAGTCGCTGCCGTGTGGGCTTTCCGCCGTCGTTTTGGCCGGCGAAGATTATCTCTTTCGAAGAGGGTTTTCGTCTCGTTTGGGTCCCGACGTGTCGAACAATGGTTCGCCAGTCTCATTGGATAATACTACTAAGAAACTGCACATCGAATATCTTAATATTTCAGTCACTAGTCAGTTACTGGTAAGAGTGTCAAGCGGTCGTCCCGCAAGCCCGCAAAACTCAGATTCTAGTTCAAAACCAGCTAAGTTTGGGGAGATTATTATACCTAACCAAAAATCTTTGACTAGGAAGCGGGCCGGGTCGGGCGCCGCTCTGAAACCTGAGTTACTGGTCAGGTCAGCAGTGACGGTGGCATCCCAACTCCAACGCGGACAGCTGAGATGTCGACTCCATCCAACCTCTCAACGACTCCGGTGCCGCAAATACGGAAAATTATCATAAAAAAAGAGGCTTCAAAATTTCGAAAATGGATAATCTAAACGATTTTTCACTAGATGATAAAAGTTAAATTTACTATTTTTTAAGGAAAGGAGCAACAACTCCAGACAGTTCAAATGCAGTTCTAAGTTAGGAAGCCACGAAACATCTTCCCAGTTACAAGACTCACGCCGAAGTTAGGAACTCAAACGTAAAAAATCACAATGCTCCACATTAAACGCAAATATTTTCATTTAAGTGAACTCGTGGAGTGCTCATAAGGATATTCGATCAGCTCAGACATCTTTTATGCTCGGTCATCTTTTATGATGACGTAGATCATTATTTTCAAACACAAAAAGGTTTGAGACATGGAGACTACTCTATCCTATTAATATTGTGATGGATATATTAGCAATCTAAATTGCTAGAGGAAAAGAACATGGTCAAGTGGATGTCCTTATTCCTCATCTTGGTCTGGTATCTATTTTCAATAGACTGATTACACAAGTAGTGAAATCTGGCAGCGGCGGATCGGGATGCCATCCGTCAGGCGGCGAGCATCCTCTGGCAGGAGAGGCGTGTGCGCTCGCGCTTGGCCCAGAGCCTGAGGGCCGCGCACGACGACGAGGCTGGCCCGAGTGGCGGGGTTTAGATTAGGGTTTTAAATTTGAATCGTTTAGTTTAAATTTGTATCGTTTAGCTTAAATTTGAATCTACAAAAAAAGGTCATTTAGTTTCAATTTGTTTGTGTTTGATGAGGGAAATTTCATTTCCATTCGGTGGTGTAGGCCGCCCGCAAGGTGTTTGTAGTTTGGTCGGCACCTCGGACCGTTTGGGGGGCGGGCCTTTGGGGTGTGTCGCTGTGGGCGGTCTTCAAATCTCGGGCGGACACATGTCCGGCACCCCCCCCCAATTGGGACTCAATTGGGGGGTGCCGGACACGGATTTGGAGGCCCCCGGTGGAGATGCTCTTACTCCCGTGGAATCTTACCGAGGGGTAATGTAATAGTATATTATAAATAAATAAATAAATAAAATGAATAGTCATGGTGGCCATTTTGACAGTTAAAAAAAAATCAAATAAAGTGAAAAAAAACCCTCAAAAAAGGTATCCTCTGGCATGGAGTCCTTTTATGTGTACTAATTTCTATGAAAAATGATAAACTTGATTTTCAACAAATTGTTCAAAAGAAAATCTTCATAAAAAGATTTATCATGTATAAACATCTATAAGTTTCAACCCAAATGACCAAGTTATCACCATTTTCATGGCATAGATTGTAATAAAGTTCTCATATTTGACAAATAGGTGTATCTTGGTATATGAAACAATGGTTCCGAAGGGATTTTTCAAATTATTTTTATAAATATCAATTTCCTTTTTCTAAGTGGTAAAAATGACTTTTTTGTGAACCAAGTACAAAAATATGGTGCAAAATGGCACCCGTCTAATTCTGACAAAGAGTAGTCCACATCTGATGGATAATCCACAAGTATTAGAAATGTTCTTGATTTCTATCTAATTTCGCCTAGTTAAATGAGTTTATGTTGATTTTTCGAAAGTAATCCAAATTTGAACTACAAGTGTTTGATAGTTTGGTCTGAATTTTAAAAAAAATCATTTTAAGGTACACAACTAGTGGTTATATTACAGAAACATCGATAGTATAGAAAAATTTGACCACTTTCGATGAATAGTCATGGTCGCCATTTTGACAGTTTTTTGAAAAAAAAAAACTCAAAAAAAGGTATCCTCCGGCATGGAATCCTTTTATGTGTACTAATTTCTATGAAAATTGATAAACTTGATTTTTGACAAATTGTTCAAAAAATCATCACAAAAAATTCTAGCATGTATAAACATCTATAAGTTTCAACCCAAATGACCAAGTTATCACCATTTCCACGGCATAGTTTGTGATAAAGTTCTCATATTCGATAAATACGTGTATCTTGGTATAGGAAACAATGGTTCTGAAGGGATTTTTCAAATTATATTTATAAATATCATTTTCCTTTTTTTTAAGTGGTAAAAAAGACTTTTTTTGTGAACCAAGTACACAAAATATGGTGCAAAATGGCACCCGTCTAATTCTGACAAAGAGTAGTCCACATTTGATTGATAATTCCCAAGTATTAGAAATTTTCTTGATTTGTATCTAATTTCGCCTAGTTAAATGAGTTTATGTTAATTTTCCGAAAGTAATCCAAATTTGATCTACAAGTGTTTGATAGTTTGGTCTGAATTTTTTTTTTAAATCATTTTAGGGTACACAACTGGTGGTTATATCACAGAAACATCGATAGTTTAGAAAAAATTGACCTCTTTCGATGAATAGTTATGGTGGCCATTTTGACAGTTTTTTGAAAAAAATCTAATAAAGTGAAAAAAACCTCCAAAAAAAGGTATCTTCTGGCATGGAGTCCTTTTATGTTTGACAAATTGTTCAAAAATAATCTTCACAAAATGGTCTATCATGTATAAACATCTATTAGTTTGAAGCAAAATGACCAAGTTATCACCATTTTCACGGCATAGTTTGTAATAAAGTTCTCATATTTGACAAGTAGGTGTATCTTGGTATAGGAAACAATGGTTCCGAAGAGATTTTTCAAATTATTTTTATAAATATCATTTTCCTTTTTCTAAGTGACAAAAATGACTTTTTTTGTTAATCAAGTACAAAAAATATGGTGCAAAATGGCACCCATCTAATTCTCGCAGAGAGTAGACCACATTTTGATGGATAATCCCAAGTATTAGGAATTTTATTGATTTTTTACCTAATTTCACCTAGTTAAATGAGTTTATACCGATTTTTCAAAAGTAATTTTGCCTAGTTAAATTAGTTTTTGTGATGCAAAAGATGATATAGTTGTCATATTTGGATTCCTCTCAATTTTCTAATCGAAACGGAAGTACTATGTAAGGTGACGTCCTTCAGTGAAATAGTAAGTGCAGTTTAATGAACTTCTAGTCTTTCAATAAATATTTAGTTGTGCTTGGTGATATGATTGATCTACCTTCTAGGTTAAAGTTAGATTATTCGAGTGAAAACATAGAGTGAATTCCACTTTTTACCCCCTAGTGTGAAATTTGTGACAGTAATTACCCAATTTAACAACTTTTCATCCTAATTACCCCATTTAGTAAAAGTATTGTCTTATAAGTATATTGTACTCCTACTCCAACTAACTAGATCATCATGCGTTGCCAGGTAGGAGTAGCAGTCAGGGTGTGGATCCATGGACTCCTGCTTTGTCCACCACCGCGTGGACCGTTGACGCATGCATCATCGGGAATTCTCTTCCAACCAGTATTGTATAGTTCATCAAATTATGTTCTCCGTTTATTTTTCGATGGAAGACGGACCATTATTCTAGCCAGAGTGCAGGATGGAACTTGGGACGCAGACTGCGTCGGCCTACACCATTTTGACGGCGATCCTTGCCTCGCAAGGTATTGATCTCGGTGCGTGTGGAGGACGAATTGAACCGATCATTGCTGATTACGCACGCGCGCAAGCACTTGGACACTTGGTTAATTATACTAGCCTTTCTTGATCGGGCAGGTAGGTACTACTCCGTTGGCGCGGCGCGGGCACGCCAGATACAGAGCACCCGCCACGCCAGATACAGAGCACACGCCATCCCATTTCGCTCCACCCCCTTCGATTGACCGTCGCTGCTGAGCTCCTCCGCCGCCGTTCAAGGATGCGGAAGGTGGTGCTGAAGGTGGACCTGCACGACGACAGGCACAAGCAGAAGGCGCTCAACCTCGTCTCCGGCCTCCATGGTACGTATATGCTCCCCTGCTTCTCCCCTTCAGCTCTGTTCTTGCCTTGCTTAACTCTATTCTTGCTCTGCCTTCCTAATCATGGAGCAAAATTAATTAGCAGATTCTGAATCTGATTTAACGACGCCAATTATCATTTTCCTCAGGCATCGACCAGATATCCGTGGACATGAAGGACCAGCAGATGACGGTCATCGGCACCGTGGACCCCGTCGACGTCGTCGAGAAGCTGCGCAAAAAGCTCTTCCAAACGGCGCAGATCGTCTCCATCGGCCCGGCCAAGGAGGAGAAGAAGGACGACAAGAAGTAAGCCTGGGCATAGTTTGGTTCCTGTTGAATCTCTCAAGAAAAGAAACGGATTTGGATTGTAGATCAACTAGAATTATTTTGGGGAGGAGTTCTTACATCAGGTTCGTTTTAGAACAGAGAAAACTGGAGCAGCTTCTAGAGCTCCGCCTCCTCCTTTCCTTATCTCTTCTTTTTACACTCTTGTCCTCCTACATTTACAATTTACACTTTAGTACACAACCATACAAGAAGTAAGCCTGGGCATAGTTTGCACCGCACCGCACCGTAATTACGGTTTCTGCCGGGTTAAACGGTTTCACAGACTGAGCTCGTCGCGGAGGGCGTGTTCGCGTGGCCGAGCTAGGGCGGTGGAGGAGGGAGGCGCGTGGAGTGCCTGTGCTCGGTCGGGGCGGCGGAGGTGGTGGTCCTCGCGGAGGGCGGCGTGCTGGTCAGGGCCAGGGCGAGGGCGTCGGCGGCCAGGCGGTCGAGTGCCTGATGAAGCTGGAGGGCATACCGGAGGAGGAGGCGGAGTGGGGGGCCTGCGGGGAGGAGTGGGAGGTGGTCGGAGAGGAGGAAGAGGGCGGAGGCGGAAGCGCCGGCGCCGTACAGGAAGAGGATTGACACGGCGGACGTATACACCGGTGCCAAACCGTGTACACCGCCAAACCGGCCCGCACCAAACCGTAGTATCACCTGCTATCGAGCCAACTAAACCAAACCAAACCAATTAAAACTGTACCTGACGGTTTGGTTTGAGGACCCGTTGAAACCACTCTAAACCGGGAATGCCCAGGTTTAACAAGAAGCCCGGCGATAAGAAGGACGGGGACAAGAAAGACGGCGGCGGCGACAAGAAGGACGGCGCCGCCGGCGCGGACAAGAAGCAGGTCGTTCCGATGTACCCGCAGCACTGGTACCCTCCGCCGCCTCAGCCGCGCTACGTCGTCCACAGCGCCGAGGACGACCCCTGGCAATTTACCTGGCAAGAGCCGTGCACACTAGATCCTGCAGTATTCTCTGGACTTCCTATATTCATCTTATGATTATGAAGTGTTGGAACCTATTTGATGCTATTGCGTAAGATCGTATTCATCTTATTAGCTGACTCTCTGGAATAATGACTTGCAGTTCGTGCATTGGAGATGTAGATTAGTAGTAGGCGTATCAGTTTGTTGTACTATTGTCATTCTTTAGCGAATCAACTAATGTCAAATAAGAATTTAAGCAAATATCAATGCTTACCCTGTATGAATGAATTCCCTTGCAACCAGCTCGCCGCCGGCGTTTCGTTCGATTCCTCGCTCTCCGCGGCCGCTCCGGCGGTGGGAGGACGGGGAATCAACGGATCCCGGCGTGTACATAGTCTAGGTGTGCGTGGGGTGCCTGCCGGCGGCGCTGTGGAGGTGGCGGCGTGGCCGGAGAGGCTTTTGTCGACGGCGGTCCTCTCCTCTGCTCTGGGTGCTCCGGTGGAGGCCATGGTTTTAAGGCGTCGCCTAAGCGTCGCCTAGTCGTCGCCTAGGCGTCTGAGCGCCCCGAGACGTCAAGGCGTCTTGCTCGCCTTAGATTTCTGACTAAGGCGTCCAAAGGCGTCCCCGAGACGTTCAAGGCGTCGCTAGAGCGGGGGAAGGCGTCGCTCTGCCAAATTTGGACGCCTTCGACCTCGCTGGGAAGTTCTAGCGGGAAACGGAGGGAAACGGGGCGGGAAACAGAAATTGGCGGGAGGGGAAAGAAATTGGGCGGCAATTAGGGGGGAAATAGGTGGGGGAGGGAGAGGGAAACCTACCCGTGACCAGAATCGATCTGAGAGAGAGAGAGAGAGGAGCTCTCTCCTCTCAGGCGGCCAGCTCCTGCTCCGCCAGATCCCGCCGGCGAGCTTCCTCTCTCCTCCACCGGCCTACCCTTCTCCGGCCAAGCTTCTGGTCCTCTCCTCCCCAGGCGCAGCCCTCTCCCAGCAGGGCAACAAGGTACGGCTCTCCTCTCTCCCCCATGGTCTCTTTCCTCTCCGCTGTTCTGCTGTGCTGCTTGCCTGCTTGCTAGCTTGTGCCCGTGGTGCTGTGCTGCTTGCCTGGTTGTGCCCGTGTCCTGTGATGCTCTTTGTGCCTCTTATATAGTAGATTAGTAGTAGCTAGTCCTAATTTATGTTCTGAACCTATTTTATTTTCTGTTGTGGACCTGTTTTATGTTCTGGACTTGCATTGCGTTGGACCATTTGTCATGTAATATGTAATGCACTTATGTTTGTCATCTTATTTTGCACTTGTATTCTCATTTAATTCTCTGTTTTATACCAATTGTGGTCGACAGAGGAGAGATGGATGCAATATGGGCTCAACAAACAGCAAATTCAAGGTAATAATATCTAACATATAGCTGCCATATAATTTTGTCATAGTTATTTAAAATGAATAAGGCGTCGCCTTGCCTTGCGCCTTAAGCGCCTAGGCGTTAAGGCCCCCCTCCTCCGCCTTAAAACGCCTTGGCGCCTTAAAAACCATGGTGGAGGCTCTTGGCAGATCTGCCGTCCCCAGCACGTCTGCTGCTTCTCGGAGTCGCGGCGTGCTTCCCCTCGAGCCGGCGTCCGTGATGGCGGAGCTGGTTCTTGTCCGTGGGGTCCTTCGTCCTTCACCTCAGTGTAAGGTGGTGCTTTTGCTGAAGATGTTTGGGAGTTTGCAGGCGGGATGCTCTTCTTAGCCGGTGGGCTTGGTCGGTTCTGTGGAAGACGGGTGGCGTCTTCGTTCTTGTCTCCGGAATGAGACTGCGAGGGCGTGCTGGCGGCAGCTCGGAGCCGATGTTCGTTCATCGTTCAGATTCTGGCGCCTGCATCAGTTGGATGTTGCGGCATCTCAACAAGGTTGTTCGGGCCGTTGGCTTCGGTGCGAGGTGAGCTTGCTTCCTTCCTTCCCGGCGGCGTGCTGCTGGTGCTCGAAGGAGGTGTGTGGCATGGTGGTTCCGGTTTTGCCGTGCGTGGTGTGTTTCCTGTCTCTGTTCGTGTGTGTGCGTTTGTTTTCCTGCTGATTTGTACACGAACTCCCTTCAAAAAAAAAAAGAACATTTTGTGTTTAGGAAGAAAATTAATTCATATGCGGTCTACTAATGTAAGTGCATGTTGTGATCAGGTTGGATATACAATCTGCATCCAGCGTCCTGGAGCATATAATGCTTGACGGAAGCGTGGAGCCAACAAATGTCCCATTAGCACTTTTACAGCACATCACAGAAGATTTTGCTGACAAGCGACAAATTGGTCGAGGTGGATTTGGAGTCGTTTACAAGGTAAACATAACTGCTAAAATCGCCAACCGCAAAAGCTTTCTCACATCAGACCTGAACTTGATTGATAAGCTAGCTCTTGATTGTGCTAACAAGATAAGTTAAACAGGGGGATCTTCAAAACGGGAGTGTTGCCGTTAAAAGGCTTTTAAACAGCCATACAATCGACGAGGCGCTATTTTATCGCGAGGCTACTTCTATGATCAGTGTTAAGCACGAAAACATAGTACGGTTGCTAGGCTACTGTGCTAATACAGAGAGTCAAGCAATGATAAATCCAGACCCAGGAGATAAAATACAGTTTATTTTTGCCGAGATCAGAGAAAGATTACTATGCTTCGAGTATATCAAGAATGGAAGCCTCGACAATTATCTTGCCGGTACGACAATGCATGTACTTTTCTATATTTCTTTTTTGCTCACTTCTAATCTTATTTTACTTATGTAGATGAATTAACGGGGCTTGAATGGCATACGCGTTACAAAATTATTAAAGGCATTTGCAACGGCCTGGATTATCTTCACAATGAGAAGGGTATTATTCACAAAGATCTGAAACCTGCCAACATACTGGTCGATGATCTTATGGTACCAAAAATAACAGATTTTGGTATATCAAAATTCCTTGATGGGGCAACACACGCTGTTACTAGTAACGCCGCAATGACATTGTAAGCTTGCATCCATACTTTTACAAAGACTTCTCTGTACAACAAATACTATAACTGTAGATCGTGCTTATGCAGTGGATATAGTGCTCCTGAATTCATACATCGTGGTGTGGTTTCATGCAAGTCAGATGTATATAGTTTGGGTGTCATAATTATGGAGCTCGTGACTGGACATAAGGGCGACCCCGATATTAAAAATGTAAGTCCATAGTGAAATAAAGTACTACTAGCTCCAGAACCAGATGTATTGTTAGTGAAGGAGGCTATGGTGGCGAGAGTCGTAATGAAATTACATGTTACAAAGTTTGAATAAAATTGTGTCTCAATGCTTATCTGCTTGGATAATGCTAATTAAAAATAAGTCTCTCCCTTCTATCCTGTTGTGCAAACCAATTGTGTTTACGTAGTTGGTATACTTTAAGCTTGCCAAACAGATGAATTATTACATTTTAAAGAATATTATGGGTAAATACACAATTTTATTATTTTCTGAATTGAAGTATGGAAAGAAAGTTCTGCATACATTCAAGGTGTTAGGCATCCACGACAGTGCTTTTGTCCCCAAAAGGGATTCTATGCTGTGCTTCAATAGTTTTTTGTAGGTGTTTGGATGTTCGTTTGATGAATCTTCTATCATTGTGCTAGTGAGTGGTGTTTTGTCACCTTGTATTACGGCTTCGGTCTGTATGATTGTTGCAACGCTTTTTGCCGGCTTATGTTGATAAATAAATGAAATAAAAAAAGTTGTATGCATCTCTTCGATGCAGAGGCCTGGATAACTTCCCTTTTTGAGAAAAAAAATGCATCATAGTTTTCTGGATCTAACTGTGTGGCGGAAGTTTGGAATAGAGGAAGTGTGGCTACTTTCCTGAGTTATAATTCTGCACTAATATTTGAAAAGTATTCCATGTTACTTATAATATTTAAAACGTTGTTGTTTTGTAAAATTTACTCGGGGAAAGTCTTTGTACTCAAGAACCGACTGATATGTTGGTTGGGTGCTTGCCGACAGCACAAACATTTGGATTTTAAATCATCTTTGTGAATGGCAGGTACTTAGGAGGTGGAGGCACAGGTGGAATAAATCGGTCAAGTATCCCCCATCCGGTTACCAACAAGTGACTAAGTGTATTGAAATTGCGTTAAGGTGCTTGTCAGACTCCTCATATAAAAGACCACACGTAAGGGAGATATTAAGTACCCTCAATGCAACTGAAAGCAGAGATGTCCAAATCAACTGTGCTGATGAATCTCCAGTTTGCCCGGTAAGCATCGATGTCCAAATCATCTACTGAAAGCATAGTACCGGTCCATACTTTTTTCGAATATGCGTATATCCCCATCAAGCGATGCAAGCACTATTTGTTTAGAAAATTACTTATATATGGAGGTGCTGAATATTTAATGCAGATAAGCCCTTACCCATGGGAGCTGCTTGAGTTTGACAAGCTCGAGCTGAATTTCCCCTTCGAGATAAACAAGGAGATACCATGCTCACTTGAGCTAAGCAACGCAACAGATGATTACGTTGCCTTCCATATCCAAAAGACTGGAATTCTGGAGTATAGCATAGAGCCCAACAAAGGTGTTGTGCCACCACGATCCAAGTGCATTATCATCGTAACGCTGCAAGCACGGGTGGCTGCGCCGTATGATATGATGTGCAAAGATGAGTTCGTTGTGCGGTGCACCGCTGTGAATGAGGGCATCATAGCTCAGGATTTCCACGAAGACATGTTCAACAACGAGTCGGGCAAGCTGGTCGATGAGGTGACGTTAACGGTTGTTATTTAGCACGTTCCAATTACCTAATGTATTTGCAGTGTGCAGTGAATTCTGGTAACATGTTTCCCTTTTTAACTCATAAGAATAAACAATATACAATTAATCTTCTACGACACACACTGATAGGCATGAAAGAATATCAACTCGTAAGACACCATACCCGAACACCTAGCTCTTTTTGAGGAAAAAACGGCAGGTGTTCTGCCAATTCATTTAAGGAGATAGAATAAAATTCGAGAGCCTTGCACTTAACAGAGAAACAAAAGAAAAACAAAGGGCCAGCTGATTACTCGCCCAATACATAAGGACAATTACTCGTTAGCAGCCGCCTCCGTAGGCGTCTCCAAGGTCAATGCAGCTCGCTGTCCAGCCAAGTAGGTTTCAAGAAGCAAAAAATCATCTCTGATGAAGTCAAGAACCTGATTTTCCGTAGCCAAAACCTGCTGGAACACCCGCTGGCATCGCTCCTTCCAAATATACCAAACCCCGTATATGGCCACCATGAGTTCATCCTTAGACAGCGCCGCTCCAATGAAAAGCCACCATTCCGCCGGCGAGGAGAACTGTTGAGGTTGAAGTACAAGTGCCGGCTGATTCTAATAGAGAATCTAGAAATTGCATGTCCGACTCTATTTTAATCGCATCTCTCTTTTAGTCGGGTCGGAGGGTTTTTGTCAACGAAAAAATAGCGCGCCATTTCACCGTTTTAGCACCGCTATAGCGTATTGTTGCTTTGCCGTACGTAAATTTGGGACAAGACAAGGGGCAGTTGGAGCCCTGCGGAAGAGGAACCGTAAACGGTGAGAGACTATCGATTGATTGTCGGTGACCGCACGTATGCACCACCCTAATAGAAAAAGGCAAATGCACATCGGTCGAGACGTACAGCCGAGAAAGAGCAATTGGAAAGTATCAGTCGGTCTGAACGTAAACCAGCGAGGCACGATGTATCGCCCCACGACAATGCGCCGTCGTCTTTTTAATGTTGGCCATAAAACATTCCTCCACCTCCTTCATCAGTCCTCCTCCAAAACCCTCCGCCCCCACCCCTCCTTCTCCTCATCCACAGAAAGCTCACTAGATTCGGGACCCAATGGATGTTCTGAAAACTCGAAAACTAAATAGATTTGTCATCACAAGGTTATGGTTCATTCTGGATTGAACTTTCATCACAGGGTAAGATTTATCATTTTCAATAGGCTCCCATCTCACGTACGTCGTGAGACCAACATTTTTTAGACATAACTGAGGACATGCTAACCTTTATGTTTTAGCGTTTAAATTTGTTTTTGATGTTTTGGGTGTGAACCACGCTGTGGAAGACCTAAGTTGACGTTACAAGGATGATTATGCAATCAAAATTGTTAACTGGCTGAGTCAGGAAACGGTGACACACTAGGTTGACGTTACAAGGATGATTCTACGTCTTAGTTGGATCGTACGCTTGGAAGTTGGGCAATAGTGTTGTGGCGTGCCTTGGTAATATTTGACATCATGGTCATTTAAATCCACTTCGACTCGCAGGACTAGATACTCC
This sequence comes from Poa pratensis, assembly GCA_947311845.1. Taxonomy (NCBI): domain Eukaryota; kingdom Viridiplantae; phylum Streptophyta; class Magnoliopsida; order Poales; family Poaceae; genus Poa; species Poa pratensis. Next base: position 32,358,300 of record CAMZMU010000112.1, read on the forward strand.
CCTTTGGATAAAACATTTAAAATATCCAAAAAAAAATCACGGAGTGGTAGTATTAATTTGACATTACCGTGGACGTGAATAAACGAAAAGCTACCTCGGCTCGCAGGACTAGATGCTCCCGTTGTAGATAACACATTTTAAAATGTCAAGAAAAAAGTCTCGTGTACACCTACATTTGGAGTTTCATGCTAACACGACATTTTTCTTACCCGTGTAATTTTCGGTGCCATAAAATGACTTTTCACAAGATATTCTTTTTGTCCTTTTTCCTAGGACACTCTATAAGTTTCTTTTTTTTACAAAATGTTTCAGGACATGTATTCTAGATACGCACGTCTACATGCTAAAGACAAACATTTAAAAAAAATAGTATTGTCCCTTTTAAAATGTGTTTTCCGGGACATTGCATCTACTAGGCCAAAATGCCTCCCCGGTGAACAATTCATTACCCGATTACCGAAAGAAAAGAAAAAAAAAAGGCCACAGGCAGTCACTTTCCCCTCTTCCCCAGTCCGCTCGCTTCTCTGCGCCCATCTCCCGGAGGAGACAGCAACGATCCCACGCTCGCCGTCACTAGATCCGGCGCCGCCGCTCACTCATAGGAGGGGGGTTTCACGTCCAGGCACCAGGCCCCGTATGATGGCTCGCAAGGTCGCCGGCGCCGTGCTGCTGCTGCTGGTCTCGCTTCTTCTGTCCTCTTCAACAGGTGAGCATATATACCTACGAGGCTACAAGTTGGGGGTAAGAGGAAGGAGAGTAGTATGCTAATGGCCGGAGTTAATTAATGGCTTTAGGCCCAAGCCTGAATCTCTTGCCTTGTCACCCACCAAAGCCCAAGAAAATCCAGCCCATGTTTAGGTTATTGTGATTTCTACTGAAAGCCTCGGCTCCGTGTATACCTAGACCAAGCGCCATTGTCGTCTGTTCATACTGCTGAGTGCTGACGAGCCGTGCAATTCTCTTTTATTCATCAAGCGCCTACGTTCCTGAAACACTCTAGCCTAAAGCTAACTGCTATGCCGTGGCTACCACTAAATATTCAGTGTGTTCTTTACCGATCACAAAATCGAACTAGTCTCTTCTGGATAACGATCTACTAGTCTGATAGATTTGTACTCTCGCATCACATTATAAGGTGCAGTGTATTATTTACTAGAAAATAGATATGTCGTTCTTTCAATTTTGTTCCATCTGGGGTCACGAGCCATGGGGATACATAGTCGAGTGAAAATGTAACTTTTTCATTGCCAGGAAATATGCTTTTATGATTCGATATCGGCACTAAATCGAGACTTTTGTATTGAGATGTGTGTTTTTTACAATGTAGCTTTTTCTATTTGTCTTGTATCTTGCAAATGGAGTTCTGAAAATGTTTCTTTTATTGCGTAGATGCAAAAGCCACACCGATTGAGTGCTCGTTTCACCCGGCCAAGAATCCATTTTGTGGCACCGGATACATGATGGATCGGACTTGTGGTAAGCAGTGCAAATCCGAAGGCTACCGTGGTTGGATGTGCGTCCCTAACTGCACCTGCATGGTCTGCCCATCTCTTGATCTTGAGCATCGCCCAGAAACCGTGAAGCTCCAGAAGCAATCCATGTTGCCGCCAAAAGAAATTTAAAAACTCAGTACCCTATTCAATCCATGTTGCAGTACACACGGTGGTAACAAGACAGGGTCTAGGATTTTCTTTATAAGAATCTAGCTAGGAGACAATCACAGTATTGACATTAGCAGATGCACACATCAGAAAGATTGCAAATTGGCAAGCATAAGTAATGCTAACAATAACTTCATGGTTAAGAAATGTGAGCTAAGGTGCTAACCAAGTGAATTGTTCGCTATTGGACGTGTAGACCAGCTAGTCAGCTGTACACAATGTATTGGACTATTTATCAGTCTCACTGCTTAGCTCAGCTCAGCAGCCCCCACCTGCCGCAGCCAAACTTGCTCCATCTCCTGCGGCAATTGGGGAATGCACGAGCAGGTTTACATGGGCTAAGTGTGGACCGGGCTGAAACTGGAGTCAAACCAAATTCTGAACCGTTATGCTTAAATTTTGGAGCCCACCGAAATGTCTGTAATTTGTAGATTATTTTTTCCCGGGTGCCACAAGTACTTCTATAATTGTGGATTCTCCTAGTCTACTGTACTAACCTGCAACTTCCCCTGGCTTCCTAAAAAACTTATTTGTGGAACAGAGGTAGTACTTTAAAATGTGTGTAATTTGTTTGTTTGTTGATAATTTACCTGGTGGTCTGAGTTGCTCTTGCCGTTACATGTGCGAACTTGTTGTAAGCTGATGCTTCAATCTCTTTTCAGCTGCAGGCAACAGGGATGCGCCGGCGGCTGGTGTTGGCGCCGTCTGAGGCCTTTCAAGGAAAAGCCTGGGGTGACCTTGGTAGAGTATAGTGTAATAGTGTTGTGTGAGGCCCCCTGGGGCTTGCTGCCTAATGTTATAAGTAGAGATTTGGTTCGAGCTGACAAAGCTGAACTGAACATGTTCCCTAGTCGTATGTCTTGACAACTGTGGTTTGATGTTGTGTGAGGCTCTTGGAGCTTGCTTCTTTGGTGTACTAATCAGTAGGAACTTGGTCATCAGACCTGAACGGAACATGACTGGTTGTATGTCTTCACTACTTATGTAAGTTGCTGTTAACTACGTGTAGGGTGGTTAGAAGTAATTGTTATGTGGTAACATTGTGCTTTTTTACTTGGTAAATATCCGATCCCTGGTGAGCACCTTTTTACTTAAGAGTTACGAGAATGCTTTTACAATATTGAATGAAGGATCTGCAAGGCTTGATTTGTATGTGCACGAGATAATTAAACTTGGTCGCTAAAGAAATCAATATCACCGTAATTAAACGTGGCCGTGCTGCTACTTCGTCTGTTACCTCGCTTGAGTACATGTGGCGTGCAGACAAAACCAAAACTAACTAGAAATCGGAAGTAAAGAAATTGGTGGAGATAGCTAGATGCGTATTTAATACTATAGATGTTCATATTTTTTCTCTGTACTTGGTCAAATTTTTAAAAGTTTGAGCTTGTATATATTTTAAATATTCTAAAAAATTATGATATTTTTTAGGCGTATAGTCGACCAAATATCTTGGTAGTGATTCTAGGGATTATTAGGAACGTAAAATCATAGAAACATCTAGAGTACAATTTGAACGGTTGGCAAATCAAAAAAATAGGTCCTCTGAGTGGGGTTCAGCAAAGAGTTTACAGCATAAGGATGGAGTCGATTTAAAAATGACATCTCTTATTGAAATCAGCGACACATAATGTTTTCACAGATCATATGTTGAATTCATATGATTTGATTATTTCGTATGCTTGTCTTGAGCGCAATTGGTTTCAGGTGGTGTATACAAGAGCTACAGCTTGTAGGGCGTCCATCATAGAGAGACGAATCTTTTGGAATAAAAGACATAATTATATGGGTGTTAGGGCAACTCCAAAAACGCCCCTAAACCGCTTCAACATTGTTTGTGGCGGGGACACAAAACACACATCTCAACAGTGCTCCCGAACGGATAGATTGTCTAGTTATTGTCTAGTTTTGGTTCCAAACCATTCCGAAACATAGGATGAAAGTTTATGTTTCCTCTCTAAACCAACATGTATTTTGGACATATCATCTCAGACGAATTACTTCTTCTTTTGTAACTAATTGTCTTGTTGGTTGAAATCAGCATTGTGCTCTTTTCGATATGGTGCGCAAAAATCTATTTTTTAGTACGATGTCTCAATAAATAATTTACATCCATATTACACATGTGTGAGATTACATTGTTCAGTTTGATACTAAAAGTGACTTCATGTGGGTTTCTTGCAACCCTTGTATTGGTTGCCTGAAATCAAGGCTAATCAATATAAGGCCATCATTATGTGACATCTATTCCGTCTCTTCAACAAATAGAACTACCTTTATAACATTTTCACCATTGTGACTGGATCATATCTTACCATTTTACTACTTAATTTTGTTTCTTAGTTTCCACAGGAGTTGTACAACCCAAACCGATGTTGTCTGGGGATGCTTCCTATGGGCCTGCAGGTTTTTATGCAAACGTAGATCATACATACTAATTAAGCTAGATAGATTGGGGAGAAGGGCGGCCGGTGCCCCCCCCCCCCCCCCCCCCCCCACACACCAAATGTTGGTAAATGTTAGAGAGATATTTGTATTTTGTAGTTTCCCTATTAGATAGGGGGCTCCCTGCATATTTACACCTGTACATGTACTATATATTGTGGCCTTTGGCCCCCGTGGAATACAAGTTGCTTATTCCTAACATGGTATCAGAGCGTGGTTAGGTCTCTTTTTCTTCCCGCACGCGCAACTCGTGCGTTCTTTCTTCTCCTCGTACAGATCGATCTCCTCTCGTCGTGGTCACGTCTCCCGTGCGTTTGTCGATCGATTCCATCGCAGTGGCCGCTCCCGTCCGCAGCAGCCCCGGCCGCCTCCGTCCCGGGCCCTGCCGTCGCCGTCTCCGGCCGCCGTCGTCGCCGCCTCAGCCGCCATGGTTCTTACTTAGTTCTCTACGCCTATTCGTGTGTTTCGTGCTGACTCTGCTGGTGAGTATATCTCCAAGCATTTGCGTGGTGTTCTTGCTGAGCAGGGCACTCTCGCTCAGTTCTCCTGTCCCGGTGCGCATGCTCAAAATGGCGTGGCTGAGCGTAAGCATCGCCATCTTCTTGAGACTGCTCGTGCGATGATGATCGCCTCTTCTCTTCCGCCTCATTTCTGGGCTGAGGCCGTTTCTACCTCGGCCTATCTGATTAATATCCAGCCTTCTGCCGCCCTTCAGGGTGCCATTCCTCTCGAGAGACTCTACGATCGTTCTCCTGACTATTCTATGCTTCGTTTGTTTGGTTGTGTTTGCTATGTTCTTCTTGCTCCTCGTGAACGCACCAAACTAACCGCTCAGTCTGTTGAGTGTGTTTTTCTCGGATATAGTGATGAGCATAAGGGCTACCGTTGTTGGGATCCTGTGGCTCGCCGGATGCGTATTTCCCGGGATGTGACGTTTGATGAGTCTCGGCCTTTCTATCCGCGTTCGACCTCCCGACCTCTACTGTGGAGGATCTCTCTTTTCTTACTTTTCCTGATTCTCCTCCCGATATCCCTCATATTTCTCCTCCCTCTGATCCGGTGCCATCTACTCCGATGTCTTCTTCTCCTCCTTCGTCGCCGCCTTCTTCACCCTCCCCGTCCCCGTCTCCGCCTCCGTCTTCTCCTGTTGCTCCTTCTCATCCTACTTTTCCTTTCTATTATACTCGCCGTCCACGTGTTGTGACCGAGTCATCTGATGCACCCTCTACTTCCGGTGCACCGTCTCAGCCGACTTATTCTCTTCGTTCTCGGCCTTGTCCTTCACCTGATTTCTATAATCCCGCTACCTACAGTGTTTCGGTTGTCTCGGAGCCGACTACGTATCGTGAGGCTGTTGTTCATCCTGAATGGCAGCTTGCCATGGCTGAGGAGATTGCTGCGCTTGAGCGCACTGGTACGTGGGAGATCGTCCCCCTTCCTCCTCGTGTTCGTCCTATCACCTGTAAGTGGGTCTATAAGGTTAAGACCCGCTCTGACGGGACTCTTGAGCGTTACAAAGCTCGTCTGGTCGCTCGTGGTTTTCAGCAGGAGCATGGCCGTGATTATGATGAGACTTTTGCTCCAGTGGCTCACATGACCACTGTTCGGACTCTTCTTGCCGTGGCATCTGTTCGCCATTGGTCTGTGTCTCAGCTTGATGTTAAGAATGCCTTTCTTAATGGTGAGTTGCGTGAGGAGGTTTATATGCAACCACCACCTGGGTATTCTGTTACAGATGGCATGGTCTACCGTCTTCGTCGCTCTCTCTATGGCCTTAAGCAAGCCCCTCGTGCATGGTTTGAGCGCTTTGCTTCTGTGGTCACAGCTGCTGGTTTCTCTCCCAGTGCTCATGATCCTGCGTTGTTTGTTCACTGTTCTCCTCGTGGTCGCACTCTTCTTCTTCTTTATGTTGATGACATGATCATCACTGGTGACGACCCAGAGTATATTGCCTTTGTCAAGGCACGTCTGAGTGAGCAGTTTCTTATGTCGGATCTTGGTCCGCTTCGTTACTTTCTTGGGATTGAGGTTTCGTCCACCGCTGATGGTTTCTTTATATCCCAAGAACGGTATATTCATGATCTTCTTTCTCGTGCCGCTCTTACTGATGAGCGTACTGTTGAGACTCCCATGGAGCTCAATATTTCTCTCCGTGCGTCTGATGGCGATCCTCTCTCTGATCCGACTCGTTATCGACATCTTGTCGGGAGTCTCGTCTATCTGGCTGTTACTCGCCCTGATATTTCTTATCCTGTCCATATTCTGAGTCAGTTTGTTTCTGCTCCCACTTCGGTTCACTATAGTCACCTTCTTCGTGTTCTACGCTATCTTCGTGGAACGATCTCGCTTTGTCTCTTCTTTCCTCATTCTAGCTCCTTACAGCTTCAGTCCTACTCCGATGCTACTTGGGCTAGCGATCCTTTGGATCGCCGTTCACTTTCTGCTTACTGTGTTTTTCTTGGTGGTTCTCTCATTGCCTGGAAGACGAAGAAGCAGACCGCAGTTTCCCGTTCGAGTGCAGAAGCTGAGTTGCGAGCTATGGCTCTTTTGACTGCTGAGGTGACTTGGTTACGGTGGTTACTTGCAGATTTTGGTGTCTCTGTTACGACACCCACGACTCTTTTGTCAGACAGTACAGGTGCTATTAGCATTGCACGTGACCCAGTGAAGCATGAGCTTACTAAGCATATTGGCGTTGATGCTTCCTTTGTCCGTGCTAGTGTGCAGGATCAGATTATTGCGCTCCAGTATGTGCCTTCAGAGTTACAGTTGGCGGATTTTTTCACGAAGGCCCAGACTAGAGCACAGCATAGCTTTTTCCTCTCCAAACTCAGTGTTGTGGATCCACCATGAGTTTGAGGGGGGGTGTTAGAGAGATATTTGTATTTTATAGTTTCCCTATTAGATAGGGGGCTCCCTGCATATTTACACCTGTACATGTACTATATATTGTGGCCTTTGGCCCCCGTGGAATACAAGTTGCTTATTCCTAACAGTAAACATCATCCGGTTCATCATGCTCCAATGTACAAATGCCCCTCGTAATGTTCGGCACTGTAATCTTCATGCTAAAGCTGATCAAGCGTGTTAACTACCTGGCTTTCCTGGACAAGTAGCTAGGACATGCTCTCATCAAGGGAGGTGATCGGCCACAGTCGCTGCGGCAAGGTGTTCAAGGCGTAGCTGTCTATGGAGTGGAGCGCGTGTGTGTGTGTGGGGGGGGGGGGGGGGAGGGGGGGGAGGGAGCCCAGGTTCATTGCCATCAAGCATGTGGGCATCATATTTTAGAAATTTTCATAGTTGGATCCTATATAAAAACACTTTCTAAGTATATGGATTATTTTTGCAAATAAATCTTTGACAGTCAAAAGTTATTTGTGGGCTGGAGGGAGTAGATAATATTCACATTTCATGGCCGTCGGACAATCTTCCGGTTCTATTTTCGTACGTCATAAATCATGAAATTTTTAGGGTTGCATGACATAATAATAAAAATAATCATGATGATGGTAATAATAATTTAAGAAATGGTTGAATACATCTTCTGATGTAGAGACAGGGGTTGTCCTCTTTTAGGAAATATTTATTTATTATCCATTTGTGTTAATTTTTTATGGTGAAAGATATTTATAGAAATAAAAGGCACGTTATGCTTTTGATCAGTGTTGTCCAGATCTACAATGTAACTTTGTGATTACCGACCCAGTTTGTTGTAGAAAAATTAATGGTCACATCTATATTCAGACTATTAATATTTTTGTTGTTCCTAAGATGTGCACATTATTTGAAATTTACAAATACAATATCTTACTACGATGACGAATATATTCCTGCCAAAAGCATGTAAAATGACAAGTTTTGGTTTCCATGGCAACAATATTGGTATTGATGATGAGAGAAAAAAATTGTACTAAGAAATCGAGAGAGGTGTATTTTTTTCATATCTAAGTGTAATAATAGTCAAACGTGCTTAGAAAATAATTCAGTATTTATACTTAGAAAATCGAGGGAGACATTTTTTTGTATTACTATTTTAATCAGCCAAAAATTTGAATATGGTTTATATTGGATTAAACTTTCAGCACAAGGTTAGATCCATCATTTTTAACAGGTTCCAAGCATGGGTTGTGAGACCGGTGCTGAAATATTTCTAACGGGATGATCGAGGACGTGGCAACTTTTTAATATTTGGTTCATCAAATACGCTATGGAAGAAGGCCTAAGACGTGCGTGCCGAGTAGAAACTCGCGAGTCCTTGTTCAGAACGTACTAGTGTATTTTTGTAATTAGCGGGGATTATCCAGGTCAAATCTCAAATCTCCACATATATCCAAAGGTCGTTTGATTCTAATGTATTTGATTGGTTTTATCCCTAATTTTCCCTAGAATTGTCCAAACTCTATTGTATTTTACTCAATAGCCAATACACTCGTCAAGGGAGGTGATCGGCCACAGTCGCTGCGGCAAGGTGTTCAAGGCGTAGCTGTCTATGGAGTGGAGCGCGTGTGTGTGTGTGGGGGGGGGGGGGGGGGGGGGGGGGGGAGGGAGCCCAGGTTCAAATTTTCATAGTTGGATCCTATATAAAAACACTTTCTAAGTATATGGATTATTTTTGCAAATAAATCTTTGACAGTCAAAAGTTATTTGTGGGCTGGAGGGAGTAGATAATATTCACATTTCATGGCCGTCGGACAATCTTCCGGTTCTATTTTCGTACGTCATAAATCATGAAATTTTTAGGGTTGCATGACATAATAATAAAAATAATCATGATGATGGTAATAATAATTTAAGAAATGGTTGAATACATCTTCTGATGTAGAGACAGGGGTTGTCCTCTTTTAGGAAATATTTATTTATTATCCATTTGTGTTAATTTTTTATGGTGAAAGATATTTATAGAAATAAAAGGCACGTTATGCTTTTGATCAGTGTTGTCCAGATCTACAATGTAACTTTGTGATTACCGACCCAGTTTGTTGTAGAAAAATTAATGGTCACATCTATATTCAGACTATTAATATTTTTGTTGTTCCTAAGATGTGCGCATTATTTGAAATTTACAAATACAATATCTTACTACGATGACGAATATATTCCTGCCAAAAGCATGTAAAATGACAAGTTTTGGTTTCCATGGCAACAATATTGGTATTGATGATGAGAGAAAAAAATTGTACTAAGAAATCGAGAGAGGTGTATTTTTTTCATATCTAAGTGTAATAATAGTCAAACGTGCTTAGAAAATAATTCAGTATTTATACTTAGAAAAATCGAGGGAGACATTTTTTTGTATTACTATTTTAATCAGCCAAAAATTTGAATATGGTTTATATTGGATTAAACTTTCAGCACAAGGTTAGATCCATCATTTTTAACAGGTTCCAAGCATGGGTTGTGAGACCGGTGCTGAAATATTTCTAACGGGATGATCGAGGACGTGGCAACTTTTTAATATTTGGTTCATCAAATACGCTATGGAAGAAGGCCTAAGACGTGCGTGCCGAGTAGAAACTCGCGAGTCCTTGTTCAGAACGTACTAGTGTATTTTTGTAATTAGCGGGGATTATCCAGGTCAAATCTCAAATCTCCACATATATCCAAAGGTCGTTTGATTCTAATGTATTTGATTGGTTTTATCCCTAATTTTCCCTAGAATTGTCCAAATTCTATTGTATTTTACTCAATAGCCAATACACTACCCTGCCTAATGAATTGGACATTACTGGGTATTTGATTGGACTGGGTTTCACCTAATCATGTAAAGATCATCCCCACTGATCGCTTCAAAAACCTAGTACCAAAAAGGCCCGAGGGTTGTTTTTGCATTCAAATTCGTTAGCTGGCCGAGTCAGGATCACTAACCGACTAGGTCACCGTTACAAATACAATGTCACGATCATCCTTTGAATCAGACACTCAGAATTTGCGCAATTGTATATTCCGTCGCTTTCACCGTTTGCTCGTAGTATCACACGGAACAGCAGTGTTGACATCACGGTCATTTGGACGTGACCAATCCGGATAAATACATTTTAAAATGTCAAGAAATGAAAAACATATTCTCTACGCGCACCATAAATTTTCAAGCAGAAATGGCATTGTTTTGTGGCCCGTGTCAAACGATAATTTTATGTGCGACTTATGACTCGTCGCAAGACATCTTTTGTCTTTTTTTTTCCTATGGCACTATATATATGTTTTTTTCTTCACGCAAAAATTCAGGACATGTGAGAGATACAAATACATGTACATTCTGAAGAAAAAATATATATCTAAAAATGTTTTAACTATTTTAAAATGCGTTTTCCATAATGAGAGAGCCAAAAACACCGCCTCAGTGGACAATTCATTGATCTCGGCTAAGGATGGTAATTTTACCCACGGGTACGGGTACCCGCAGGTGCCGTACCCGCATGAGTAGGGTATGGGTATAATTTTATACCCATGGGTAGTACCCATATCCTATCCATTAAGTCAAATTTTTGACAAAAAAGACCACTTCGACGAATGAATTGTCAAAAAAGACCACCTCCCAAATGAATTGTCAAAAAGGACCACCTGCACTGTGGCGGCATGCTGGCCAAGCGACACGTGGCAAAGGCCACGGCGGCGTCCGAGGCCGCCACGGCCCACGGCGGCACGCTGCCGACGTGCATGCACGGCGGCATTAGCTTTCGGGCGCTACGTAGCCGCTTTGAATTTTTTAAAACATCTCAAAAAATTCGAAAACTAATATCTGGATGTAGCTAACTCTATGCACTACGATTGTGCAAAAATTTCACCCCAAAAAACTTCATATTTTGGGCTTAGCAAAAAAGACAATCCGACAAATTTTCGTAGCTCTATGCACTACAAAACGGTGCACTGTTCATCGATCAGGGAACTGTTCATTGATCAACATACATGGAGAGGGACGTGCCGCCGTGGCCGGTGGCGGCAGGTGGTCCTTTTGACAATTTTTTTGGTAGATGGTCTTTTCTGACGATTCACTCGTTGAGGTGGTTCTTTTGTCAAAAAATCCATTAAGTCGCGGGTATGGCACGGGTATAATCTCGTACCCGTGGGTATACTCGTACTCTGCCGTTTATAACTTACCCGTGGAGGTACAACATTCATTCTCGTTAGCTTGTGAACATATGGTAAAGTTGTCATCAATTGTCAATTTGAGTTGAGATAATTGTCACGTACTCAAATATATGTTATTAAGTTGAGAGAAATGTTTTTCTTTTATTAATATTTTATCGATGAATGCAAAATTATGTATAACATGTGTATTATTTCATCTACCGTTGGGTACCCAACAGGTATGGGTACCCGTCAGGTATGGGTACAAGTAAAGTTTTATACCCGTGGGTACGGTATGGGTAGATTTTTTTACCCATTGACTACACGGGTATGGGTATGGTATTGCCCTACCCGTGTCATACCCTACCCATTACCCATTGACATCCTTAATCTCGGCTATGTAAAAATTCGTTACCTGATTCTATTGGAAGCCACGGGCTACGTTTGCTCGAACAAAGGAGAGAGAGTCACGGGCAGTCACTTTCCCCTCTTCCCCAGTCCGCTCCTCACTAGTCACTAAATCTGGAAACAGTTTTGGATTAACCGGGTTAAATGGTTCAGTTTTCCGTTGTGGGCCTGACTGGTTCAGGTTGTTGGGGGTTACGCCTGCTAATAGTTGGTTACAGTTTTGGTTTTTGGAGAAATCGGTTGGGTTTAGTTAGGTATGGGCTTAAATGATTCGGTTCCTAACAGGTGTAGACTATGGGTTCAGACCTGATTCGTTCCGTGGGTTCTCACTTCTCAGACTAGCGCGGTAGCGCCGAAGTACGTACATGGGAGCGCCTCGTGTCAACGGACATGTTGTGCTTACGCATGCAAGTCATGTATGAATGTACTTCATGACATCATTGTGACATCATCATGGTGTATTTATACCGTATAGAGTTTGAAGCTTTCAAATGACGTTCGATACGCATCTTGCACGGTCCCCGACCCAGTGGCTGTATGGCTTGCTTTCCATATGCATGGTTCCGATCGGTAGCTAGCTTTTGCATGCGGCTAGCTAGCGCCACCGTCCAACCATTTGATCAAACAGTTTTTAACCCATTTCATTAATGGTTTAAACCAACAAACAGAGACACGGTTTAGTTCGGTTTGGTTGGAAGAACGATCAGGTTTGGTTTTGGTCGGGCTGACATTAATAGCAAATGGGTCTAGTTAAGGTTTGGCTGCCACGTTTGCTCACGTGGGTTCGGTTGAGGTATGGTTGAGTTTTCAAACCATTCTCAGGTTTACTAGTCACTAGGCGCCATCTCCCGTACGAGGCAGCAACGATCCCAGCCGCTAGATCCGGCGCCGCCGCTCAAGGGACGGGAGTTTCTTGCTCAGCGACCAGGCCCCAGCACGATGGCTCGCAAGGTCGCCGGCGCCGTGGAGGTGCTGCTGCTGGTCGCGCTTCTTCTGTCCTCTTCAGCAGGTGAGCATACAGCCATACACACGGTGTTTCTACCAGTACGAACAGCAGCTAGCTAGGAACGAAAGGCACCCAGCATTCTGTACTACCACTAAGTATGCTAATGGCGGAGCTAATTAATCGGTTTGTTGTTGTTGTACTTAAGGCCAAGCCTGAATCTCAAGCCCAAGAAAAAACCAGCCCATGTTTTGGTTGTTGTGGTCTTCTGCTCAAAGCCACGTTCCGTGTATATACTTAGACCTAGCGCATTGTCGTCTGTTCATACTGTCGACATTCCAATTGCGATTGAGGCACTAGTATGTAGGTTTGTTTGTGTGGATTACAACATAGTACTAGTCTAATCGCTTTTGGGTAACGATCTGCTAGTTTGACTGATTAGTACTCTACTCCCACATCACATACAAGGTGGGGTGTACTGTTATTTACTAAAAAATAGATATTTGTTTCTTTTAATTCTGCTTGATCTGGTTGCCAACTGTTGAGCTATATTCAGGCTACTGAAAATGCAGCCTTTTGATTGCCAAACATATGCTCTTATGTTTCGATGTCGATGCTACATATCAAAAATATAGTTTTCCCGTGCTCGTGGTCTACAACAGATATGTTTCTTTTGCATCTCACAAATAAAGAAAGTTTTTTATTACTTAGGTGCCAGGCTTGAGTGCTGGGTGCACGAGGCCAGGAATCCGTCTTGCGGCACCGGCCACAAGACCGACAGAACTTGTGCTAAGCAGTGCAAGTCTGAAGGCTACCACGGTTGGATGTGCCTCCCTAACTGCAACTGCCTCGCCTGCCCGTCTCTTCATCTCGAGAGCTGCGGGGGAACCATGGAGCTCCAGAAGCGAGGTGCGTGCCTCATGCTCATCTGCTTCTAACAAGGCGGAGCCTAGGGTTTTGTTTACAAGCAGGTTGTCTCTGTTGAGCTGCAGGCAATAGGAGCGCGCCGGCTGCTGGGGTCGGTGCCTTCTGAGATCTTTCAAAGGAATGGTGGAGCTGGTCCGGTGGTGCAACGCCTGAGATGGTGTAGGTGTTGTTTAGTGCTGTTTAGTGCAGTAAGTAGTAGAGATTTGGTTTGAGCTGACAAACCTGAACTGAACATGTTCCCTAGTTGTATGTCTTGACACTAGTGTTTGGTGTTGTGTGAGGCTCTTGGGGCCTGCTGCTTGATGTAGCAATCAGTAGGTATTTGGCCATCAGACCTGAACTGAACATATGTCTGCTCGGTCTTGACAGTTTCTTCTATGTTTACTCTTGCATGGTGATTAGAAGTATCTTTGTGGTAACGTTGTGGTTTTTTGGTTTGTTACGCTCACGCCTTCACTTCCAAATCAAGAATACAATAATTCATGAAATTCATCCATTGTTCTCCAACGCTTTGCTGCGGTTCAAACATTCTGATTAAACAAACTATAAAAAACAAAGAGAGAATTTTATGATGAAATGATTATTACTAAATTCCTACTTATTACAGAAATTTCTATCCATTCCCCTTCCTCTGTGTGTTCCTAAATTTATATGAAACAAAATGGAAAATAAATGAATTTTTATGGACCATCACATCTGAATTCGCCTTTATTAATCACAATTCTTGTACCAATCTGTAGCATAAAGAAAGGAACTGCACTCTACACAAAGTGTCAATAAACAGAGACAAATTCGATTTCCCAATTTTTCCGTTCGAGTGCAACTGCTGCAGCAAGATGTCGGTCAGCTTCAGGCGGCGGAGCTCCACTGGGCGGCCTTCTCGAAGCCGTGGCGTCCGTAGTTGTAGTTCTCCATAGCCTGCTGGATTTCGGCGCGGGTGTTCATCAAGAAGGGCCCACCGGCTCGTTGAGCGTCTGCCCCGCCGCGAACGCGGACCGCAGTGGCGCGCCGGATCGGTTCCACACGCTGAGCCCGTCCCCGTCGGCGCCAAGCACGAGACAGTGATGCGCGGTGGCCGGCGCGGCATTCTCCCGGCCGAAAGAGCCCGCGGGTATGGGCTGGTGGAGCTGCGACTCCGGGTGCACTGTGAAGTCCACATGTACATGGTCGGCGTCCACGTGTACACCGGCGACCGCACCCGGAAGGTTTTTCCGGCGATGATGCGCACCTCCACGCCGTCTTTCTCGGCGCGGCTTATGTCCATTGCTCGATCCTGCAGCGTCATTAAGTATTGGAATAAGTAATACTATTATTTATGTTGAGTGAATTGTCATTGTATTGTACAGTAATGAAGTTGATCATCAAGATGAAGATTCATGGTGAAAGGATTCATACATCTTGTCCTTGGAGGCGAGGTTGATCCAGAGCTGCAGGCCCTTCTGCACAATGCCACGGCCAGCCGCCATCCACTGAACGGACACAGAGCATTCAGATTGCAGTGTAAAATTCAGGTCGAAACCGAATGGGTCAAGTGCATGATGATTTCCTTGGTTATAAGTAGAGAGTACCTGAACATCTCCTGTCCTGATGGTGCCCTTCTGTTCCGAGAAGTCTTGGTGGGTGAAGGCCCCTTCACCAGAAAATACGAAACATTTCAGCAAACACCTTGCACGCAACATGATTGAGATAGAAGCAGAGTTGAACTCTATGGGAGAAGAAAGCAGAGAGCCTGGGTGTGTGCGTGCGTACTTCGAGCATGTAGGTGATCGGGGAACCTAGCGGGCTTGGAGACTGAAACTGTCAGTCCATGAAACAATCAATGGTCCGAAACAAGATGGATGCAGCAGCAAACTCTGAACCAGTCCAGAATGCGCTGGATCGTTTGGGTTCCGATGGAGAGATGGATGGAGGAACGGTGAGGTGAATGAGGAGGTGGATTACCTGAGAACTCATCGAGCAGGAGGAACGGGTCCAGGTTCCGGAGCTCGTGCCTGCAGCATCAAAGTTCAGATACAGAGGTCAACACACGCCATGAGGAATTCAGAATCCGCACAAATTCACAGTTTCCCACGGATACAGAGGAATTCTGCGTAACCTACCTGCCGATGCTAAGCCTGACGGTGGCGCCGTGCCCCTCAGACTGGGTCTCGGAGAGCAGCTTCTTCACCACCGCCCTGGGTTCTCGAACGGAACAGCCGCGGTGGCACTGAAAGTCACTACCAAGCGGTAATGCACTCTGGACTAGCTATCTACCAAGCTACTACTTCGGGACTTTACCTCTTTTTTCAGTCAAGAAGAACCTCAAACCAAATAACAGAACACAGGTAGTTGGTGGTTTTCAAAGGTTCAAGTGTCAAAAGCTCCCAGGTTTAAGTTACTAGAACTCAGCTGAAAACGCGATCCATTGAAAGATACTTCAAAACGTCAAAGTGACGATGGAGCTAGAGCCCATAGGTAATAGGTAACACGCCAGAAAATCGTAGAAAATCGCAGATGTAGAAGCCGCTACCCATTAGGGATATGACCAATGGTCAATGTTAGATTGATGGAAGGGATGTTAAGACTCCCATCCAGCACCACTAGGTGTAAAGATGAAAATCGTGTGTTAGGCTCTACTAGAGTCAAAGAAAAACCTAAAGAGAGGAACGAGAGGAAGTTGAAGGAATAGTATGAGATCAACCACGGTGTTCTCCGCAATAATATGAAGTCTAAATCCACAATCTTACCTTTGTCAAGTTGTGATCCATGGTCTATGCTAAAATTGTTCCACTCTTTATATATTGTGCCCCGAATCTACTTGTACCTATCCAGCATCAATGGTAACTTGATGTATGAGATCCTCTATTTCTCTCTACCATTGCTTGCGATTTTTGTGATAATATGTGTATTATCTTATATACTTGTAATATTTGAATTGCATATATTGTCGAGGATATTGAATTGCATATTTATTTTGAAAATATAATCTTGATTAATTAGGGTCATGTGGGGGGGGGGGGGGGGGGGGGCAATGGCCCCCATCCTACCATGGTAAGATACAAGATTCATAATTATCTAACAAGAATAATATGCTACCATTGCGGTCATAGGCACTTGGTACACAACTGGATCATCGGCTTCGTGGTGGGCTCCCTCACCGGAATCATCTTTTTCTAGGTTGTGTGGCCAGTCCATGAGGAGCAAGCCCTAATGCGCAGACCCACGTGTCCACCTCACGTTGCGGGCACGATGGGGTACATCGCGTTGGAGTACCACCAGACGCTCAAGTTCACAGCCAACAACGGCGTGTATAACTTCGGTAGGACCCTGCCGGTGCTTGCGGTGGAAAGGGCCATCAGACTAGTTATTCGACGAGGTGAACGAGGCTGGGCCGGTGGAATGGAACTACGCGGAGGCCATCGACCGACACCGCCTGCGTCGGACACAAGTAACGGATCCAGCCGGTGTTGTGCATTGCCGGGTTATGTGCATTTGGGTGGTTTGGCCTTTGATTTTTCCGTCAGAGCGAGGGTGGTTTCATGTAAAAGATGTCTCTATGTATATACATGCCGCTGGCAAATCATCTTCAGCTCATTGTTGTAAATGAACCCGTTATACAAAAATGGCATTTCGAAATGCCAAAAAATTCTAAACAGAAATTCTGGATATACATCTGCATATTATATGACCATTTTTCCTGACCTGTGTAAAAAAATACAAATTCTGGTGCTACAAAATAATTTTCACGAAACATTTCTTTGTCTTCCTTACCAGCTGAACCAGACATGGTAGTGGATTTGACAAGTGTAACACTCGGCAAACCATAGATGCATCCCACGAATTTTCTTGTATACCACGCCTCCCATGCTTCCAACATTCAATTTCTTTGTCCGTCTATCCTTGAGAGTGGAATTTTGGAGCCCGAGCAACATGGAGGCTGGATTTCTAAAATTTCGAAAACGATATCTTAAAGTTTCAGTAAATTCTGAAAAAAAATCGTGGATGTAGACGATGATGTATTATAACAGTGTGCAGAATTCCATTTCGAAAACTCAATATTTTGAGCTGTGCAAAATCAATAAAATCATGCATCTGAAAAAGTGAATTTTGAAAGCTCTAACACGTATCAGATTTTTTTCATTTTGTGTAGCCAAAAATACAATGTATTTCACCTTAAGATTTTTCCCATTGGTAGAATGCATCAATGGCCATGTCTAGAAAAAAATTCAGATTTTTTTAACGCTTCAAAATGTCAAAATTGAATTTTGAAAAATCTCTTCAAAATGTCGAAATTGAATTTTGAAAAAAATTCTGGAGCCATGTAGCTCGGGCTCCAATGTAGGTTCCGATCTATCCTTCCACTTCTTATGTTGTGATCCCAAATATTATACTGTATGAAAAAAGTCAAACATAAAAATTATCATGTAACGGTCGGTATTGGATTTCTCTTTATTACAAACAATTCTTGTATCAATCTTTACTATAACAAACAAAAGAAAAATGACAAAAGACTGCTACACTCTACACAAAGTGTCAATGAAATGATACTACTACGTATGTAAAACATCCAACAATTTCTTTTCTTTCCCAGTTTTGTGCATGACAGTGCCACTACTGCAACATTGCATCAATATCAATCATAACCATGGCGCCAAGAAGAAGAGGCCGTGTTGAATATATGAGCAATTTTCCACATGATTTAACCCATAAAAACAGTAGATAAAACATGGCTAGAGAAATAAGAATTAAACTAGTCATGCAATCTAACAGATAATACACATAAAGCAATTGTACACATATTGCTAGAATCAAAGTCTGAAACATGATCTCGAATAGGCAGAACAGGATCACATACGGGCCAGTGGAGGACGACCGTTCGCGTTGGCTGATGAAGACATGTTGCCGAAGAGGACGTCGACGTCAGGGAAGAAGTCGTCGTCCGGGAAGTAGTCGCCGGAGTCCGTGTTGGAGGAAAAGCCAGTAGTCGCGTGAAGACGCTCCCCAAAAACCAGGCGCATGAGATGTGGCTGTGTTGCGGTGTGTCTAACGGAGAGGAGCGACCTCTCTTGTATAGGCACAGCAGCAGGAGGCGAACAAGCACCACAGGAGAGGAAACAAAATAAACAGGCAACACCCGTTAGCATTCATCTCCATTTAATGCAGACGTTTCTTTATATTCGTCCATTCACGTGTGGCAAAAAGAGCACATCGGCTCGACGAGATTCCCGCAACCCGCAACCCGAGTGACGAGGCGAGGCGGGCGGCGGCGGAGGAGGAGCGCGTGGGACTCTCTCCTATTCTCTCCTATTCTCATGCTCGTACAAGTGCTAGAAGAGTTCACCTTATAAAGTGGTGCAACTCTCTCTAAACTAGCAATGTGGGACTAAACATTTGTCCCACCTCTTGCCATGTTTTTTTTTTTTGAGGGGGGAAAGCAGTTTTTATTCAACGTTAACACATAGAGGAATACAAACGCCCGTGGGCGGGGCCATGAGCCACAATTGGCGACCCGGATTATCTCGAACTACACTTCTAGCAAGGCTATGAGCTTCTTTATTGTGAACTCTCCGCTCATGACTAAAGCCAGAAGATCAAAGCTATTCTTTGCCTCTGTAATCTCACGCACGATGTGGGCATAGGTTCCCAGGGTACCTTCTTCCAAGTTCTACACCACAGTGCGGCAGTCGCTCGCCACAATTACTCTGCGAGCATTGATATCGCATGCTAGAGCGATTCCTTCTCTGCAAGCAAGAACCTCGAGGGTTTCCGGGTCAGATTTTCCCGAGTAAACCATCGCCGATGCTCCAAAAGACTCCGCTGTCCGATCTCGCCACAGCAGCCACTGTCCCTCGGCCGGTGCCTTTACTCACCTCTTGCCATGTATGAATGGCCACATGGGTCTCTAGGATTTTCAGGAATTATGGAAATAAAATATTGAGCTGGGCCATTTAGGGCAAAAAAAAAAAAAAATTCCAGCAGGCCGATCAGGCGGAGCTCCACTGGGCGGCTTTCTCGAAGCCGTTCCGGCCGTAGTAGTAGTCCTCCATGGCCTGCTGGATCTCACAGCGCGTGTTCATCACGAAGGGTCCCTGCTGCACCACGGGCTCCTTGAGCGGCCGCCCCGCCGCAAGCGTGAACCGCAGTGGCGCGGCGGACCTGTTCCAGACGCTGAGCCCGTCCCCGTCGGCGCCGAGCACGAGGCAGTGGTGCGCGGTCGCCGGCGCGGCCTTCTCCCGACCGAATGCCCCCTCCCCTCGATGATGTACACGAAGGCGTTCCACCCGGCCGGTATGGGCTGGTGTAGCTGGGACCCCGGACGCATCGTGAAGTCCATGTACATGGTCGGCGTCCGCGTGTACACCGGCGACCGCACCCCAAAGGCTTCGCCAGCGATGATGCGCACCTCCACGCCGTCTTTCTCGGCGCGGCTTATGTCCTTGCTCTGCAGCTCCTGGTACCGCGGCACAATCCTACAGTGTTTGCCGAAGCAGAATTAGTGCCGAGTTATTGATTGATCATTCAGGATAGGAGGTTGTTCAAGAAGAAGATTGACTGTTGGCTTGGTATGGTTTCATACATCTTATCCTTGGAGGCGAGGTTGATCCAGAGTTGCAGGCCCTTCTGCACGCCGTCTGACGCCGGCATCTCGAGTGCACGATGCCACGGCCCGCAGTCATCCACTGAAGAACAGAGCATTCGGATTGTGATGTAAGTTCGAGACAGAATTGAATTGATCAAGTTCATGATGATTTGAAAGTAACTCAGACCTGAACATCTCCTGTCCTGATGGTGCCCTTGTGACCCGAGAAGTCCTGGTGGGTGAAAGCCCCTGCATTAGAAAACATAAACATTCAGCAAACACCTTGCAGGCGACATGATTCGGATAGAAGCAGTGCAGAGCAAAACAGAACAGGAGATGGAAGCAGAGCATGAATGGGTGTGTACGTCGAGCATGTAGGTGACGGTCTCGAATCCTCGGTGCGGGTGGTCGGGGAACCCGGCGGGCTTGGAGACTGAGACGAGCTGGATGCAGCGGCAAACTCTGAACCCAGTTCAAAAATCCGTTGGGACGTTTGGGGATGATGTTGGTTCCGATCGAGACATGGATATATGGATGGATCATCACGGACAGTGAGGTGAAAGAGGAGTAGAATTACCTGAGAACTCGTCGAGCATGAGGAACGGGTCCAGGTTCCGGAGCTCGTGCCTGCAGCAAGAAGAAGATAGAGGTCACGCAGGCCGTCAGGAGATTCAGAGTTATTCTTTGTTCCTCTCGCGCAATTCGATTCACACAAAGAGGGATGAATTCTGCGTACCTGCCGATGCTCCGCCTGACGGTGGCGCCCCGCCCCT
Organism: Poa pratensis; assembly: GCA_947311845.1. Lineage (NCBI taxonomy): Eukaryota > Viridiplantae > Streptophyta > Magnoliopsida > Poales > Poaceae > Poa > Poa pratensis. The sequence continues at coordinate 32,379,084 of CAMZMU010000112.1, forward strand.
CGGACTGGGCCACGACAGCAGCTTCTTCACCACCGCCCTGGGGTTCTCGAACGGAGCAGCCGCGGCGGCAGACGACGAGGTGGACGACGAGGACATGATCGCTGGTGGGAACAGAGGAGGGCTGTTACTACGCTGCAGCAGCAATCTGTACGAGAAGAAAGAGGAGCTGTTTGTTCTTGGAGCTACTTGACTGTCACGGGAGAAGACGATGGCTTTTGCTGCTGTGCTGTTGATCTTGGTGAGGCGCACGAGTGCCGAAGAAGAAGAAGCGGAGGAGAAATGCGGGAGGTGTGCCTCAGCATCGTCGTCATCAGCATGGTGGATACGACATGCGAGATAGATAAATGGAGAGATGCCTCCTGCTTTTTGGGAGTTGACCACGGACGTGCTTCTTTTTTCTATGCGGCTGCTGCTCCCAGCCAACGACTTGCTGGCGTCGGCGGTCGTCACCCGACGCCGACGTCACGTTCCTCGTCATAGATCGCCTTACGCGGCCGCACAATTTTTTTTCTTTTCAAGACACGATCTTCGTTTATTTCTTTGTCGTCTCCATAATTTTCAGCAACATTTTCAACCTACTTATTCCTAGCTTCGAAGAGTTTAAACAATCAGTTTATACGGCCGCTACCGGTTCTCAATGGATCAAGTACCATCTGAAAGTGACGCATCAATCAACACGTGAACTTGTTCAAAAACAAAAAATCAACACGTGAAGTGCCATAAAGCATAAGCAAATTGCTCCGTCTGTCCTGTCGCCCGCAACCTTCAAATACCTACGGCCATTGATTGTTGTTGTTTTTCTTTTTTGACATGCAATGATTGTTGTTTTTGATTTAACATGGAAGGGCCCCGAAGGGTATGAACGCCGAATTAAACGGTTGGCGAACAAATTACGAAGAGGGCACCCGGAAAAAAATAACAACACGGTCCTCGCCTTTTACAAAAAGGACCCTTGAAATAAAAATAAAAGCAATCAAGTCATCCTCCACGTACTCTGTTTGGACCTCGAAGCAAGGCAGCCAACCACGACGTCATGTACTACACCACTTGGTCGAGGCCGTAGTGCAAATCCGCGGCGAAGCCAAACATCGTGCCATTGACGCATTGGTCAGGAGGAAGAAGCTAAGGTATCATCATGACACGACAACATGGAATGACCGTCTTGTTAGCCTATAGATCACATCCGTAAAACCATGGGTTCTATGGATGAACTACGAAGAGCTAAGGAGCTCCAGATCCTGGCGCATCGCCCCAACTTTCGCCACCATGGCGGTCAGATCGAGCATGAATAGTAGCATCAAGAAGTCCACCATGCTTATTGAAGAAGGCCTCCACCAAGCAGCCACCACCGTAGCTCACCGAGAATCGACCTTACAGCACCACGCCCTGACGCCGACGATTAGAGCCTCCACGACATATAGCCAAACACCACAAGAGTGGGAAATAGAAAAATACAATAGCTAATCCTACTCCTATCTACAAGAGAAGCCTATCCTCCTCTCTCCCTCCCACTCCGGACGAGTAGGCCGCCAAAAGAGAGGGGAGCAAAACCGGAGGAACAGGGTCGACTCTCAGCCAGCGGCAAGGAGGAGAAAAAAAAGGAACGGGAAAATTCTTCGATCTTGATGGACGCCGAGTTGCATCATTTAGAGATATGGGAAAGAGCAATATGTTACAGTTTGTAGTGTTAGAAATATGTGGATTATGAGAAGAAGACCAAATGAAACCTTTTAGGCAAAAAAATATAGAAGCCACTACCCATTAGGGTTATAACCAATGGCCATATTAAATTGATGGAAGAGATGTTAAGACTCCCATCCTGCCACCGCTAGGTGTAAAGATGAAAATCGTGGGTCAGGCTCTACTGGGAGAAAAACAAGAAAACCTAGAGAGAGGAACGAGAAGAAGTTGAAGGAATAGTTTGAGATTAACCACCGGTGTTCTCCGCAAGACTATGAAGTCTAAATCCACCATCTTACCTTTGTCAAGCTGTGATCCACCGTCTATGCTAATATTGTTCCACTCTTTAGATATTGTGCCCCAAATCTAATTGTACATATCCAGCATCAGTGATATCTTGATGCATGAGATCCTCTATTGCTCTCTATAGAAGAACTTGTTATATTCCACATTTTTTATAGTGAAAATGGATATGGGTGGTTTGGCCTTTCATTTTTTTTTATCAAAGTGAGGGGCATGTATGCTGCTGCACTTTTGTCGTTGATGATGGATTAAGTTGTTAGCATAATTGTTATGCTCTTCTTCGTGGACACTTGTGAACTTATCGACAATTGTAAACTTTGTGAACACTTTGACCTTTATGTACTTGTTATGTTGAATGCATCATATGTTCATGACGTTGCTTGCGATTTTTATGATAATATGTGTATTATCTTATATACTTGTAATATTGGAATTACATATATTGTCAGGGATATTGAATTGCAAAGTTATTTGGAAATATACTCTTGTTTAACTAGGGTCATGTGGGAGGGGGCAGCCCCCCTCCCTCCCACGGTAAGATATAAGATTCATAACATAAAATTATGTAACGAGAATAATATGCTACTATTGCGGTCATAGGCACTTGGTACACAACTGGATCATCGGATTCGTGGTGGGCTCCCTCACCGAAATCGTCTTTTTCTAGGCGTATGCTTGGTGTTTTGGCCAGTACTCAATTGCTTCTGTGGCCCGTCCATACGAGTACATGAAGCACGGTAATCTCGACAACACCCCAAAGAAGCAAGTCACCCGGTGTTGCGGTGGTGAGCACCGCGTTAGGGGCGCTACCACATCATCCAGAGGGACTTGAAACCTAACAACATCCTGCTGATGATGACATGGAGGACCGGATCTCGGAACTGGGGTTAGTGAAACCGGTACCGAATTTAGAGACCCACGTGTCCACTTCTCATGTTGCGGGCACGATGGGGTACATCGCGTTGGAGTACTACCAGACACTGAAGTTCACAGCCGACTACGACATGTACAACTTCGGTGGGATCCTGGCGGTGCTTGCGGTGGATGGGGACATCAAACCAGTTATTCAACAAGGTGAACGATGTTGGCCCGGTCAAATGGAACTACACGGAGGCCATCGACCCGCCATCTCACGAGCAAGGGATCCAGTCGGTGTTGTGCATTGCCGGGCTCTGTGCATTTGGGTGGTTTGGCCTTTGATTTTTCCATCAAAGCGAGGGTGGTTTCATGCCGCTGGGAAATCATTTTCGGCTCAGAGGGTAGATGCACCCACTATAAAAATGGCATTTCAAAATGCCAAAAAAACTAAAAAAAAATCGGATATACACCCGCATATTCTATGATCGCACAAAAAAATTCGTGGAAAAATGACATTTTTTTGGCCTGTGAAAAAAAAAAATTTTGGTGCTACAAAATAAATTTTCACGAAACATTTATTTGTCTTTTTACCCAGCTGTAGAACCTGACATGGCAGTGGATTTGGCTAGTGTAACACTCGGCAAACCCTAGATGCATCCCATTCCCAAGGGTTTGCTTGTGTGCCACACCTCCCACACTTCCGACATTCAATTTCTTTGTCCATCTATCCTTCCACTTGCTATATTGTGCTCCCAAATTTTGTATAAAAATATCAAATATAAAAATTATTATGAAACCATCGCAACTGAATTTCTCTTTCTTACACCCAATTCTTGTATCAATTACCATTTAAACAAACAAAAAGAATTACGAAAGACTACTACACTCTACACAAAGTGTCACTGAAATGATACTACTATGTAAAACATAGAGCAATTTCTCTTCCTTCCCAATTTTGTGTATGACAGTACCACTGGTGCTAACGTTGCTTCAATATCAATCATAATCATGGCGCGACAAGAAGAGGCCGATCAGGCAGAGCTCCACTGGGCGGCCTTCTCGAAGCCGTTGCGGCCATAGTAGTAGTCGTTCATGGCCTGCTGTATCTCGGCGCGCGTGTTCATAACGAAGGGCCCTTGCTGTACCACGGGCTCCTTAAGCGGCTGCCCCGCCGCGAGCACGAACCGCAGCGGCGCGCCGGAGCGGTTCCAAACGCTGAGCCCGTCGCCGTCAGTGCCGAGCACGAGGCAGTGGTGTGCCGTGGCCGGTGCGGTGTTCTCCCGGCCGAATACGCCTTCACCCTCGATGATGTACACGAAGGCGTTCCACCCAGCCGGAATTGGCTGGTGGAGCTGGGAAACCGGCTGCATGGTAAAGTCCATGTACATGGTCGGCGTCCGCGTGTACACCGGCGACCGTACCCCGAATGCTCGCCCGCGATGATGCGGACGTCGACACCGTCCTTGGAGGCCTGGCTTATGTCCTTGCTCTGCAACTCCTGGTACCGGGGCTCGATCCTGGAATTCATAATCATGATTTGCAGAATAAGAAATGGTGCAGCAGAGGATTGTAATTGATCATATAAAATGGCAAGCTGTGGAAGAAGTTGAATGTTAGCTTGTATGGTTCATACATCTTGTCCTTGGAGGCGAGGTTGATCCAGAGCTGCAGGCCCTTCTGCACGCCGTCGGACGCCGGCATCTCCGAGTGCACGATGCCGCGACCCGCCGTCATCCACTGAAGAAGAACAGAGCATTCAGATTGCAACGTTAGTTGGAGACATAATCGAACAGATCACGTTGATGATAAATTCCTTGTGACTGTAAGTAGATAGCAAATTATACCTGGACATCTCCTGTCCTGATGGTGCCCTTGTGCCCGAGAAGTCCTGGTGTGTGAATGCGCCCTGCATCAGAAAACACGAGCGTTTCAGCAAACAGATTCCAGGCAAGATGAACACGATGCAGAGCAAAGCAGAACACGTAGCAGAGCGTGCGCGGGTGGGTGCGTACCTCGAGCATGTAGGTGACGGTCTCAAATCCTCGGTGGGGGTGGTCGGGAATCCGGCGGGCTTGGAGACTGAAACAACCAGTCGAGGAATTAGTCGGTCAGAAAACAAGATGGATGCAGCAGCAAACTCTGAACCCAGTCCCAAAAATTCGATTGGGCGTTTGGATTCCTTGGAGAGATCGATGAAGGATCTCCAGGGAGCATGAGGAAGAGGAGGAGGATTACCTGAGAACTCGTCGAGCATGAGGAAGGGTCCAGGTTCCTGATCCTGCCTGCAATTCAGAAAACAGAGGTCAACGCAAAGCCATGAAGATTCAGAGTTCAATCGTGTTCATGTCGCGCAATTCAATTCACAAGAGAGGGAATTGAGTTCTGCGCACCTGCCGATGCTGCGCCGGACGGTCGCGCCCTGCCCCTCGGACTGGGACTCGGAGAGCAGCTTCTTGACCACCGCCCTGGGTTCTCGAACGGCGCCGTGGCCGCGGTGGCAGACGACGAAGCAGACATGATCGCTGGGTACAAGAACACGACCGTCACAACAACAAGAACAATCAGTAGGAAAGTAGTAATTAGGATGAGGAGCGGGTTGGTCTTGGCTCTACTTGTCTTTCTGGACGGAACAAGAACGCGGTTTCTGTTGTTGAGCTTGGTGAGGCGCTTGAGTGCCGTATAAATAGGGGAAGAGGAAGAAGAGGAGTGCCTCAGCATCTTCGTCGGCGTCGTCGCTGGGTGGTGTGGCTCCGCTGCTCGAGCATGGTGGGTAAATAAATGGAATGGCGAGATGCCTCCTGGCGGTGGTGGATCGATCTGGGGGCCGCGTTGACCACGGGCGTCCGGCTGCTTTGCGGAGCAACAGGTGGGTGGCGCCGACGACGTGGTGGCGTGCGGCGGTCGTCACCCCGACGCCGACGTCGGCGCCGCGTCACGCGCTCCGTCATTTTTCTGTCCAAAAACGCCTCTGAGCTTATTTATTCGTCAGGACCTCCTTTCGTAAGTTTTGTTCAACGTCGTCTCTGCAATTTCTGGAACTTCTAATTTTTCCAAAATATAGACAATTTTCCCAGCCTCTGTGAATCATGATTCCAACGTGTAGAGGTGCCCTCGAAGATAAGAAAAATCAAATTATATATTATTTGAACAGTTCAAATCAACGACCGACAGGCGACAGCACTGAAAGCGACGCAATACATGTGAACCCCAAAAGCAACAAATCACAAGAGCAAATCAACAACATCACATACACTACCGTGCTAATTAATTCGTCATTTTCAGCTCAAATGCACACAATGCTTACAATATGTCAGTTCAAAACTCCAAAGTTTCTGTAAAATGCTTGGTTCTTGGACACGTTCAAAATTTTCGGAGTTCTATAGCCTAAAAAATGTTTGCAATTTTTTCATGCCCAGCCTCAGATCATACATAAGTAGATGTGTCACTAAAGTAAAGAAAAGACAGATTTGCATAGTTGTTCAATGTTACCGAAGACAAGAAAAATCAGACCATACACCACTGAAAGCGACGACATACAGAACATGTGAACTCCAAAAGAAACATAGCAAACGACAGTGAAGTAACAAGCAAATCAACAAGAGCTGCAATGATAAAACTTGGTACAGTACTAGCAAACCTTATAAGAATCAGATACGATATGATACGACGTAGTAGCTCCGTTACAAAACTGAAAAGCCTCCTCTCCTCTGTTCTCATCTCTTCCTCACCAAAAACTAAAAGCAAAGGGGAAACAAGGAAAAATCTAGGCCTGAGACTGGGAAGGCGACGGCTCATTCGCCTGGGCAGGTGCTGGTGCTGCTGCGCCCAACGCTGGGAAGTGGACCGCAGAGTCAGGCTGGGGAACCTCAGGCTCCCTACGGTAGCCACCACGGCCACCGTACCCACGGCCGCCGTAGCCACGCCCACCACCCTGCTGGTATCCACCGTTGCCCCTGCCGCCACTGTAACCACCTTGCTGGTAGCCCCCTTGCCGGCGCTCTTGGTAGCCGCCTCCTTGCTGGTTCCCGACTTCGCGGCGCTCTGGTTACCGCCATTGTACGCTTTCCCGGCGCTCGCCGTTGTAGCTGTCGCGGCGCTCTTGGTAGGCACCGTTGCCCCTGCCGCCATTGTACCCGCCTTGCTGGTAGCCACCATTGCCCCTGCTGCCATTGTACCCGCCTTGCTGGTAGCCACCATTGCCCTGCTGCCATTGTACCCGCCTTGCTGGTAGCCACCATCACGACGCTCCTGGGAACCTTCCCTCCTAGGCGGCCATTGCCATTGGTGGCATCAACAGCGTGGAAGACAATGGGATTGTTACCATTGCGTGAGTTGTAGACCCGGGACTCGGTGCGGTTGTCGCGGCGGCCACTGTAACCACCGTTGCCGCGGCCACCATTGTAGCCATCGCTAGCAGGGCCATCTCTCCTTGGTGGGACGTACTCCTGACCGTCAGCTGGCTTCAGGTACTCCTGGATGGTTAGCTGCAGGAAATATCAACAGGGGTTACAGATCACATGTGACAAGTACTGTTACAAGCACATTACAAATATAATAAACAAAGGATGGTAATGCTTCAGTATACTAAAATTCAGTAAAAGAACTATGACAAACGTTTCCAAGCATCAGCTAGCATATACTATTATCCAAGACTAAATTGAAACAAAGCAATTAGAAGACCACACTACCTTGCGAGCCTTGCCTTCCTTGGCAGCAGCCTCCCTTGCCTTGCGCTGACCATTTTCCTGCTTTAATCTATCATCATCCTCCATTTTCTTTTCTCCAGGAGTTTCAAACCCGCAAATTCTTCAAGAGCGACCATCCTCTCCTCAGGTTTGGAGGGCTCGGAAGCCTTCTTCTTTCCAAGCTTCTTCTCATATTCTTCAAGGGTCATCTCCTGTTACAAATTAGTAAATATCAGTAAAGGGACTATAAAAACAAAATGATAAGGGGTTGTAGACAAGAGAGTTGCAAGAAGGTAGTACTTGTTTCTCCTCCTCAATGACCTCCGGCACATTGTCAGTGGTGTTCTTAGAAGCATCCCCATCATTAGAGTCTTCCTTCTTGGGGTTTTTGTTCTTCAGTTTCTCCTTTGAGAACCAGTGAGGCGCTTGAAATTAGGGTCCTTTTGCTTCTTAGGCTTCGGTTCACCGCCTTCTCCATCTACCTTCTTAGTCTCATCTTTTGCAACATCCCTGCGTCAGTACAAAACATTGGTAAGGTTTGACACATAAAGGTACAAATTTCAACAAAACAATAAAGAACCAGCACAGTAACTATCAAAAGGTTATTTCTTAGCAAAATCATACCCTGCAGACTTTTCTGATTCAGAGGCTGGGGCAGCATCGACATTTTCAGCAATGGCTTCCTTCTGTGGTGCCTCAGCTGCAGGCTCCTCAACCTTCCCTTCAGACTTCTGATCAGCATCAGAAGCAGCCTCAGATGCTGGCTTACTCTTAGGCACGTACTGCTTCCTGGACTGCCCATCCTCTCTTCTGTACCCTTGCCTCTGACCATAGTTGTTGTTAGAGTAGTGCCCGTCTTGCTGGTAATGGCCATTGTTCTCATTGTAAGCTTGCTGGTACTGGCCATTGTTCTCATTGTTAACTTGGTTGTCACCACCGTTGGCATTGCTGTAGCCATTGTTGTAGCGACGGTACCCATTGTTGTAGCCACGGTTGCCATTATTGTAGCCATAGCCAGCACCGTTGACAGTGTTGTTGCCACGGTCACCAGCATTTTCATAGATACGATTGCCACTGGAATCATAAAGGACACGAACGTTTCCCCGTCCTCCTTGAAAGCCACCGCCAGAGCCACCAACAATGGCCTGTCCTCTGCCACGGCCTGCTCCTCTGGCATTGTTCTCCCTTGGAGACTCATCCCCCTCTGAAAAGACAGGCAACCGTCAATCAAGTCCAAGAGTAGCGATTAACAACAAATTTTAATCCAAAAGCATGTGCATTATTGAATTATACCATCATAAATATCAGATTCCAGACAATTTATTTCAAGCATTAGTATATGACGATCACAGTTAATGGTAGAGCAAACAGATCAATCTATAACCATAAATCACATGGCATGATCACAAGGCAGAAATAAATCAAACAATCTGGACATAGATGAACATGAATCTAGGGATACTGCATAGCTACTGAATGAGCAGAAAATTAGATGCAACCTGACAAGAACAAGAATAACTACGTGCTGGCCCCTATATGAAGAGGTCCGTGACTTAAACAAGTCGATATCTAGATTCACGACCAATTGAATAGCCCACAAATTAAATAAAAGCAATCACATTTTACCAAACCGGGAACAGCACAATACCACAAACCATCGCCAAAATTAGCAACGAATCTACTACACGTACACAGGCGCAGCCGATCGATCTACCACCGGCACGACCGAAATTGACTCCCCCAGAACATGGATATGGACGCAATGTGTCACCCGACACAGACAGACAGATCGATCGCTGCTCGCTGGATCGGAACCGAACAGGAAACCTAGACACGAATCGAGCAGATCGAACGAGTAAGGAGATCGAGGCGTTTACCACCATCGGGCTGCTGTGGCTGGGTCTGCTGGGGAGGCTGCGGCTGGGGCGGCTGCTGCTGCTGCTGAGGCTGCTGGCCCTTGGGCCCGGCGGGACCCTTCTTCTTGCGCTCCTTGGGCTTGGGCTCCTCGGGTTCGGGTCGACCCAGACCTCGCCGCGCTCTTCGGCGCGCTTCTTGGCGGCCTCCTTTTCGGCGGCCTTCTTGGCGGCGGCGGCCTTGGCCTCGGCTGCCTTGACGCGGACGACCTTGGCGACGGCCTCGTCGCCCGAGGCGTCCTCCGCGTCGTGCAGCAGGTCGAAGAGCCCCATGGCGGCGGGGCTAGGGTTTCCGCCTGTCTAAACCCTCGTCGCCTCGACTCGATTAGAAACGGCGGCGGCGGCTGTGGTTTGGGTTTGTGGCTGTGGGAGCGATCGATTGGTGGATCGACGAGGCCGTGGGTGTGAGTTTATATAGGTGGAAGAGGCCGGGCCGGTTGGGAGTTGGCGACGGGCCCGGCAGGCTCGGTTTCCGCGCCGGATCGGCCGCGACCGACCTTGACTCTACCTCGATCTCTGGGCTCTAGTAGCTTCCAATCTGTCATCGTGCCGTGCTCGGGTGCGAAACGAAAAACGTTACACCGGCGTGTGTGGTAAATCTAGTCGCGGCAAAGGAAGGAGTCGTACCCCACGGACTGATTGATTGGCTGATGGATTGATTGATCTAGTTGGTCATGTAATTGGAAGATCGATTCCAAGTCAAAAAAAATTGGAAGATCGATTTATTTCTTCTGTGGCAAGGCATCGTGTCATATTATCTAGAGAAAATTCCTTACATAACACTCTCTTAAAATTTTGTTCCTTATATGAAACCGGTGAAAAAATTCTTCCCTCTATGGCCTCTCTTAAATTTTCTTTCCTTATATGACACTCTAGTGTATTTTATTCACCAAACAGGTATGAAAAGACCTTTTTACCCTTGGTACATAATTGACCAAAATTCTGTATGGGACAATACTGCAGTAATATTAAATATGATGTCCGCAAGAAAATAAAGGCAGTACATAATTCATTATTCCGAATGTTCTAAAATTAATTTTTATGCACGGAACATCTACATCTTACTCAACACAATATCACTGGTTATTAAAGTAGATTTTGCAAACTTTCCTGTGAAGAGAGGCATGACAATACGATGTTAGGAATACTAATCCCGATGGGCACGATGTCATGTGCGTGTGTGTAGGTCTCTTGTCCGAGTAGGCTAGAGCATCACTGATTAGTTCTTGCGCTGCGTCGCTTGCCGGGTATAAATATCCATGTACGTACAAAATCAATCAAGCAAAATTAAGGCACGACACGGGCTACAAGCAATCGATCACCTGTGTAGGTCTCTGGTTGTGCTTGCTACTAGCAATCGATGAGCTGCTAGCCTAGCTGGTTTGTGCGTACGCATCGCGTCGGAAGGATCGGAAGGAATCGTAACGTTCGTACGTTGCACGTGTTGCCGGAAGCTCGTCTCGCGTCTCACCGGAGGGATCTGGTAATTTGGGCCACATTCTGACAAGCTAAGCAGGTTTAGCATGTTTAGCTATACGTACCAAACAGTATATAACATTCACTTGTTGTTCTGTACAGAATTTTAAACACATCATGCACTAGGGGTAAAATGGTATTTTCATGCTTCTTTAGTGAACAAATGCACCAGAGTGTCATATAGGGAAAGAAAATTTGGAGAGAGATCATACAAGGAAGAAAATTTTCACCGATGTCAAATAAGGAACCAAATTTTAAGGGAGTATCATATAAGGAATTTTCTCCATTATCTAAGGGCACCTATGTTCATGTTCACCTACACAATGTTTCGCTCGTACAAACCATTTTTTTAGGCTAATGGCAGTCGTTTTGCCTTCTGATTAGATAGGAAAGAGTGTTATGTACAGAAGATTCAGCTAGGGATAATCCCTCTACAAAGAAAATAGAAAATAAAAATCTCCCGGATCCTGCGTGTGGGCGTAACCCCGCAGCGCCATCTTCTCACAAACCATTTTTGGGAGCAATGTTCACCTTCCGACTCCTTACTCGTGTGACTTTATGAACACGAATCGAGCAGATCGAACGAGTAAGGAGATCGAGTAAGGAGAACGAGCAGATTTTGAGCTTTATGAACACAATGTTCACCTTCCGACCGTTGTGTTCATAAAGCTCAAAATCTCGTATGCCCCATCCTTTGCATCATTTTTTCGACTACCAATACAACGATATAATTTATAGCAGTGAAAAGTAAATGAGCTGCCTACAGAGATTATGGAATACAGTCTAAATGAAATGAGTAAATTTTAAGATCTTCAGACTCTTTATTCTTTCATGACACAATCTTGTACTTTTCTGAACCCAGCCGTACAAACATGACATAGATATCAAACCAATAGCTTTACAAATGAGCGTTCTCCATAATTTTAATTTTGAGCCGCAATGGCAAAGCTACGTGCACGCACGCAATCATTGAAGTAATCAACCAATAACGGCAAGAGAACCAACACAAGTACTTCAGGGAAAATCAACTGAACCGAGAGAACGAATCACCATTGTCAAGTACGTAGCAATCGGGACAAAAATTGCTAGGACAATTCTCCTCACGGTAACCATGAGAAAATATCCAAAATCGATCTAGCGAAGCAAGATCCGAGTGATCATACCTAGACAAATTTACACCACCATTTACTTCGGGAAGGAGATCTCACCGCCGAAAGATGAGCAAAATATCACTTATTGCAGACGATGCCATCTCCATTGATGAAAAAGATTACTACCAAAACTCTAACCTAATCTATTGAAAACACTACTTTTACAGAAAACTCAACACATACATCGGGTTCCCCACCCCTCCCGACGCTGGTGAGGCCGGCCGGAGGAGGGGAACCGTCTATGGAGGAGGCGGCTTAATGTCCCCCCATCCTTACCATCATAGTAATCCCCACATTCAATCGCAAAAAAAAGACTCGTGGCATAGGTTTTGCACTGCTGCAACATCTCTTCTCGTGGTTGGTTAAAACCTTATAAAAAAAAAGTGTACCGCAACATTCAAAAACAGCAATGTCGAAAAAGAAATTTCAGTATGTAACAATTCTCACTACTCGCAACACATCCTTGCAGCAAATCTCCAAGAAAAGAGCCAACTTAACACACGCACATGTAACACATGAAACATTTGCAACATTTATAGTAGATGCCCAAAATTATTGCAACATCTCGCACATGTTTTTGCAGCAACATTTTAAAACAGTAGCATCCAAATATTCGCAGAATCTACCGTTGCGTTGGAGCTCTTCCTTTGTCGGATCGATGATGGTTAACGCTGAGTTGGGGAAGGAAGAACTATAGAGCTGAGGAAATAGAGGAAAGAAGGTTAACGCTGGGGAAGGAAAAGAAAGACGGGCGCGACCCAAACCAGGAGGATCCATCATTCGAAGGAATACCAAACCTTTCCTACGCCCTCTGTTCACTAATGGTAAGGCATTTCTTGAAGCACTGCAAGGAATTGAACCTCTACTTCGAAATTCAAATGGTTGGTCAGCTACCATCCTTATCTTTTGGTACAATTGGCGTTCACTGGAACTGGGTCATGTTCAATGGGGCAACGGCTTCCGCGCTGAAGTATTATGATTGACAAGATCCATGCTGAGAAAGTCGATGTAGCAAGGCGGGTTTATTCGGGGCAATCTCTAGAAATTTGTGGCCTGGGGCAAAATATAAAATGGGAACCTAAATTTTGAGAAATAATAATCAAATAATAGTTTCACATATAATTACATACTTTCGTATGTGGTATTCCATCTATGTAGAAACTAGATGATTCCCCGCGCGTTGCGGCGGGACTTAGTAGCAACATGTTTTAATATGAAAATATTTAGAGTGCATGGCAATCATAGAATAAACATGATTAATAAAGTACTAATCGTTGTGATTAGCGATGAGTTCATGATTGCATACTGTACTGAATTCTTCATGTGATTTCAGAATCAGCACACGCCATGAAATGTGATTTTCAAAACTATTAACGTATATATTTTGTCAGTTCTTTGGAGGATAACATAGTAGAACAGTGTATGCACAAAATATTTACCAAACAGATCAATTGGTGGGGAAGTGTATGAGATACAAAGATAGATGCTCTTGATTGACTTCCGGTCATCATTCTACAACATTTTAGCCGAGTATATCTCTTTGTTGTTTAATCTGCAAAAGGGAAACAACAACTATGATTAGAGTGTTTTTTATTGTATCACTGAGAAGATAAGCAAAGCATGTAATTTCGGCAAGAATGCCACTGGAAAAGAAATGCTCTAATCACATCAAAATCTTTCTCATCTAATGTGGTTATCTATACTGAGTTGATCATACTAAATATATTTTGTTTTTTAATAAAGACTGGGACTCCAGAGCCAAAACTCATTGTTTTATCTTTTCTTAATGACTAGTACACGTGTACGTGCAACGCACGTCTATATTATATAATGGTGGCTTTGCGACTATAGTAACACGATGATCATTGATTTTTGTATAATAAACCCGTATGTGAAATTTATGTGGATAAAGATGGGATTCAATGTTGCTAATATCATTGATTTTGGATAATTTAATTACTGTTTATCTCCACAAAAGTAATAATTGTGATACCACATCCAAACTTTGATCTATATATTTTCCAAAACTATCTAGTAACGTTGCATTGGGCAATGCACACGCCAATTACACAATCTTTGAAAACTTAACCACTAAAGGATTTATTTTCTTACTTTCCAAATATAAAAAATATTCTCACGTATAGATAACACATCATTATGTATTTATATTCAGCATTACTCTTCGGTTGTATAGAAATAGCAAAGTTTTTTATCACTTCCTATCATCAAAATACCAACTCTTTTCACATGCTCAATAGTCGTTATTTGAAATGCAGATGTTCAATATTCGTTTTCACAATGCATATGTTCAATAGTATTTTAAAATAGACCTGAAATTAAATTTAAATGCATATGTTCAATATTTGCTTTCACAATAAACTAAATCATTGTAATGAAAAGAGATACATATACAAGAAAAGTGCAGGAATTAGTCATTGGTTCTTCACTAAATCACTAATATCGATGTTAGAATAAACCATATTTGCACTCCAATCAACTACAAGTAAGAAATACATACATTAGAGTACCTACAGTTACAGCTACCAATGAAAGAGAGAATCACTGACCGGCTGTACGAAACATGGGGTCGAACAACTCAAATACATCCGGGCTGAGTACATCCAATCCAAAGGACTGTCCATGAAAACAAAACGCAGTAAAAGAGTGAGCTCGTCTTTGACGTATGTTGGTATAGTACGGTGGTAGCCTGGTAGGTTGGGGAGTTAGAGGACATTGAAGCGGACGCCGGATCTCTGCGGAGAGTTGGTCCGGTTCATCGGATGGAGCAGCAGGACATCGGGGCAGTGCCTTGCTGATGCGGAAGCTTGGAGACGGCACAAGACGCGCAAAGGAAGAGATCCGGCGAGCAGAGCAGATACGCCCATGAGCGTCGGCGATGGTGAACCCTAGCGGTGACGGACCCAGAGGCGGTGCGAGTGCGTGCGGGGTAGCGACATGCTGCCTCGCATTGTGGACGGCCGGGGACAGACCAAAGGCGGATCGAGCGCGAGCGGGGCGGCGGCGTGCTCGCGTTGGCCGACGGCGGGCTGGGACAGACGCAGCGGTGGCGTGCTCGTGTTGGGGAGGGTGGCGGGGGACAGACCGGGCTCGAGCGCGAGCGCTCGCGGGGCGGCGGCGGGGGACAGAGATAGATGCAGCGGCGCCGAGCTCGCGTTGGGGACGGCGGCGGTCGTTCCGTGTTTGTTTTTTAGGCGGTGACAATCCTCGTAATTATCAGGAAACCGAAAAGGTGTGTTGAGTTGTCAAACATTGGAGCGATCTGGGTCGTTAATCAGATATTGAACGACACAAATTAATGTATCCCGAACATGTTTGCTCTTTTAATACGCACGTCTTCACAATTTTCACAATTAAGGAGACACAATTTAGAATTAGAAAAGATCGTCCAAGAATCTACATGGATTACTTTAATTTTTTTTTGCATCGGTCCTATATTTAATATTGCAAAGAGAACAATATTAATTATGTGAAGGCATCACATAATAATAAAATTCATTCTTAATTGATATAGAGGAGGATGTGAACTCTTTATTTTTTAGAAAATGTCAATATCAAACAATATGTGAGAGCCTTCAAATTCGCATGCCATTATTCTCTTGCATTCCTGAATGATGAGGAAAGTACCGTTTAAGCACCAAAGAACATATCAGGAAATGCAACTCCAGTCCAAGCTAGCTATAGTCATAGCTTACCGGCTAAAAGAATACAACAATACGGCAACAATATATGCCTCCAAATCATGCTAGCTAATGGTCCTGAAAAATATCAAGCTAGCTACAAGTCTTAGTTGCCTGAACACAAAAATACACGAAATAAAGAATGGCAAGAGCAAGAAAGTCACATGAGATAAATTAGCTCATTGCTCCAAGCATATACAACATTTATAAAATTGCAGTTTAACGGATTTTTTAAAGAATTAGCCCACTACTGTGATAAAATGATAATTGTAGCTGTGATAAAATGATAATTAGCTCTGGGCAACTGTGTCGATCCAGACACACATATATACACACTGGAGCTAGTGAGGGCTACATGTTGTTCCCATGATCCCATCAGTTCATCCATCTGCCAGAGAGGTAACTGCGTGTTGATCAGATTAAATATCAGACGTTGTTTTATTTATTGTGATAAGAGAGACGGGACTAACCAATACACAATTGATTTTCCTGGAGGCATTTGATCCGGAAGTTGAAACGCATGAAGACGTACTTCCTCCTTGATCTTGTTGGAAACACCGATCAGTGAGTAGGGCATACGGTTGATCAGCAGCTCAGCTCACCTTCTGTAGGGCTTGCCTGACGCCAGATACACCTGAAAAAAAAAACATTGCTTGATTACTGGTACACTCTCCGACCCCCATGGTGCTAAAAATTAAGCAAATCTAGCGCTATGACTAAAAAAATAATTAATTATTATATGATTAACCTAGGAGCGACCCAAACTTTTCCCCAAAGTCAAGCAATCCACATAACCATAGCCTTAGTTCGTCCCTGCGTAGTGCATGTGCGTTGCAAAATATACCAAACACTAGCAAAGTGCCCGTGCGTTGCAACGGGTATAAATATTTGACAGTGACATCAAACTGAGCCTTGAAAATATATTGGCCACATACATGATCTCCTACAGTTCCATTATACGTCTATATGCCAACCTTTATGAAAAAGAGAAATAAAAGTTGCCACTTATTTTTCAGTCTTATTTGTTTGAATATGATGGATATCAAAAAGAACTGAAATGGCACGCATAGATTATGAGTCGGACAACAAAATCATCATGACAAATTTGTTCAATTATGCAAAAGTCAGTAAAAAAATCTTGTTAAATTGCTAAAGAATTAGGTTGAAGATGTGCTGACACCTGACATCACATGTGACATAATCACGTGCAAGAGAACTTCCTGAAACGCATTTAAATATTTTTTCTTTTTTTACTTGCCTCATATCAGCATTAGCTAACTCCACTCGTCGCTAGCTAGCTAGTACAGCACAACAGAAAGAACAAAGTACAACGGTGCTAACGCATTTTAGAAAGCACGTAGAGTCATCTGTACAAAGTTGATGCTCGGAGTACAGTCCTGCACCTCATTTCCGTAGTCGAGCAGAAGATACCTGATCATTCTCAACTTCTCCTGCATATGAATTTCTCCTGGACTCCACTGGCCACACAACGAACATATAGCTACAGACCACAAACCAAGAAAAAAACGAAATACCAGAACTATCTAGACTGCACAAATCAAGCAGCCCTGCATGCTGATGCAGTGCAGTGCTGCCCGTTGCCTCGCTTGAAGAAGTTCAGAGCAGTCGTCTTGAAATTCAGACGCGGTGGACATGAAGTCGTCCAGCAGACCAGCACGACGTTCGTATCGAAGATGACCGGGAGAGCGTCGCCGGCGTGCGTCCTCTTCCAACATGAGAAGCATAGTTCCTTCGCTGGTAATGGACCTGAACCGCGGCACGCGCACCCGAGAACAAGCGGCCACTGGAGGAGGGACGGCCGCTGCTAGGACACGCCGCTCTGTTCTGGGGGACGCTGGAAAGCCCGGAGGACAGCGCTGGGTCTTAGCGGCGAGGGAAGAAGCTGGGACGACGGGCGACGGCGCTGGAGCAGGTAGTCGGGTTCAACGGCACTGGTGCGGCCAGGGGTATTTGGTTGCGCTGGTAGGGGCTGCGGGACGGCGGGAGTAGGGGGCTAGGGGCGTCGACGGGCAGCCGCGGCGGCGGGTCATGCGACGACCCCTTCCTCGCGGTGGTGTCGCCCTTCTTCGTGCTCTCTTCCTCGTCCAGGGCTGAATAAAAGAAGCAACGCTTCTTGTTCGTCCGTTTTTAGTTGGTACGTCGTGCGTAGCGTTGGTACGTCACGAAATCAAGAACCGGTACCACCGAATTGAAAAAACCAAGGCGAAACCCCCGTTTACAGGTTGCCCTTCCCGTCCAGCCTCCGATCCCATCGCCGCATGCTCCTTTCGCCGCCGCCAGGGATAACCCACTCGTTATCGCGCGCCAGAGGTGGCCCACTCGTTATCGCGGCGCCAGAGGTGGACGCGAGCGGTGCTATGAGGAAACAAGGCACCTGAGACTGTCTAGGAGCCTCCACCCAAGCCGCTGCGGAAGGCGGCGGAGGCAGCGCGAAAAGCCTCCGGCAGCCGCTCAAAAACATTGGTTGTTCTACAACTGGGCCGACCCATGCCAAACGATCGATCGGAGACCCACACGATATACGAATACGAAACAAAGACGTACGACGTACCACCAGAAACGAAGACGTACGACGTACCACCAAACGGAGGAAGGAAGAAACACTACTCGTATTATAGTAAACATTTCAGATTTGAAGTATAGCCTGATTTTTGTTGTATCATCGTGTACCATTAGAATTATTTTTGGTTTTAAATCCTCTTGCATGTTTCACATAAAACAAACCTCTTAAAGTTAAAGAAACACACTACATGCTTTTTGATCTTTTTGTTTGCATCATGCGTATATAAAAGTATGAAAATATCATGCAAAGTTATTTATTATAAAATTATTACATGGGCTAACAGTAAATAAAATAAGCAATTCTCATCTCACCTCCGAGTAGGTAACTGAGCGTTTTTTTTTTGAAACTGTGGGGCAAAGACTTTGCCCCATATATTAATTAAGCAGAAGGTGCCCGGTTTTATTAGTGGAAGAAACCGGGCGAAAACCATACAACAAACGCCAACAACAGCGAACACCACGGGGCAGAGCCCACACAACACCCACTCCACGGCCAGCCGGCCAGCAAACCACCCTTGCTGGAGAGAAGAAACCGCAACTGCTATGGGAGGAGCAGGTACGGGACACTCCGTCGTAGATGAAAGCGGCCACTACCGGGGAGCCTCGACGACGAACAGCACCGAGAGCAGCCTTGTCGCCCACACGACACAAGGAGGAACGCCCTCGATGATGCAGAAACCACCTGGACCACCTTCCGGGGCCGCCGCCTCGACATGCCACCGCCCACACCCGGGCCACGACGCCGCACGACTCGGCCACCCACAGCCCAAGCTGCACCAGGTAAGCCGCTCGCAGACCACGGCCGTCGTACCAGCATCCGGG
Source organism: Poa pratensis (assembly GCA_947311845.1). NCBI lineage: Eukaryota > Viridiplantae > Streptophyta > Magnoliopsida > Poales > Poaceae > Poa > Poa pratensis. The sequence continues at coordinate 32,398,253 of CAMZMU010000112.1, forward strand.
GCCACCGCCCCGGCCTAAAAGGCAACCGCTGCTGCCGCTGCCCCAGCAGCCCCGACAGCCTCGCCGCCAGCACCCCTTCCGGGACCGACGGCCCGACATAGCACCGCTCGCAACCGAGCCACGACGCCGCACGAACCAGCCACCCGCAGCCCAAGTTGCCCAGGGAGAACTGCTCGCAGACCACGGACATCGTACCAACCTCCGGGGCCGCCGCCACGGCCTAAAAGACAGCCACAGATGCTGCCGCCACACCAGCCTCGACACCACGTCCCGCAACCACATGTCCCTCCAGCCGGCCACCACTCCAAGAACGATGCCCCCAAGGGGGAGCATGACATAGAGCGCCATCATCGCCCGATCCCGGAAGATCTAGGGTTTCCCCCGGAGTGGTCCGGGTGGAGGCGAGCACCACGTCTCGACGGCGTCTTCAAAAAGAGAAACGGCGCCTGAAGGCGTCGTCGCCGCCTGTCCGACGACAGCCGGAGCAGAGCTTTCGCTCGACGTAGCCAAGCCTTGCACCCACCCACCATGAGACCGACTAGCCCACCAGCTTCCACACGCGACGATTCCAACAGCAAAACCTCCGCTGCCGAACCAGCCGCCCTCGCTCACCGCTGCCGAACCAGCCGCCCTCGCTCCACGGCACCCCACTGCCACGGACCTCCACCGCAAACCATGGTGGTCGCAGCACCTCACGCCGAGACACCCAAGTCGCGCCGCTGAAGCGGCCCACAGGTCCGGGCCGCCGCCCCGGCTTCCCGCTGCCCAGGTGCCGGAGGACGGCAGCGAGGGATGCCACGCCTGCTGCCATGCCCCGGAACCACCTCCAACATCCGAAGCCACACCACCTGCGACAACACCACCCGCCGCAACAGGCACCATGACCTCAGCCCCAGACGGTACTGCACAAGCAGTACCAAGCTCGTCGTTGCGGCGCCGCCGCGCCGCCTTCCCCTGCCCCTCATCACGCCACCATTGGAGCCACCGCCAAGCTCCCCGCACTGCCCCCAACCCCTCCTGGCCGCCGACCCGTCCCAGGACCGACGGGCCCGCCAGAGCCCAGATGCGGCCCGCGCAAGCCCATCGCGCCCCACCGAGCCACCGCGCCGCCGTCCTGCCACCCGCGAGCCAGGCCGTCGCGCCCCACCAGCCCCGAGCCGCCGCTCCGGCGTTCATGCGCCGGCGACCCGCCAGCGCCGTCCCAGGCGGCCCGACGCCCGCCCGCCGCAGCGGAAGGGAGAACACCCCCGCCAGCCAGATGTTTGGCGGCAGGGAGGCCGCCGCCACCGCGCCCGGCGGCCAGCGCAGCAGCGGCTAGGGGGGCAGAGGAGGATGGGGGCCTGGCGGCGGCGAGTTTGCCTCCGGTGCCGCCCTGGGAGC
>CAMZMU010000112.1:33006890-33212518 GCA_947311845.1 Poa pratensis
TTGGATATACTCTAAAATATATCAACATGCTCACAAAAATATAAGCTAACTACTTATAGCATAATGCAAACATATTTGAGCATTCCAATTTGGTGAATATTTGGATACAATCTGAATGAACTTTATCTAACTACGGAGTTAAAATTAACAAATGCTCACATCATGCATTCTCTAACTATGAAGTTAAATTAAAAATTTATGTCGACATACAAGCATATTTGAACATTTTAATTCACTAAGTATTTGGACATACTGTAGACGAAAAATTCCGACGGATTTCAACATTCCGAATTACAACGGGTGCGGCGTGCCGCCGCACCAAATTCCACTAGTAGTTGTTGATGATCTCGATCGACGATCGCCATGGTTCACTGGTCAAAAACACAGTTCAGCTCAGACTTGGGCGGCGGCATGGCGCCGCTGTCGTATGCCATGAAGGGCGTGCCGGTGTCGTCGCTGGTAGGCATGGTGTAGGAGCAGCTAGCCGACGCCTCCACCTGGTCCTGCGCCGCGGCCGGCACCATCTCCGGCTGCATCGCCGGCAGGTACTGGTCGTCGGGCCCCAGGCAGTGCTGCATGAGAGGGAAGGGCGTGGCCGGGATGAGCGTGGACAGAAGCTCTGTGCAGGTGTAGGCTTGCCGCCACGCCTCCGCCTGGCTGCTGCCGGCGACGTCGCTCGGGCCGCCGCCGTGCAGCCCGGCCACCTGCGAGTTGGCGTCGTACACGTCCTGGTCCCTGCCAAAACAACTCGATCGTGTCAGTCTCACACTGCCAGTAGTGGTGACGTACGTGTCACGGGTGTCATCAGGTTGCCGTGTGAACGTCAGGGTACCTGAGGTAGATCATGGGGTCGGTTGCGCCGAACATATGGTGGGCGGCGCCGGGCCCGCCGTCGGAGGCCCACAGCGCGGCGTCGCCGGCGAAGGCGCCCATGCCTTCCGCCTGGGCCGGGTGCACGTACATCTGCGCGCCGTTCGCCCCCTGAGCCGCATAAATCGTCATTGATGGAGTAGATAATAACGCAGTAATTAATTACTAATCTGCTCCGAATCAACACATTGATGATCCTTCAACGTGAGATCCTACGCATTTCAGTGCGATTTCTTCATTGCTGGAAAATCTCCGTGGTGTCAATACCTGCATCCTGGGCGCCGTCGGGTCGAACGGGGCCATGTGATTGCTCAGCAGGTAGTTCTGTCGTTGGAGAAATTATAAGCTGTTAAATTTGATATGAGTTCAACAAGAATCTGCAGTTCAGAGACGACTGTTGCCGTACCTTCCTCTCGACGACGCGGGTGAGCATGTCCATGAGGAACTTCTCGCAGCCGTCGATCTCGCTCGTGGAGCCGAACGCCGCGGGATCAGGCTCGAACAGCCTGCACAGAACAAGAAACAAGCGGGCACAAATTAATAAGTGCCATGGGCTTTAGGTGTACGTGCTTATGAACGAAAATCACTGTGTAGTGTACCTGAGGCGCTCCTCGGAGATTTGCAGCTGCTGCTGCGAGGCGTATATCTCCTGCTGAATCTCCTGCGACTCGATCGAAGAAGAAATTACTCATTTAATTTATCGAGATGCATGGAACAAGAACAGGGTACGAGTATATCTATGGAGGTTGCAATGCGGGAGCTCTGAACTTTGCTCACCTCTATCTTCTCGTTCAGTGCCCCCGGGCTGGAAAACAATTAATCAGGATGTGAAAATTCAGAACCGGATTGGTAGGTCAGAGGAGAAGAGAGGAAACTGGAGCATGGTACTCCTAAGTATATGCGTACTTTGCTAGCTGTGTGGCCATGTCGCTCTCGCGCTTGAGCCTCTGGAGCATGCTGATGAGGTACTGCATTGGATGGATTAGTCACACGACGAAATCAAGAAAATACTACTCCATCACAATTCTTATGAAATAGTAACTTGACGAGGTAGCAGCAGCTGGCCTTTTCTCACCTCCCGATTCTGGATGGGCCTGCCCAAATCAAGAAACATAATACCAGTCACATTCTTATGACAAGGATCGATCGACGAAATTGTGATGGAGTCTGGCACTTACTCGCCCCTGTCGTGGTCCGACATGTTGAGGTACCGGAGAAGCACGTCCTCCACCCTGACGAACGAACGCAGCCACATACGAATCAGAAACAAAAATAACAGCTGCCACGAGAGAGATCGTCGGAATTAACCAAGGAAGGGCGGCGAATGAAGAAAATAACACACCCGTGGCGGCCGGAGAAGGGGCAGAGGCGGCGTGAGGGGAGAACATGAGGAGGGCGATGTCGATGTCGCAGAGGACGGAGAGCTCGTAGGCCTTCTTGACGAGGCCGTTCCGGCGCTTGGAGAAGGTCACGTGCCGGTTCGTGTTGTTCTCGATCCTCTTGATCGGCAGCTTCACGCGCCCCATCGTCGGCCGGCGCACCAGGGCCTTCTGTGGCGGGAGGAAAAACGAGGTCGGGACGGTGGTGAGGCGAGATTTATATATATATACGTGCAGCCGAGGCGAGCCGAGGTGTCGCGCGCGGAGAGAGAGGCGGTGCCGGTAGAAGGAGGAGGAGGAGAATGGAGATGGTGATCGAGCCGAGCGTGGTGAATCAGGTCAAGCGGGGATCCGAGTGGGTGGGTGAGAGCGGCCCTAGGAGCGGCAAAGACGGGGCCCATGTGCGCCGTGCGTCTAGTCTATGGCCGCTGGCGGAAGGGCTCTCACCCCTGCTTGTCCCAGCTTGACCTGGACAAGGGCGCAACCGCCGATCCAGGCAAGGTGGACGAGGAAGGCGGCATCGACAGACGCGTCCTGCAGATCCTGAGCAGCCTCGTCGCCGTTCCCCCGAGGCGCCTCCCGCCGCCCCTTGGCCCGCTGCCTAAGATCTCGACAGGATTGGAGCAGCCGCCCCGCCTGCAGACGCCGTCGCTGTACGTCTTGTTCCTGCGATGGATCCTGTTCCGGCTAGCTATTCTGCTCTATGAATCTACTCTAATTCTGTTCGATTCATTTCTAAACTAGAATACAGCGTGTATCTGTGTATCTATCCGAGAACAAATTCTTACAGTTCTAACATTTAGTGCAAATAGAATGTTCATAGAATGTTGATGCCTCTGCTTCCTTTCACTGTAATTCTAAATTAGCGACATATTCTGCTTCAGGTATAAGGAGAATGTGCATGTCTTGCCAGAGGAGCCAAAGCAGCACCATCCTTCAGAAGTCCACCCTTCTGAAGTCGGGGAGGTATGCAAGGTAAAACTCCTAGCCTCTTCCTTTTTCCTTGGGTTCCTCTATGTTCAACACCATCGTTTATTTCATTGGGCATTCGATTCAAGTGCTGAAATGGGATTGTGAGATCGATAACTCATGCTCTCTCGTATTTAGTATTAAGTCGTTCATTTGTTTGCAATTCCAAACTATGAAGTGTGAACATGGCAATCCTACCATCTCCAAAAAATCAACCACTCATGTTTTGCTCTCGTTCCGAGAGTGATAACTCATGTTCTTGGTTTATCTTTTGCCCATCTTTTGTCTTTACTCCAAACTATTGAATGTGAACACAGCTATCCTACCGGCTCCAAAAATAATAACACCACAAAGGCACAAACACTAATGTTTTGCTCTCATTGAGTTAAGCAATCTACCAACCTGCCGTGGCAGTTATTTATATTTGGCATCCACACCCGGCAGCTGTTTTGTCCACAATGTCAAATTTGAATTTAAACTCGACAAAAAAATTAATCTCCTGTAACCGGTTCACCAACTTTGCATGCACTCGTTGACGCACCAAGACTTTATCATAGAAAAAAAAAGCAAATGGATATACTGGTATTTTTTCGTGAGGTAGTTGCATTTCATATGGTATTTGATTATTTTTAGTGACTTTATAATCTGTCAATGGATTAGGAGTCGAGCTGCTGGGGCTTCCAAGGAAAGGAGTACCCAATGCATTAGGAGTCGAGCTGGTTGGGCTTCCAAAGAAAGGAGTACTCCTGAAGGTGTCAACTTGGAGGAGCATGCTTGGAGGTTTCGCTTCACTTTTCCCCAACCACCGAGAAAGTATGGTGCCCCGGGTTTCGTTTCCGGACCACCTTCAGTTTTCCCGAGGCAGAAGAAACCTCCGGAGGTAAGGAATGCACTCCGCGAAAAAAGAATCGCCCTCAGACAAAAGGCTGCACGTTACCACGCCGAGGTAGCCCTGTCTAAATACAACAGAGCAAACAACACAAAGGTCTCTCTCTCTCTCTCTCTCTCTCTCTCTCTAATATTAACGGTATTTTTTCCATTTCGTTTTTCAGTTTGAGCTAGTGGAGGTACGAGTAATCCGTTTGTTTTTTGAGTTTGGAGCGGGCTGCATCCATTACAACTTCACAGCTAAGCCTGAGGATCATCATTCTGCTGATGACGGCAGTACCAAGTTGTTCTTCTCTGAAGTTGACGCCAATCTTCAGAATGAGAGTGATGTACTCTTGTGCTGTATAGTTGGGGAAAATGATGCAGGTACATACTTACCCAGGTTCATTTATTGTTCTACTGTTTCTTTTTTATTCTCAGCCTGCTCCATGTATGTGCAATTCCTAATTACTCCTAGCTAGAGGACCATTCCCCAAATTACATCCTGGATATATGCGATATCGATGCAATAAACCTGTAGAAGGAAGTAAGATATTACGCAATCCCAATGGATTTACATGCACTTCCTGCTATAAAAAGTAACTAGTGTCGTCTGTAATAGTTGAATATCCTGCAAATATGATGAAGGTTTGTCCCAATCGCATACACTTTGAATGAGAATTTCCAGATTGCTGACACAAAGTAACAAGCAACATTCGGGGTAGAGTCACCATGCGCCACCATCCGCATGAATCATGGCACTATTTTGTAGGATATCACAATAAACCTGTAGAAAGATGTCATATATTGTGGAATGCTGATGATTTTCCACACCCTTTCTGCTGCATAAAGTGAAGAGTGTCACCCGTCATACTTGAACATCTTACAAATACGAGGATTTTTTTCCTCAAACAGTAGACACTGTCAATTATTCATGTATAGATTATATGCTCCTAACTCCTGACTAAAGGATGTAAATAAAAATATAAGATGGACTTGCACAGACCTGCTTTTTCCGATCCAACTGTAGCTACTTGTGAGTTCTACACAATATGCATCTCCATAATAGGATTTAGTCTTCAAATTTCTCATTGGGTGCTAGCTCTGCCGATCCCATAACTATTCGTGTTGCAATCTCATGTTAATATTCAGCTAACTCTGTTTTTTTCTGTTTTCTAGGGCACTGCCACGGCTGTGAAGGCCACAAGCCAGCTGTTGTTCACCCTAGCAGCCAAGCATATGGCGGTGGAAGTAGTACTTTCATTGATTTTCCGGGTTCAGACGGCAGCAGCTCAGACAGCGATTAGTGCTAGGTAATAGCTGCTACACTTTGAAACTCGGTGGTCAGGTTTTGCCTTTGTGGCTGCCTAGTCTTACGGTGTGTCTGGCCTTTTCTTCTTGCGAAGATAATTAGATGTGCTTCTAATGGCAACGCCTTTACGGATATGTCCCAGGGATATCATTGTACATAAAGTGAAATGTGGACATGACTACATGAGATGGAAATGTGTGTGTGGTTGAATGTCATCGTGTTACATCCTATAATGTCATGCATGTTTGAGTCTCGCGGTGTTTGCTAATCTATCTTCTTGCCGTTTTGGCTTTTCTATCTTTATCATGGAAACCAAGCTTGGTTGGTGGTTCTTCTCCGTGTAATATCTTGATATACACTTAACCTTGTTACGAGTAGTTTTGTGCTGTCCTAAATCGACTCTATGCATGTACTAGAGATCGAGTTGATCTTAGCCCACATGGACCATCCAAATGAAGCGAAACTTTCTCATAATATAAAACGGACCATATAAGATTTACTAGAATTTTTTCAAATTTTCTGAAATGTTTGAATTTTTATTTCAACTTTTGGGTTAATCTCAACCATTGGATGAAAAGTGAACAGTGGATGCAAGGGCGCCAGTTAAGTGGTGACATGCCACTGAATCCCAGTCCGTGACAAATCCATCGACCTCACTATTTACAGCATCAACTCTTCCAAACTGCACTAAAAAAAAACTCTTCCAAACATACATTTACACGGCGTCGGCGGGGTAGAGGTGCATTGGCAGGCGAGGCTCCGTGTGCAGCACCAACGGCTTGGCCAGAGACACGTCCTTCTCTGACTCGCTCAGATCGATCGCCGCAGGGGCAGAGCCAGGATTTAGGTATAGGGGGGGCGAGGCGCAGGCGAGTCAAAAAGTTGTTCGGTATTCAGGCAACCTGATGGAGATTTTTTCCCCTCATATAACTGTATTTTGTAGTTCTCACTAAGTCAATAGTGGACAATTCGCGGACTCAGAGCTTTAACCAGCATAACTATACCTCATGGATATAAAATTTATCATCAATTTTTATATGCAACTCATAGATGAAATTGTTGAATCTTGTGCTAGCACTTCTGCCGGTCTTCAATGGGGAATTATTGCTGATCGGTAGCAATTCTACTGGGCTTGACAACTCTGTATACATATGCTAAATTTTTTTGATAAAATATGTGCATAGAGTCACCACCGTACCTCAAGATTGAGTGTTTGATCAGCTGTAACTGAGAAGTCGACATCCTTTAGGTGCCACAGCGGTTTGCATGGCCATTACAGCACGACGGCATTGCCGGGGAGCTTCCCATGGCTCTACGCTTAATTTGCAAGTTGTAGCCGGCGGCCAGGAGCCATGGCAGATTGATTTCAGATCGTGAGATTAGGGTAGGACCGTAGGATACGCCTCGACATAGTGGACATAAGTTGGTAAAGTAATAGGCCTAAACTGGGTTGGGCTGGGCCTTGGTACGTACATATGCAAAGGTAGCGTGGACACTGGAACTGAATTCTGTGCACTAATTACTCGTTAATCAACGCTTATCATAGACTAGTTGACTACTAATACATGCAGTAGATCATTAGGGGGGGCCGCACCATGGGGGGGGTCGGACCCCTGCTAGCCCCCCTGTCTCCGCCCCTGGATCGCCGCCACCCCTGTCGGCTTGCTCCACGTGAACCCCTGCAGGAGCCTGCCGAAGAGCATCACGCACATGGCCGTCCCGAGCGACGCCGCGACACACCCGCGGCGGCCGGTGCTGAAGGAGATGAACCGCAGCTCGTTCTCCGTGAGCGCCACGTCGCCGCCGCCGGCCGCATCAATGTGGCGCTCCGGCCTGAAGCGGAGCGGCTCATCCCAGACGCTTGGGTTCCGGCCGAGCCCGATGCGGCTGAGGAGGACATGGCTTCCCTTGGGCACCCGGTAGCCGGCGACGGTGGTGTCGGTGAGCGCGACGTGCGGCAAATTGAAGGGCGCGACGGGGTGCAGCCGGAACGCCTCGCGAATGCACGCCTTGGCGTAGGTGAGCTGCGGGATGTCCGTCTCCTGCACCAGCCGCTCCCGCCCCACCACCCGGTCCATCTCCTCCACCGCCTTCGCCATCACCTCCGGCGCGTTCGCCATCTCCGCCAGCGCCCACTCCAGCGCGTTCGACGGGTTGTCCACCGCCGCAAACGTTATGTCCTGCAACGCATCCATGCAAAACTGTACATGTTTGACGCACGTTGACCGTGCATGCATCTAACGTGGCTGTTGTTGAAAGTGATCACCAACCTGAGACTGTGCTTTCACCTCCTCGATGGTGAGCAGGGGGTTGCCCTCGGCGTCCTTGATCGTGATGAGGACGTCGAGGAAGTCGTCCAGCTCCGTCCTCTCGACGGACTTCCATTGCCGCCACCGCTCGTCGATGACCATGTCGTGAAGCCGGTTCACGGTGGCGTTGGCATCCTTGACCAACTTCTTGTGGCCGTCGAGGTCGAGGCCGCGCAGCCATGGGAGGTAGTCAGAGACGCAGAACGAGAAGAGGAGCCCCAAGGAGTCGAACAGGGCGCCCATGTATTCCACCTCCATCGGCCCTGGACCGCCGTCGCGCCGGGGCTCCCCGAAGTACCGCCGCCCGAAGAGGAGCCGGCGGATGACGTTGCCGCAGTAGTGCCTCGCCACGTGCCTCACGTCTACCGCGGACGACGAGCCCGTGGTGGCGAGGGCGTAGACGTAGCGGGTGAGGTTGTCGGCCTCGTCGGCGTGGCGGTCGTGGAGCCACCGGTGCCGGGAAGGGCATATGATCTCGGAGGTGAGCACGCGGCGCATCTTCCTCCACTGGTCGCCGAACGGCGACAGAGCGGCGTTCTTGTAGCCGCGGCTGAAGGTTGCCGATGCAAAGGTGAGCGGGCGGGAGGCGAAGGTGGCGTCCTGCTTCATGAGAACCTCGCGCGCGATCCTGGGGCAGGTGATGGACACGACGTGGACGCCGCCGAGTCGGGCGCAGGCGATGCCGGTGCCCTTCTTTTCCATAATGCGGTGGATCCACCGGAACGCCGGCTTGCTGAGCATCATCTCCGGGAGGCTGCCCACAACTGGCCACGGTATGGAGCCCGGCGGCAGCGGCGGTTTGTTGGCCTTGTTGCTGCCGATCCTGAGCCGGAGCCTGAGGGCGAGGTAGATGAAGGTCAGCACGAGCAGCAGCGTTGTGGATGCCCTCAGCATCTCCATTGCTAGCTAGCTAAGCTCTGTTGGTGCAAAGCAAGTACCAATTTGCAGAGGTTTTCTTGGACTCAAAGATGAAACTAGTAGTGGACACATGATCAAGCACAGCACAGGCATGCGTGCACTCATCGACGCGCTCTGTCGATCGGTGGATATATTTCTATTTTTGTCTGGATTTTGTAGGTTGCACTGTTTTCCACATCATGGTTGGAATTTTTATAGAATGTGTAACTATTTATCGAGTGCAACCATTGTTCCATATGTATTTTCCATTTGTTGTTTTTCGTTATTTCCATATTGTATTATTTTGCCACACCAAAGTTACATTTTGTTTTTTAGAAATATGCAACTTTCTCTTCCACTTTTCCACAAAGTTAATTACCGATGATCGTATATGATCTCTTGTTCTATTTTCATCTGTGTTTAGATTAGACTGGTGTGAACACTAGAACTACTAAACAATAAAAACAACACAAAAAACGTTCCGAAATATTGCAAAATTTAATCGAATAAAAGGGGACATAATAATTTTAATAAATGACAATTAATTGTCTGTGTTCCGTTTTACTGATTTTTCTTTTTTATATATAGTTTATTTTGTATTTTGTTAATTAACTAGAACTCAATTTTTCTTGAAATAAATCATGCACCTTTCTACAAAATTAAGTTCAAGCGTCCACATGTTTGTAGATTTTTCTTTCTAGGACAAATGTAAAGCTTCAATAAGGCCCCAACTTATATATAACCTGAAGCCTAGCAGACATACAACGTTGCAATCCGATCAAAAGAGAAAAAATGCAAGCAAGAGATAGGGCCTGTTTGGCATCAAAGTATTTTTCTAAATATTCGACCAATACAATATTTCTAAAAATATTGCAGTATTAAATAATTTGACGCTTTTGGATGCGGTGAATAATGTGGTTTTAAAAATTAAGTATTGTCCAAAACTTTTTTTTTGTTGTAGTGAAAACTTTACTACCGACCTGTTTTTTCTAAACTGAAATATTATTCAAAACTGAATTTTGCATTGCTTGGCGATTAAATACTTTGATTTTCAATTCTGATTTAAAAAAAAAACTGCGGTTCATGGGGTAGCGAGATGTCACTGGACATGCCTCGTCAACTCAGACGTACGATGTCCTCAGATGACTGAGAAGCGGAGACACCCATAGTTTAGTCAGAGCTAGCTGCAGCGACGGAGTTATTCTCCCAGCATGGATGGCCACATAATTTCCGGATTGATCCTCCACCACCCTAGACGTCTTTATAATTTCTCATTATGATATGGAATTTGTCTTTTTTTTTATTCCTACTTTCGGACTGATGAACTTGTCAAGTCTGTGTGCATCCTAGTTATGCAGAGGCTAGGTATAATGCTTAAAACTCTTAAATAATAAAATCCCTTTATCAATAAAAAAAGGATGCAGCAGGACGATGGTTTGGGAGTTTCTCGCTTGTCCATATGGACGACGTATATACGCGAAGACTTGAAACGAGATGTCGAAGAGAACACGTATGCAGTTCCAATGGAATACAGCGGCCGTATCACATATCTGACCGATGACTGCTGCGTCACTCTACGTGGGCTACAGACCACAGTGCAGTGCGCACTTTTAATTATCTGTTTCCTTTCCTGAGTGAATTCGAGTCGTTGCTCCGGTCAAATTATTGTATGATGTTTTAGACATTTCAAAAATAGACTATACACGAAATAAAATGAGTGAATTTACTCACTAAAACATTAAAAAGTTAAAATATCTTGTATTTCGGAACTGAGTATCACCCAGTGCACGGTTCGTGATTCAACGTGTAATTACTCCATTATTTCTTTTTTCTGTCACATTAATTTCACCGTGAATTTGTGACGGTGTGTCAAATGTTGCCCCTTCAAACTATTACCTCTTCTACAAAAATGATACACCTTTACATGGTGTATTCTAGAAAAAACATGTACCGTTATTCTAATAGCTCCAACGTGTAATAACGGTACTCCCTCCGATCCATATTAATGGTCTCAACATTGTCTAGATACGGATGCATCTAGTCTAGATGCATCCGTATCTAGACAATGTTGAGACCATTAATATGGATCGGAGGGAGTACATGTTTTTTCTAGAATACACCATGTAAACATGTACCATGTAAAGGTGTATCATTTTTGTAGAAGAGGTAATAGGAGATTTAGAATCCTCCTGGAGTACCGACACTCGAACAGAATGTGTCTAGCAGTCTCATGGTATTCATCTGGATTAAATTATTCCGAAATTCTCCTATTTACTCCAAACACTATCCACATTGGGTCACGGGCGCTAGAGATCCGCCGCCCACACTCTCGGAGGAATATCTCGAGGACCCTGTGTTTGACGAGAATTCCCCGCATTGGGACACATGGTTTCGCTACGAGCACAACGTCCGCCGCCGGTCATGCTTCTCGCGTGCTCCATAGACCCAACGGCTTCTTGTGTCGCCGCGTGCACTGGGCCTGGAGCTCCGCACCCACGGTCGATCAAACTCCACCGCCGCACCTGCGCGGCCAAGATTGTGCACCTAGTGCTCCACCTCCGCGGCCCGTGATGAAGGAGAAGGAGGAGGAGGAGGACGACGACCCCGAGAACGTCCACGTGGGCCGGCAGGTCATGGAGGAATTCAACCACACCTTCGCCCTCGACGAGATAGGGCGCTGGGGTGGCCTCGCTCAGGTGCTCCACAATTGTGGCCCGCCCCTATGTGTGAAAAAAGATCGTCTGTTCCGTTGGGTGCATTACGTGGTCTGGCTGGCGACCTAAATGTTGACATTTTTTTTTAGTGTCAGTTTGAGTAGGCGCGTTGGAGTTGCCCTAAATATCCTCCCTTTCACATTTACTTTCTTGGGGGACATTTTTTACATTTACTTAACATGTTTATTAGTTGCTCCCATTTTCGTAGAGGAGTAAGTACTGTGTGTCATGCTGCCATGGTAGCACATATATATGGCGTGCACGCATGCCAGGAAGGAGACACACAATCAGTCAACAAAGTTGTGCCGCCGATCGAAGGTGTTCGATGCGCATGCACGGCGGGCGGCTGGTGCGCGTCCATGAGCGCACGTACCGCCGCCCTATGTGACGTCGCTGGCCGCCTACCGCCATTGACCGATCTGCTAAGTTCATCGGATCCACGGCACGTCGTAACATAAGCGGGCGGCGAAAAACGTCGTAACGGCAGGTCCGCGCGTGCTCATTCGTTTTTCCTCCGGCGTCGACCACGTACTAGTACATAGCTATCGTCGTATCCACATGAGATCGTGACGTGCGGGAGGTATATATGTGCCCCGCCTAATTTTTTGATAAGGAAATATATTAATGATACCAATTACACATGTTTTCTGCATCAACCTAGAGACAAGCATGGCTAGACAATAAGGATGCCGTTGTTGGTGATCGATAGATTGGTTGACTTTTTCGTAAAAAAAAGATGCACATAACTAAATCGACGAAAACAAAAGCCCACCGTAATGATCAACGACTCGCAGCATCCGTGACCATACCACCACCAAAGGGAACACCGCGACTGCATAATAATTTCTCCAAAAGCTACACCTCCAAAAAGGGAACAATGTACAAACGTCCACATCGCCCGATCCAAACAGGCCATGACTTTCACCCTGCAGAGAGTACAAATTCTCCCAGCAATAAGTTCAACAAGAAAATGGCAAAAGTCCGTGTTGCCATCTACAACTAATGAAGGTCAGATTTCGGGTTTATCACCCTAAACATTGAGGCTCGGCCCTAGAAGATGCACACCCAAAGAAGAAGACACCCAGTACTGCCGCACATACTTGCCGAGAATGGTGGTTCAAATCGCCAAGCACCAGAGTCAAGGTCGTCCCAGATGTGGTTTTAACAACCGTACTCGCGGAGCGGTATGTCAAGTATCGTCAACATCATCCAAACCCCCAGCATTGACAATACAAAGTCGTCTCAAACTCGATATGAGCCATCGAGTTCTTCAGCCCTTCCCACCGTTACCACCTTCTTATTTCCCATCCACGCAAGCACCATGGCAATCGTGGCAACGATGTGCCTATCAACGAAAAAGTGGAAATTAGAGTAGAGGAACCATTCGATCCAGAGGTCTAGAAATGCTAATGCTTGTCCATGAATACTGACGGTGGAGAAGTCCAGAACCTTGGCCATCCGACGACACTTGGCACCCCAGCCTACGCCCGCACACCATGGAGGAGGCGGTGCATGTTCGCCAGAACAACAGGACGACGACCGGTGGTGGCCAGCACATGCGGCGCATGAGCGAGCAGACTCGTTGGTACAATAGAGAAGAGCGTCTTGTCCTAAGTAAGGGAAGGCATTAGCCATGACTAACTATGGAGGTTACCAAACAGTTCATGATATGTCAGTCGTGTTGCGGATTTTACTTAGTTGTGTCTATGTATTATCAAACAGTTCATGATAAGTGTGTAGCTTGACAGTATTAAACCCTCAGCTAATTGTTAAACTTGACGGTTTATTCATGTCAGCAAAATAGAACCTGACGGGAATTCAGGCGCTCATGTTCTTAATTGTATTGACGGGCATTCCCGTTGGGTTAACAAAACCTGACAACATGTGTGACGGTTTACCGCCAGATTTCAGTAAACTGACGGGAAATTGCAGTTTCTTGACGGTATTGAACTCTCAAGTACTTGAGATTTTCTGGTAGTGTTGGTTCTTGTTGATTCTATGCATTATCGGTTCTCGATGATTCTTAGTCGCGTCATAATTTATTTATTCTTAGCCATTTCGAACAAGCATCGAATTCACCGTATTTTTCGAACTTTGAGAACATACAAAACAAATTACAGTATTGTGGATATTTTTGTATATGTTTAAACCTACCGAGGAACAAGATTTTCTACTTACTGGTGTAGATCGATAATATTGCAATTATAATGCAACATTCTTCGCAAACAAATTATGCAACAAGAATAGAATGGATTATTAATCACGCATCGTCGTCGCTACTGCCCGCGTGCCGGGCGGTGCACGGTGGGCACGAGCACGAGCGGCGTCTTGCGGTGGATGGTGAGCCCGCCGGCCTCCTCCATGCTCACCTCCTCCACCCCCTCGGGCAGTGCCCAATCGAAGCCGCACAGCATGTTGGCTACCGTGAACTCCACGTTCGACACCCCCATGGCCAGGCCCGGGCAGATCCGGCGGCCGGCGCCGAACGGCAGCAGCTCGAACTGCGCGCCGCGGAAGTCCACCTCGCCCTCCTCGAACCTCTCCGGCACGAACTCCTCAGCGTCCTCGCCCCAGCTCGTAGGGTCCCTCCCGATCGCCCACACGTTCACCATCACCCGCGTCCCCGCCGGCACGTCGTAACCGCCGATCTCGACGTGTCCGGCCGTCTCCCGTGGCAGCAGCAGCGTCGCGGGCGGGTGCAGCCGCAGCGTCTCCTTCACTACCATCTTCAGGTACCTCAGCTTGGGGAGGTCTTCGGGCTGCACCGGCAAGAGCTCGCCGTTGTCGTTGTCGCCTTGGACGGCAGCCACCGCGGCCCTGATCTCCTCCTGCGCCTTCCTCATCACCTGTGGCTTCCGGACTAGCTCCGACATGGCCCACAGGATCGTCACGGAGCTCGTGTCGACGCCGCCCAGGAACGAGTCAAGCAGGATGGCCTTCACATTGTCTTTGGTGAAGCCCTGCTCCCCCTGCTTCCAGAGGCCGACGAGGGCGTCCACCAGGCCACCGCCATTGCCGTCGTCCTCCGGCCTGGGCTCCATGTGCTGATCGATGACCGCCTCGAAGAAGGCGTCAAGATCCCTAAAGATCCTCTCGCGCCGCGCGACGACGCCGGTGAGCCGGTCGGCGAGGCGGCCAGCGGCGTTGGGGAAGAAGTCCTCGGCGGAGAAGCCGGCCGTCACGTCCATGGCCTCGTCCAGGACGTGCTGGAACTGATCATACCTGCCCGCGAACGTCGCCGCGCCGTACACGCTCCCAAACGCCACCGTGCCGACGATCCCATCGACGACGCCGTACACGTGCTCATCCATCGCCACCGGCGCTGACCCCGCCGCCGCGCTGGACAGTGTGCGCACGAGCTTCTCCACCTGCTCCCGCCGCGCGGCCCAGGTGGCCCGGACGCGGCGCGCGCCGAGGAGCTCGGTGGCGAAGAGCCTGCGCATGTCGCGCCAATAGGTGCCGTATGGCGAGAAGGCCACGGTCTTGAAGCCGTACGAGAGCTGCTTGTTCCCCGGCAACGCGGGCCGATCGCAGCAGTCAGCGTCGTGGGCCTTCAGCACGTCGCGCGCCGCCGCCGCCGACGAGACCGCGACCGCCGGCGTCATGCCGAGGCGGAGGCACATGACGGGCCCGTACCGCCGGGAGAGGTCTCGCAGGCTCTGGTGCGGCAGCGGGCCGAGCTGGTGCAGGTTGCCCAGCACCGGCAGCCGCGGTGGCCCTGGAGGCATCTTCAGCCCTTTCTCAACGCCGCGCCTCGTCAACAGCTGGTAGGATATGACGGGGAGTACGATGACTAAGAGGAGGAGCAGCCATTGTTGGGGGAGCTGGCCAAGGAGCTGCGACTGCGAGTTGAGTAGCGAGATCGCCATTGGTTAGCTCCGTTCGTTGTGCTTGCCGATGAGCTAGGTGCTCGTGCTTCCAGGAGGGGTTAAATGGAGTCGCAACGGCACTGTGGATAGCAGCGAGCGCCTGGCATGCACTTGAGCACTTCTTCTGTTTCGACTGCTTGCTGACAAGCTTAATTGCCATTTACGTGTAGCTAATTAATCGAGTTCCTCGCCGGGTTGATCTGCCGTTTATTTCGCTTCTTCTTGTTTGATCAACTGGTTACATGTGTAGCTAGTGAGAGTGAGAGAGATGCCTGTTACACGCTACTGCTGTATTTGCTCATGTCGCCGGTTAATGATCCTGACCCCAGTTTATAAAGATGGTAGCAGGCGACATATGATCAAAATTTGGGGCCAATCGAACCTATCTTAAAATGTTGGCACTTGGAAAATTCCCCATATTCTTTGAAAAACAACAAGGGGCATCAAATGCGCCGACGATATGTTCTACTCCGTAATAAATTCAGGTCAATGAGCTAGGCACAATCTCTCACAGCCGACCCAACACCTCCGACATGCCACTGCCACATTTGTGAATTCTGTCGATTAGCTCTAGTTTTTTTTTTTTTTTTTGCGAAACGATTAGCTCTAGTTAGCAATGCCATCGTTTTGGTGATTAGAGTGAGCACAAGCTTGGACAATACGGTTAGTTGTGGTGTTTCTCATGTTTAAGTCTGTAATATTTTTTGGGGGAAATAAGTTGTAATATTTTTTTTGGGGAAATAAGTATGTATTAGTTGTCAGTTGTCACTATATACAGAGCCCATGGCAAAACATAAAATATCCATGTCACTTGGGCTAAACAAACACATTTACGATAGAAGAAAGTATACTTTCGGCCCCGTCCCCCTCGCGTCGCCTCCTCCCAGGTGACCGAGGGGCGAAACCCTAGCCGCCCCGCGCCGCCGCCCCTCCCTCGCGCCCCTCTCCCTCGCCGTCTCCGGAGGCGGCTGCCAGCCCAAGCCACGCGCCGCCGGTGAGGGGGGCGGCGAGGATCTGCTGCTCACGGCCCAGCGCTGCAGTATGGGAGGTCCCTGCGGCGCCGGCATCCTTCGCGCCGCGGCCTCCATGGGTGGTGGCGGCGAGTCCCTCGTCGCGCCGCCTCGAGCTGTGGGCGCTGGACGCTGGGGCGGCTCCGTTCCCGGCCGGCCTGACCTCGGCCGCGCGGGCGGCAAGGTCGCGGCGGGTGGGCGCAGTCCGGGGAGCTCTCCGCCGGCTCCTGCCTGGCTCCCTAGCAGCCACCGCAGGCTGCGGCCTAAGTCCGGGCCGATCTGGCCTCCGGATGGCCGGGCGCGCCTTCGACATCCTCCCAGGAACTCGATTCCTTCCGGCAGCCGATGTGTGGCGCGCGTGGGGCGCGCCAGCGCTTGCTGCAGTGCTGCGGCCCGGATCCATGGTGGACCTAGGCCTCGGGCGGCGCTACTCTGCCCTGCCGGCATGGTGCTCGGCGGGTGCGGTGGTTGGCGTTGCTACTCTGCCCCTGCCGGCATGGTGCTCGGCGGGTGCGGTGGTTGGCGTTGCGTCCGGCGGCATTTGAGGACCTGCCACTGTGTGGATGCTTGGCCGTGAGTAGTCTCCGCATGGTGTGGCTGGCTACGGCGGTTGTTGGTGGTGACCGTCAGCCGTCTTCTGTAGTTGTGCTCTAGCTCTGGGTGAGATCCCTGCATTGACTCTGTCGATGCCGGCGGCAGCGGTGGCTTCTGGTCGCCATTTTCCTCGCTGGAGGTGTCGTCGTAGAGCTCTAGCACCTATAGTGTGGCCTCCGGGTGAAAACCCTGGATCCCGCTTGCAGGATCGGATGACGGTGTTGTGTCGACAACACTCTCTCCCTGGAGACGTCATCTTGGAGACCAAAAATGATGGCTGTTGTTGTTGCTGCGTGTGGTTGTTGGTGCTGCGTCTGGTGGTGTTGTTGCGGCCACCTTGGGGCCAACGGCGGTGTTTTCTCGCTTCGGCTGGCCTTCGCGTGGTCTCGACCACATGGATGTGCTTGCCCTAGAGCCTCCAGTGGTTGCTGTTGCGGTGTGGGAGCTTCGTGCTCTTGGTCGCCTCTCGACTCATCTTTGCTCAATGACGACACAATGTATGTCTCCCCCACCTGCTACTTGTCTCGACCCTCGTGGCGGAGCTCCCTGTCTAGGTGAGTGCTAGGTGCTAGGCTTGTCACTCGCCAATGATGGTGGTGGTGCTCCTCAGTTGTGCCGTGGGGTTCGAGTCGTACGCCGGTGCGGTGCGTGAGGCTGATTGCCGAGTCTTGGCATTGTGGTTCTTGATTGCAGCCCCTCACCTCTTGTGACCTCTTGGCGGCTCTTGCTGTCTCTTTTCTAGTTGTATTTTTTTCTTGTATTTTCTGTGTCTTCTCTTCCCCTGTTTCCCCCTGTAATTTCTCATCTGTTGTAAGAACATGGCCCGCCAGGCTCTTTTCGAATGAATGCCACAAGCGGTGGGAATTTCCCCCCGTTATTCTCGAAAAAAGAAAGTATACTTTCACCAACAAATGACCAACTGTATCTGAGAGGTGTGATAATCACTTAAGAGAATTTTGGTTGGATCCTCTTTGATTCGTAGGATAGGAAAAAAAATAGTATTAAATGTCTTGTCAAATTGAATCCTATAGAATTTTAGAACCTACGAATTTTTTGTCAAAGAGTGTTTGAATCATAGGATAAACAAAGGAATTCTAACATGAGATTTGAGTGGATCCAATTTTCATTCAAAACATAGTGCAATGCAATCCTATAGGGAAAATTGCTAAAGATACAATCCTACGAATCAAACGAGGCACATAGTAAAAGTTTCTAAGGATCAAAATCCTTTAAAACTCCTATATGGTATTTCATTGAATCAATCCTATAGCTGAGCCTCTGCCATGGCTCTGGATGAAGCTCTTCGACTCGTTGTCTGCAAGTTCTTTCTTGCGGCGGCGAAGTTTGTCTCTCTATGGGCGCTTCTCGCCGGCAGTTCGGCGCCTTCGAGCCTGGCGAGGGGATAAGGGTCCCCTTCGGCAGTAGCGTCCGTGAGTGTGGCGCCAATGCGCGGATTTTCCCGGCGACGCTGGTGGTACCTTCATCTTTGTGTTTGGCGCAGGCCTCGTCTTGAGCAACTTCAGTTCGTCCCTTCAGAAGCAGGCGGCTTCCTTCGTTTAATAGCACTCGTGAGCGGCTCTCAATCCCAAGACTTCTGGTGTCAAAGCGCAGTTTGCACAATGGAGGGCTACAATAGGGGTAGGGGCTTCTTCTTGTTGCTCCTGGTGCTGGTTGCTGTTGCTCGGACCTGATGTTCATGTGGTCGATCTTGTGTAGTTTGCTCTCGCTGCAGTCTCTAATCTTCTTTGCCTATTTCTATTCTTTGTTTGCTGTTCTCAGGACCCTTGTATCCTTTGTCGCTTCGTTAATTCAAAGCTGGGCTCTTTTGTCTTAAGAAAAAGGAGCCCTCAAATGCATATTTACGGGATAAATCACCCCTTTAGGTGGGCCCTGAGCTTAAGTGGCACGTATTTAGGTGTTTTTACACGAAGCTCAGGAGCTTTATTACTTCAGCATCAGGCTGGAAACAAAAAAGTCTGGGCTAGACGTACTATAGCCAACTCTCGGTCATCGAAAGCGTACAAGCACGCTTCGCACACAGATGAGCATGATGTTATTATTCAAACACCTAATATGCTGAACTGAACATGACAGAGAAAACGACGACAACTCCTCAACGTTTTGCAACTGGAAGACATTCACTTCACACGAACCAGAGGTTTAAATTTGGAGTAATATCAACCTCAACCTGTGTATATATTCTACGAAGCATCTCAACACAAGGTGGTATGACTTTCATGCCGAAGCGGAGCGATATACGTTGAAGTGAAATTTGGCGCGATTTACACCCTGAAAAGTTCAAAGGCGAGATACAGCACCCTCTGAGGTGTTTTTCACGACCTTATGTGGCATTAATTAGGTTTTTTTGAGCTTATGTGACTGAGAGCTGACTCATAATACTAGGACGTCACTCGGATAGGGTAGCCTCTGGTGACATGTGGGCCTGGGTCAGTGACTTTGGATGGGCCGGGCAGGGTCATGCTCATCCCCCGTGTAGCTCCGAATGATTTAGCCGCAAAACTGATTAGGGCCACCCAAATCGAGCCCATGACATGTGCACTACATCCATTTAGTATATTAGTACTACATTAAAGTGATTTTTTTTCACGAAACTAAGCAGCTTTATTACTTCAGCATCAGACACTTACGCTGAAAACATAAAAAGTCTGGGCTAGACTATAGCCAACTCCCGGTCATCGAAAGCGTACAAGCACGCTTCGCACATATTAATCAAACGACTAACATGTTGAACTGAACATGACACAGAAAACGACGACAACTCTTCAACTTCTTGTAACTGGAAGACTTTCACCTCGCACGAACCAGAGATTCAAATTTGGGGTAGTATCAACCTCAATCTATACTGTACGAAGCATCTCAAATAGGGTGGCATGACTTTCACGAAGAAGCGGAGCGATATACGTTGAAGTGAAATTTGGCATGATTTACACCCTGAAAAGTTCAAAGGCGAGATAAAGCACAGTCTGAGGCGTTATTCCCGAGGTGATGTGGCATTAATTAGGTTTTTTAGCCAAGTAGATGCTGATTTGGAGTGATATACTTTTAGTTGATCCATGAGGGTGCCATGTGCTCACCGATTTGTGAGACAGTAGTATTGGTGGAGCTTGCCAAGGATCATTGGGAGGGGGCAACATAGAAAACATGATTGTTTGGGAGGGCAAAATACGTTAAATTTACTATTCCAAGCCTTGCTAAAAAAATCTTTACTAATTCTTCCAAAGCTGGGGGCGGTGGCCCCCCTGAATTGTACATAGCTCTGCCTATGGACTATAGGTCTCTGGAATCAAGTGGCCCAGCTAGTGGCATTGACAACTCCTACGGCGACACCTGCCGCCATGCCCAAGGACGACATCTCATTTGGCCACACATGGCGCATGCGTAGCAGATTGAAACAAAAGTCACCAGGAAGTAATTATGCACTCTGTCTGCGCATTTTGTCAAAGGGATGGACAATTTGTGGGAAAAAATCACTTTAGTATAGTACTAATACTAAATGGATGTCCCTTTAGAAAGATGATCTTGTGTCTCATGGTAGCCTGCTCCAGTCCCCTTACGAAACTTTCGTTATTGGGTTAGCCATATTCCACTAATATACAAAAAAGAAGAATATATACAGGGTATAAAACCTTGCTATCGAGTTTTTTGCTTTAAAGAAAAAGACATATCATATGGAGTTAGGGTTAGGTACATAGGATATGGATAGTCTTTTCCAATGCGATAAAATAAAGCGTCATCGTGTCTATTTTTCTTTGCTAAAGGGGTATTTCCATGGGTTTGCCTTGCTCTAACGCCCACACCGGATATGGACCGAACTGTCTCACGACGTTCTGAACCCAGCTCACGTACCGCATTAATGGGCGAACAGCCCAACCCTTGGAACCACCTACAGCTCCAGGAGAAAAAGTGGATTTCTAGTCACAGGCTGCAAAATTTAGAACAAATTGGAACCATTAACTAGAATTCTATCTTTTTTTAGTGCAGTAGTGAATTACTCTTAAATAGGTATTATCTCCCCCTTTCTTTTAATGGGATAATAAAATATTATGGCTTTATGCATAATCCGTGTATAGGTAAACTCCAGAAGTGCACATGTCATGGGCTCGATTTGGGTGGCCCTAATCAGTCTTGCGGCTAAATCATTCGCAGCTACACGGAAGTATACCTGGCCATGTGTCGGGCCGGGCTTAAAAAAGCCCACGGGCGAAATCCCAGGCTTAGGCCCAGGCCCATCCGACCTTCGGGCCTATATTTAAGGCCCAGGCCCACCCATAACAGTAAAATCACATCGGGTTATCGGGGCCGGGTCTCTTCCTTAAAACGTCAATATGCAAAGCCCAGACCCACGTGACCGTCGGGCCGAAATCTGAGCCCCAGGCCCGGCCCATGGACAAGCCTAGGTCGGCCCAGGCCCTGGAATTTCGGGCCGGGCTTCCCATGGCCTGGTATGCACGGAAGTGAGCACGGCCCTGCCCGGCCCACCCAGAGTCAACAACCAGGCCCACATGTCACGCACAGGCTACCCTATCCGACTGCCCTCGAGGAAATGACAAAAAACCACCACAATTGAACACGAGTTGACGCGGAACCACCACCTTAGGGCTTTTTGACACATAAATACCACTATTGGGGCTACCTTGTGACGCAGAGCACTAATTTGGCTGTTTAAGCCTGTTAACACGTTTTCTGACAGATCGGTCCCACCTGTCGGGTCTACGTGGCAAAAATGTGAGGTCAACAATATCTTTTTTTCCTTTTATTTCCTTTTTATTTTTTTCTTCTATCCCACCCATCCAGCGCTGCCGCGCGCCGCCCATCCGCGACCTCCTCTCCGGCGCCCCTCCCCTCCGCCTGCGCGGCTCCCGGCCGCCGGCGGGCCTCCTCTCCGGCCAGGCGTGCTAGACGGTGCTCCAGTTCGCGGCGGCGCCGTGCGGCTCCGGCCAGGCGCGGGCGGCCCCGGCGAGGCGCGACCAGGCGCGGGCTCGGGCGGCCCCGGCCATGGCGTGGCTAGGCGCAGGCGAGGAGGCCGTCGGCGGTGGCGGCGCCGTGCGGCTCCGGCCAGGCGCGGGCGGCCCCGGCGAGGCGCGACCAGGCGCGGGCTCGGGCGGCCCCGGCCATGGCGCGGCCAGGCGAGGGCGAGGAGGCCGTCGGCGGCGGCGGCGCCGTGCGGCTCCGGCCAAGCGCATTGACTTCCTCTTTTTTCTTTTCTTTTTTCTTTATTTTTTTGCCACGTAGACCCGACAGGTGGGACCAAGCTGTCAGAAATCGTGTCAAAATGCATAAACAGTCAAATTAGTGCTCTGCGTCACAAGGTAGCCCCAATAGTGGTATTTATGTGTCAAAAAGCCCTAAGATGGTGGTTCCGCGTCAACTCGTGTTCAATTGTGGTGGTTTTTTGTCATTATCTCGGCGCCCTCCCAGTCCTACGAGTCAGCTCTCCGTCACCGTGCACGCAGGCGCCGCAATCCCCGCCTACCTTTCCTCAACGCACCGACACGTGGGCCCCACCGCAACCAGGCCCACCAGTCACTGACCTGTCGCGAGGGATCCCCGACCCGTCCAATCCAATCCATTCTCCTGCTGCTGACTCCCGATACATTTCTTTCTTAATCGCGACGCTTTCCCCACCCACTCTGTCTTGTCCCTTCCGGCAGCCTCCCTCCGTTTCAAAAACCTTCGTCTCGTCGCCCCCGCCTCCGGCAAGCTAGGGTTAGGGTTTTGCCCCCCCGCGCCGCCCCTCCGGTTCCTCCCGCCGCCGCTCCCTCCGGTACGTCCAGAATCGCTCCTCTCGGTAATGTCGCTGGGTTTCGCTTGGGGTTCGGGCCTCCTCACCGCGGGTTCGCCTCTGCCGGACGGGAGTTGCGGCGAGTGCCGCCCGGGTGCTCAGGGACGGCCGCCTGGGGTCGCGGTGTGCGGGAATCGTCTGATTTCTGTGGAAAGAGTGAGTGGCGGGTAGTGTCGTCCTCTCGGGAGGGTAGGATCTGGGCTGTTGCCGCCGCCTCTAGGATTCGCGTTCTTCTATGGCGGCGCACTGGGATTTGGTCTGAAGTAATGCTCTGAATGATTTCCTGCTAATTAATTGGAGAATTGCTGAGAAGCAAATTTTCGTGTGTAATAAATGGACAATTGCTGCCTCTGCTAATTTTCGTGTGTAACCGTTGGTTTCTTATTACAATTAGGTGTGTGGTTGCGTATCTGAGCTGCTGATGATTAGGAACATTTGTATTTCTGCAAATAAAAGGATGGAATGAAGGATTGCGTAGTTCTGTAATTATACTGAATGTTTAAGCATATGACATTATGGCAATGTAGACTCAGGAACTTTGTGTTTCTCTGAGGCTTAACTTAGCATTGTTCCATGCTAGTGTTCTGGATATTGGTCTGAAGCGATGTTCTAACTGATTTACTGCTAATTGGTTTGGACTACCTAGACAATTGCCGACACACTTAACAAAGAAAACTGCGCAATTTGTGACAATCAGTGATTATAAGTAGGTGTGTGTGGTTGCGTGACTGAATTGCTGGATGATTAGGAGCACACGAATTTTCTCATAAAAGAATGAAATGCCTGGAACCCTGGATGAATATCCCGCGAATGTTTTGAATTGCTAAGCAAAGTGCAATGTAGACTCGAGGAAGTTTGTGATTCTCTGAGACCGAACTTCATGTGTTGTGTAAGACTGGCGCTTACAGAGAGTCTATAGGCATGCTGGCTGTCGTATCTAAAATGCTGTCGTTGTAAACCAACATTTTGTACCAAAATTAATTGTCCTTGTTATTGCCCTGCATCACCCTCGTCGTTACGTTACCTTGCAGCATCCTCTCATTTTGTCCGGACTGCACTATATCAGGGTTTGACTGAGAGATTTGTGCTGGAATTTGCTCTAATTCCCTTTGCCAATTTCCATCAGGTCTGCACTCTGAGTGTTACTTTCAAGGAGTTTTTGCAATTACCCTGAACTATCTTGGCAGAAGTGTGCTGTAAGGTGTGGTCTTCCAGTTCTTGTATACGAGCTAGCTTTGGACAAGAACTCTTCTTGATTGAAGGATGCCGACAAGAAAAAAAGGCCCTGCAAGAAATGCGACTGTCGAGCATGTTAATACGAAAACCGGTAGACAACCTAGAAGATCAACTAAGACTGCAGCTCCTGAAAATAAAGTCAATGACTTGATCACTTCTTCCTCTAAAAAGCAGAAACCTGGTAAAGTTCCCCTCCCCTTTACAACTGTTCTGCATTATGGTGTAACTTTTATTGTAAAGTATATAATAGAAATTTGGACAGAGGAGCAAAGATAAATATTTTTATTGTTAGGTATCATACTTGTTGTATATTGACATTTGTCAGTTTTCCTGTAAGTCCAAACTAATCTGTTATATATAAGGACCTTTTTACGCACTGTCTCACTTTTGGCAAATGTTTATTCCATGATTATTACTTCAGTTGACTATAAGGAGTTGTTATGGGGCAATGAAATATTACGAGGTCATATAAAATTGGCTACTTGTTTATCCACTACAGCTGTCTTGCTTTTGCACTAAGCATTGCTCTAATTTTGACTCTGCAGCTGAAAACCTTTTGAAGAAGAATCGAGTTCTTAGTGGTGGAAGAAAATTGACATCTCTCTCTGATTCTACCAATACTGAAAATGAAGTTGCTAATGCGCCAAGTAGTGGTATGTTAGATCACAAGGTACGGTCCATTCTGGTTTAAGTGAGTTATACTTATGTAGCTGAGCTAGCTTTGTCTACTTATGTTATCGTGCAACACATTTCAGCCAAGATATAAAAAAATTGCTGAAAAATGAAAACCGTCTCATTTAAAGAATTTTTTCTGCATAGCAACATTTTTGGGATGCACACACAAACTATGTAGGTCCCTTTTTTTTTCTTAAAACACCCTCATATATTAAGCTAGCAAGCCGCCTCATTAAAAACCTTCCAGTCCCCGTAGGTACCCTGGTAAGGAAAAGAGTGCGTCTGAAACTTGCTACTTTTAATCAATCATAGTTACATCGTTCACCAGTAGAGGCAAAATAAAATCTGGGGGAACATCACACCACAGAGACGGTGGATTGTCCCTCCCATACTTAGCTATCTCATGTACTACCTCATTTGACTCCCTATTACAAACCTGAACCGTTACTTTCCCAAAGTCTTGCATCAACTCACGACATTCATCCAGTATATGACTTGAAACCGAGGAAAAACAAGTGCCAGCTTCAACCACTGCCAAACAGTCTGATTGAGCTATCAGATTATGGCATGCAAGTTGTTTCGCCACCAAAAGACCTTCACGGAGCGCAAGTGCTTCCGCCATTTCTGCGTCAAAAACATTAGACAGGTGCTTGCAAGATGCCCCAACAAAGGACCCAGAATCATCATGCACCACTATGCCCACAGCACCACGTCGACCATTCTCAAGAAAAGATGTGTCGACATTCAAAATCTGATGGCCAGGGGGGGCTTCTTCCATCTGTCCTTTTTTTGTATTACAGGACTCTTCTTATTGGCACGTACAAAATTCATCGTGAGGGCTTGGATGGCTAGGGCAGTTTTCCTACTGTCTTGGACAGATTCTTCCTTTAAAATTTGTCTACGCTGCCACCATAAATACCAACAAGCAACAGCAAATACATCTCTAACAAGCACTGGTTCCATGTAGGGTTTTTGATTCTTCTCATCACAAAGTACTGTTTCAATCATCGCCGAGCCCATTCTATCAACTATGTAGGTCCTTTATAAAGCTATACCTGATGTATTTTTATGGCATAGGCCTATTTTTTAGCATCTACAACTACATCAATCATGGATCATCCGTCATTGTGCAGCAAGCAATTATTTGATTCAGGCACTTAACATTTTTATGGCCAATTATAACTGCTAGAACCAAAATTTCGAGTAGGATTAATTGTTGCATCACCTGAATCCTGAACTTGATTGTTCCTTGAACAGTTATTTACTTTACATTTTTATGTTTATTTGGTCTTCCTTCTGTCAGCAGTCTCAAGAAAATGAGGAAGAGCTTTCCATATTTTCTCAACCGTTCCACCATCATAATGAAGATGACGGTGATGGCTCAAGCAAAGGTACAAAATATTCAAACATTGGAACTTCTTTCCCTCTAAAAAGTGCTATTTCCCATTTGTAGTATTCGATTTAGGTTACTGTAGTATTTTGGAGCTTCTTTTATGGGAAGGAGATATGTGAATGTCTGATAATCCTTGATGGGTGGTAACAAGTGGAACATCTTGAAGTCCTAAGTCACTGTATCTGCTTTCTCTTCCCCTGACTGGTTTAGATCGTATATTTGAGAACTTGGTAGCAAATTTAAAGTATTAAAATTAGTTTTCTTATTTGCAACCTATATGGTTAAAGTGAATCTATGATGTCATACCTGTTTAATTCATCTGCATCAGCAATTGTCATACCTGTGTTTGAATTTTCACACCATGCATAGAGGGAATAATAAATCCTCCTTTCTAAGATGGCTGCCACTCTTATGCAGTTCCTATGCAATCAACATGTGGGAACACAAGGCATGAAAACGACGAATTCAGTGAGTTGGATAGTCTATCTCCTGAAGTGTCTGCTATATATCTTGCAATGCAGCACTCTAAGCTGGAGTGTATTGATGAACAAAGTCAAGATTCTATCTCAACAGATGGGTGCGCTGACCCTGAAGAGACCGAGGAGCATGATGAGTTTGACCCTTATACATTCATAAAGGATTTGCCTGAGTTATCTATGGTCGTACCCAAGTTTCGGCCCATTCTTCTTCCAAAGCAAACTCGGAGCTGCCCTAGAACCACCCTTGTACTTGATCTGGATGGTAAGATGATTGTTGGGTGAATATTTTTTCTTTAATATAGGCTCTCGAGTCTTGATGATATATCATAATGGAATAACTAATTTTGTGATGTTTCGTCTGTGAATACTCAAAAATACTATCATTTAACTATATCAGTCCTTTTTCCTGTTAATAAGCCATTCAGCAATGGTTAATATGACCTGTGACTTGAGCAATATTAATCATACTATATTAATTTGATACCTAAAAAAGGCTGAGCCTTGACTGTTTCTCTGTTTAAAATATGACCAAGCCATTTGATAACGTGTTTATGGGAGAGGGTAGAAATCCAGTTACTTTCATACATAAACCATAACTAATACTCGTTCAATAATATAGAACAAATAAATTTTGTCCTAAGTTGTTTTTAAGCTTGATCAAGTTTATAGAAATAAATAACATCTACAAAATCAAATCAGTTGATACATCATGGATTATGTTTCTGTACTGCATTTATTTTGGTATTATAGATGCTTATATTTTGTTCCTGAACTTGGTCAAATTTAGGAGGGTTTGACTTGGGACAAAACTTATATGCTATATATTTTGGGTAGATGGGACTACATGCTAGTATAACACTGATAGGGCCAAAGATCAGTAACATTTATGTTCATAGGGGCCGAAAATTATTTTTAGTGAGAGAAGTGGGATCTGGATGAACTGTGAACTAGTTAGAAACCCATGAAGACTGCAGTCTGTGAAATTATAAGTTGCTGTTAAACATGATTGCACATGTTTGTTATCTCTTATGACTACTGCAACATCATCATTATTCATGTACTATCCAGTACCTTGTGTTTGGTGTTAGCTCTTACCTGTACCTTGGTGTTTTCCGCTCATTATGAATTCAGTGTTAACCTAATCTTAAGGTATTGTCATAATGTCATGCAGAGACACTGGTGCATTCTACGCTTGAGCCCTGTGAAGATTCTGATTTCACTTTCCCAGTTCATTTTAATCTCAGAGAGCACACAATCTATGTACGCTGCCGTCCATATCTGAAAGAGTTCCTGGAGAGAGTAGCCAGCATGTTTGAGATAATCATCTTCACGGCTAGTCAAAGTATTTATGCAGAACAACTACTTAATGTTCTTGATCCCAAAAGAAGGTTATTCCGTCATCGGGTTTATCGTGATTCCTGTGTCTATGTGGAGGGGAACTACTTGAAAGATCTTTCGGTTCTTGGGCGTGATTTGTCCCGGGTGGTCATTGTTGACAATTCTCCGCAGGTATGTACTTAAGCATACTCATTTTATTATTAACAGGTCATCTGTTTCCGTCTGTTTGAAGCTCTCTGAAATACTATTCAAGCCAATCTAGTTATCATGATTTTCTTTGCATTTGAAATTCTATGTGTTGTTCCGCACTATGAACCAATTTTATATAGAGTAATTGGGCTACATATGTTTCTCTAGACGTTGCAGTTTAAATTGTTCAAGATGCTGAGATAAACGGGGACTTGGTGGAGCTAACATAAACCAGTATTCTGGTTTATCATCATGATGTTTTGGTCTGTCTAATAACTAATTTTGCTCAATTTTCAATCTTTCACCTGTACCAATTACTCGTGAAACATGACAGTTGGAATATAGTTTTCCGCTGGTATTAGAGGGCTCCAGAAAGAAACTTGATCATTTTTTGTAATTGATTTGCTGAGCAACGTACTTGTGTTGGCTACTGAGTTGTTGTACCATGGCTGTAGTCAATTCCTTTTGTTGTGCAATGAGATTCATAAGTAAATTTTTGTTCATCTGTTAGGAAAGTTATTTTTGGTGTAGCAATGAGTTGCCCCTTTTTTCCTTTGTCAGTACTACCAGTACCTCACATGTAAGCAGATGAATAAGAGGTGTTAACTGCTATTCTTGCTTTCAGGCTTTTGGGTTCCAGTTAGATAATGGCGTACCAATAGAGAGCTGGTTCGACGATCCAAATGACAGGGAGCTCCTGGCACTGTTACCATTTCTGGAAAGCTTGGTTGGAGTGGAAGATGTTCGACCATTCATTGCAACAAAGTTCAACCTTCGCCAGAAGGTGGCTAGTGCGACTTCCCTCGCAATGCACTTCTTTCCCAATGCAGAGCATGCCAACTGAAGGGGCAGCGCCTCTCCCTCTCGCGAAAAGCGAAGGCTGTTAAGTTGCCCGAAAGGAACGGAACCGGTGAGTCTTGTCTGCACTGTATCTGAAATTTAGAATCCTTGCCCCGGCGCAACGACCCTATGCTATTGAATTCTGAACCGCCAGAGAGTCATGTGTAATTTGCTGTGTTGTAAGTTTCTAAAAACCGGTAAATTTAGGGAACCTTGTACAATCAAGCAGTAGCCAAACCCATGAGTTTGTCGTGACCGTGTTGTGCATTGGACGAATAATTGCCCAGCATGTAATAGGCCAGCAGGTATTGTCAGAAATTTGTCTACTTACTGCAGTTGTGTTGCAGCCCTGTAGTTGTCAAGTACAAAAGTCAGTGAGGATTATACCTGCACATTGAGCCTTTGTATCTCCATCTCCGATCTGTATTTCGTTAGCTATAGTGTTTGTTTACTTCTAGGGCTCGTTTGATTCGTAGGGATAGGAAACATGAAGGGATAGGAAAAGTAAAGTATTGGTTTGGACTGCCTATTGAATCCTACAGGAATGGAAACGATGGGAATTTGTACGAGTGGGTGTTTGATGGCTGTGTAGGAAAATCACAGGAATCCGAGCTATCGTCGCAGATCACAGAACCCAGAACGAGGATGAGTTTGCTCTTTGATAATCCAGATCTGAGATAGCCTACCACGTACCTTGCTGCTGGACATGGAGAAGCACAGTGGTTCAGCAGGGGCAATGGAGAAGCAGAGCAGGAGTGAGGGTGCACGGACGAGTTGAGAAGCTGCCGGCGCGACGGCCCGGCCGCGCGGCCGTGGAGCAAGCTCAATTGATCTGGATTTTAGACTAAAGGAGGCGGTGATGCTTTCCTTCTAATCAGGGGTACGCTGAGAATATTTTATGGAAAGCGGTGTTTTAGCGGTGAGAGCAGAGCCAGCGAGCGGCGCGCGCTTTTCTTTGCGCCATAGGAAATTTTCCAAGAGCTCCGAGCTAATGAAAATTTTCCTACGAAACGCACTAGCGAAAATCCCGTGGGAAAGAATCCTACGAGTCTATTCCTTCGTATCAAACGGTGTTGGTAGGAATAAATCCTTAGGGCCAGGATCCTACGGAAATCCTGTGGAATTCCTACCAATCAAACAAGCCCTTAAGAATCTCATATGGAAAGGGGCAGTACTGCAAAAGTTGCCCTAAAGCTCCGTTTTATTTCCGTTGATGGTGATAATTGACCAATCACAGAAGGTGGCGAATGGCGATCGTATGGACGCATGAGATTTGATAAAAATCGCGTGCGTTCGATGTTTATTAAAGACTTACCAACTGCACCCGATTGTGCATCAATCCATCTGCCGTCTTTCCAAACCCTAGTCGATATCCCGCCGGCGGCCGGCACACAATGTCCTGGGCGTTGCGATCGCTCCTCTTCCGTCTCCGGCCTATTAGCCGCCGTGTGAGCCACGAGACCGCCGTTCTTGGCAGCAGCAACTTGATCGGCTCACGAGGACACGCATCCGACTCCAGTGCCGATCTGCACGCAGAGGCGAAGCGGCATCTGTACGTGGTGCTTGATGACCACGAGGCCGGTTACGGCATCCACAAGCTGGACCTCAGCGGCGACGAGCAGGACGACGTCGATCTGGACGGCGCGCCCCGCCGCCTGCCGCAGCCTCCGGTCCACCGCGTGGCCCTCGCAACGGTCGGCGAGCGCGCGCAGTTCGCCGGCGTGGGCAGAAGCATCGTCGCCGTAGGCGCCAGCCGCAACATAGGCTGCTGGGGCGATCACTGCGACTTCCGCATGCTCCTCATCTACGACACCGAGACGGGGGCGATGGAGGTCACGCATCACTTCCCGAAAGGCCTCAGTGAGGAAGGCTACAAGGCCGCCATGGCCGTCGGCGGGAGGCTGTACATGCTCGAGTCCGCGACCGCGCCGGAGTGGAGGTCGTACTCGTGGAACAGCGGCGGGAGCGTGCACTGCCTGCGTCCACAATCCGTCGTGGACGGCGGCGGGTGGTCGACCTGGATGCCGCTGTCCTTCTACTCGCGGTGATCTTGGAGCCAGCGGCGCGGGAAACCTCTGACGCCCGGGCGCATGACGACCACGAGATCTTCGTGTCCGTTGGAGCCACGCACGACAGGGACGGTAACCCGATGGACGCCGGCACCTTCTCATTCAGCACGGAGAGCCTCGAGTGGACGCGTCGCGGCGAGTGGCAGATGCCGGTCCACGGCCACGCCCACTACGACGGCGGGCTGGACGCGTGGGTCGGGCTCCACGCCGTCCGCGACGATGACGGCCGCAAGGATCGCGTGACGGACAGGCGCCACCTGGCTCTCCGCGACGACGACGGCCGCAAGGATCGCGTGATGGACAGGCGCCACCTGGCCCTCCGCGACGACGACGGCCGCAAGGATCGCGTGATGGACAGGCGCCACCTGGCCCTCCGCGACGACGATGGCCGTAAGGATCGCGTGACGGACGGGCGCCTCTGCGCCGGCCAGGTGGCGTCCGCCCCGCGGGAGTGGAAGATTGGCGGGGAGAAGCTGTTCCGGCTTGACGAGGACATTGCGGCTGGCTGGAGGCACCTCGATGCGAAGCTTGTGCCCATGGCGCCACGTGAAGGCGGCGGCGAGTACTGTCTCGTGGAGCGCCTGCTGCCGCCAGAGGGGGACAAGGAGGAGCAGGGCTTCTGTAACGATGACCACGACGACCATGTGTCCCATCAGTATCAGTGGTTGGCCATGGAGAAAGAGTGTCTCCTCCGGCTGACCACTTTCCGTGTCGAGCGAGGGGACGACGGCGAGCCTGTGGCGGCCACGGCTCATCGCCGGTCTCGCTCTTACAAAGTGTCCAGATACATTAGGCATTTTGATGCTCAAGCCTTCTGGATGTAATGCACAGTGTGGAAGGCTTTGGATGCTTGCCGTATTTTGGTTTGTGGTTTTAAATTTAGTTCCAGGAATTCCAGCATTGACAAGTTCAAATCCTGGCTTTGATGTGACGTTTGTTTTACAAATTTATTATGAAGATATATACAGAGAGAACGAACAGAGATGAATGATTATTTGAAATGCATGTAAACTTTCCTATGAAATCTAGTGCAAAAGATACTTGGAAAAAATTCATACATGCATGACTCAGTCCTGCAACTGCAAGTCAAACAAGCAACAAAGGAAAAAATCGTAAGGATTACAATCCTTCCGATAAAAATCTTTTGAACAGAAGAGGCCCTTGAACTGGTTGTCCAAATGAGCTGCAAAATTGTACTACTATTTATATGTCCTTGCGCTCAGTCTCAGTCACAAAAATACTATTCACAGAGATATTCATGTTTGAGACCAAAGCAGGAGCTTTTACTGATTCAAGAAACAGTATGCAAAAGTGCAAACCACGTCCATTCTCTTCAGGCTTGAGAAACAAAAGTCACAAAATCGAGACCGTATAACTCTTTTACATTGCAAAAAATAAAGAATTAAAAGAAGAAGAAATGTTCTTAGGACAAAACTGTTTTAGATGTCCAATGTTAGGACAAAGAAGTTGTGTCCTGATTCTGTTATTAGAACCAACCATTTATTTACTTGGCGAAAGTAGCTGCTTGATCTGATCCCCAGTGAGAGTTCCATGCTCAAGGAGGGCATCGGCTAACATATGAAGCTCCTTACTGTGCGCCGTGACAATCTTTTTCGCATTCTTGTGAGCCTTGGCCAGTAGTTCTTTCACCTCCTCGTCGACGAGGGCTATCGTATAACCGCGTAAGGCCACTGCCATCTTCTTCTCACCACCACCATCATCGCCATTGCCATAGGAAACAAGACCAGTCCGCTGGCTCATACCATACTTGGTGACCATGTCTATCGCCAGCTGAGTTGCCTCGCTTAGATCAGACAAGGCGCCAGAAGTCACCTCGCTGTCCCCAAACATAAGCTCCTCAGCCACTCTACCACCCATGAGGATGTCCAATTTTGCGAGCATCTTCTTTCTTGAGACTTTATACACATCTTCTTCCTCTGGCAGCTGCATCACCATGCCAAGAGCGTTGCCCCTCGGGACAATGGTAGCCTTGTGGATAGGGCGAGCGCCATCCGTGTGGATAGCAACAAGTGCCCTTCCTCCCTCGTGGTAGGCAGTCATCTTCCTGCAGTTATCAGGTATCACAGCTGATTTGCGCTCGCTGCCCATCATGATCGTGTCCTTGGCGTATTCAATGTGATCAATCATAACAGCTACTGCCCATCCTTGGCAGCCTTCAGAGCAGCAACGTTCACCAAGTTTCGTAAGGTCTGCACCTGAGAACCCCGGTGTCCCCCTCGCAAGGGTCGTCAGGTCCACATCCCTGGATTTGACCTGAAAAAAGGAATCATAGAGAAAGGTCAAAGTCTTGCACTGAAGACTATGAAGAGGCCTTATATTTCTGGACTGAGTATGTACCTTGGACATACAAGCCTCGAGGATCTGCCGCCGGCCCTCGATATCTGGATTAGGAACCTGAACATGACGGTCAAAACGCCCAGGTCTAAGAACGGCTTTATCTAGTGACTGCACGAGGTTGGTCGCCGCGAGAACGATGATCCCTTCGTTCTGTTTGAAGCCATCCATGTTAACAAGCAGCTGGTCGAGTGTCTCCCTCGACGAATTTGAACCATTTGCCCTCCTGTGCCCAGCAATGGCGTCAATCTCATTGATGAATATTACGCAAGGGGATCGCTTATTTGCTGCACTAAAGAGATCCCTCACTCTTCTAGCCCCAACACCCACAAGCTCCTCCTCGAATTCGCTGCCGCTGCATGCGAAGAACGGTACCCCTGCTTCACAGGCCACAGCCCTTGCCAACATGGTCTTTCCTGTGCCAGGAGGGCCAACAAGCAGAACGCCCTTTGGAAGCTTGCCACCAAGGCGTGTGAAACTCTGCAAAACATGTAGGACTAGGGTAATAACTCCGCATCAAGAAAGTAATTATTACTGAATCAAAACACCTGCATGGAGGTTGATGGCAATGCCGCACTCACATCGGGATCTCGTAGGTAGCGAACTATGTCCTCCAGCTCAGCTTTGGCTTCATCAACCCCCTTTACATCACTGAATTTTGTGCTCGAATCGAAAGACACTTCTTTCCATTTTCTAGACATTTTCGAATCTTTGGACTCAGCAACTTCTTTCGAATCTTCAGACATAGGAACTTCTCGATTCATCAACTTATTAAGGGCATGGTACGCAGCGCCAGTAATCACAAGGCCTCCAGCGGTATGTAGAAGCTGCTTTTTAAGTAGATCTTTCTCTACTATGTAACAGGGCGCACTTTTAGTGCCAAGTCCTTCCTCCCTTGCTGCATTTGAAATTCCTGCAGAATGCATCCGTGCACACAAAAGTTGTCAAGACAAATTGCATGCCATTTAATTATGGGTAAGAAAAGCACATACACTAATTAGTAAAAGCGACAAAAGAAAAGGCGGCTACGGGCTACCTCGATAAGCGGCATCATAGCGCACACCCCGTACCCTCTGACTAGAAAAGCTTGATAGGTACCGCTGCTGTACCAGATTTCTAAGCACACTGCCTGCACCAAGTAAGAAGCAAGCAAAACTAACTTACTTTTTTTTTGAGGTTAAAAGCGGTCGTATCCGCCATCCGATTAGATAGAATAGAGGTTTATGTACAGAATTTTGAGAAAGGGAAAAATCCCTTACAAAAAATAAACAGAAAACTAGTCTCCAGGATCAAGCTTGTGGGCGAAAGTCCGCAACGCCAACTCTTCCCACACCAAAGCTACCACCTCCGTAGGTGAGATCACCGCACTACAGAAAGTTCTCCGATCCCTCCCCTTCCAAATTCGCCGCGTGGAGGAGCGCCCAAGCATCAGAAACATCGGCATCTAGGCCACCTCTGGCGCCATCCCGGTCCCTGGTGTCTTCTTCTTCTTGGACTTCTTCATGGAAAGGACAAGGTCGTCGATAGCTGCCGCTGCGTGGTCCGAGACGGGACCACCTAAGAGGGAGAAATACTCCTGTCGACGGCGCTCCGAAAGGGTGGCCACCTCAGGCAGCGAGCCGAGACGTCGCGCCACGGCCTCCTTGGCCAGCTGCTCCATGTTGGCACCCTTAGGGTGCAGCTCGGCGAACCTGATGCTCCTCCGCGATGACGGCGCCTCTACCTCCTTCTCGTGGACCGACGCCGAGGCCGGCGTGCCTAGAACCGAGGTCCTGAGCGGCGTCGAGATCTGCGCAAGGAACCCTGCCAAGTCAAGCTGTCTAGATTCTGCCTGCACCGGCGAGAGGATGTCCTTCTTGATCTGCTGCTCGGCCTCCTGCTCACCCCGATCGGTCTGCAGAGTAGAGTTCTCATGGGAGAGCTCTCCAACTGGACCCGGCGAGGCCCTCTCCTGTGGATCTTCATCATTAACCAAGACCAACTCCCTCGCGGTCTGCTCCTCGTGGCTGGGTATGTCAACACCCACCCGCTCCTGAAGGCTGGGCATATCCTGCATAGTGGCGCACTCCGAAACAAGGGCGAGAATCGACTCGGAGTTGGTCGTTTCCTTTGGGGAGAAACAACCATAGAGCTCGAGTCCACCATCCATGCAGCCATCGTTGACCCCAGCAGTCGTTGGTGGGGCTGGAGTCAACAGAACCTCAGTCGGCGCCATGGAAAACCTTTCCAGAGCAGCCTCAGCCCGCTCCAAAAAACTCCCAAAACGCTCCAACATGCCACTCATGGAATCCTTCATCGCGAGCTGAGCCGCGACCATGTCCTCGAGCTTGGACATCACCAAGCCACTCAGCTCAGCACGCATCAGCGTCGCTTGCTCTTCAAGGAAGGTTTTTTGCATCAGATCATCAGACACAGAGTTGGTCGACATTTGCGTCAGGGGACCCCGGTCCCCATGCTCGCCAGGGGGCGCAGCGACCGCAGTCCAGGAACGGCCGTCCGTGCGGCGAGAAACAGGGGACGGCTTGGGGCAGGCAGCTTCACGGGCGGCGGTGTGGGCGATGTCGATGTCGAGGCGGTCTTGACACTCCTTTGCTATGTGGCCCGACCGGCGGCAAGTGAGGCAGCGGACGGGGCCACGGCAGATGCGGGCGAAGTGACGAGGAGAGCAAGGAGAGAGGCAACGGAAGCAGAGCCCTCTCATCCTCCTCCTGAAGGCGAGCTCGCCCTCCGTGGGAGCCAAGCCGGGGCGACGACTCAATGCCAACCCTGGACTTAAATCCGTAGTTCACGCATGAGATGGAGAGAAACCAGCCAGATATGTTACCTGCGCCGCTACTTATATTTGCAGCAGGTGCCCTGAAAGAGGCCGCCCCAGCTAGCTCGTTGAAAATTGCAGTTGCCGATCTATGTTTTGGCACATACGTGGCAGCCTGCGACACAAACACATACACAAACACATACAGGACTTAAACAATTTGGTTCGAACATACAGAAGTTAGTCCGGCCAGCCGGACAGTAGAATTTGGTTCAGCAATGGCACATTGGCGACGGCAATCACAGACAATAAATAAATCGATCTGAAGCGCAGACAGATTGCAGTTGCAGTTTAAGATGGAAAAACAGGACATTGTTCTCAACACAACGAAAGTAAAGACAGACCTTGGAGAGGGTGAGGCGGCAGGCCATGATGAACATGACTAACCCCAGAAATCGCTGGAACTACTAATTTGTTCCTCGGCACCTACCTTAATATCTCTCTCTGGATCGCACGTGTTTTGTAATACATATTTATAATCACATTTTTTTTCCACATGTTTAGCATCGGGACTCTACTCTATATATGGACTTGCTACTACAAATCTTGTATCGGGACTCTAGCAGTAGTAATCGATTACGGCTGAAGAATACCAAGATCGGACGAGGATTTTTGAACCGGATTATCTTTTATACAGAAGAAGAAGGCCTCAAGCAAATCAGTTTAGCCCATTCGCCGGAGTGGGGGTTCACCTGCGGCAAAGCTTCTCGGAGGCATGGTCACGCCGTAGCAGATGCGACAACGAGGAGCGGAGCAGAGTAGGGCGACGAGCTTGGTCCCAGTCTAAGCAGAGACCGGCTCCCGGATCTGGGCTGAGCCACGCCGCGGCGGCTCCCGGGCCGGCCGTCGCAAGCAGTTGCTCCGACGCGACTCGTCGAGCCCATCGCCAAAGCGCCGCTCGCTCTCGGCCGGGTGGCTTGGCAGCGATCAGAGACCTGCGCGCTGGATCGGTGCAACGCACGCCGATGCCCGATGGGGATCGTGTTGTCAGCGCACGCGCTTGGGGCGCGAGCACGGCCGCTGTTGGGGAGCTCGATCTGGGGACATGCCATGTCTTCAGTTTCGTCGGTGTTGCTGTGCGATCTAAGTGAAGTTGTCTTGTTACTGTGGCCTTGGTGGAGGCACAACCTGCGAACACGCTGGTCCATTCCCGCTCCTTGGTGGCTGGCCGTTTTATGCAAGGGTTTGGTGCTTGTCGGTGTCGGTGTTGTCCGATCCCGCCCCTCTGGTGCTAGCTGTTCTACGCAAGAGTTTGGTACTCGCTGCTGTCGATGTTGCAGTTTCCGTTCGGCGTTGTGATCCTCGGCATCCTCTCCTTCGTGTTCGACGTCTCCTGGAGGCTCTTGTCTTTCGTCTCCTGCTTTCCTCTTCGATGTCAAGCTCTGTGCTAGTTCTGGTGGTGTTTTCGCTGGTGGTCCGATCCTGCCTCTTGGCTGACCGTTTTACGGAAGTATCTGGTGCTCAGCGTAGTGTAGCCATTTTCTTTTAGCTTGTCATTGGACTGCTTTGTTTGAGGTTCTTCTCAACACCTTGATTCGTATGTAATTGCCATTGTAAAACTCTGAGCTTTGTTAATTTAAAACTAGGCATTATTGCCTTTTATCTAAAAAAAAGTGTTGCTGTGTGACAATGAAGCATGAGGTAAATAAGTTGAGCCGGGAGGGTGGGGCATCTCTAGCCGAACCCCTAAAGGGCATTACTCCTCTCCTACTGGGTTTAATTACTCAAAATTTTGATAAGTGTCCATTGTCCTTAGAAATCAAATACCTGATCAACACCATCGCATTCTCCCTTTCCCTCTTTCCTTTCACTTTCCTCGCATAACGAAAGCATGATTTACCCTCAAAAGTACTAGAAAAACCCAAATTGCAAATAGGATAAATTGCTTCTTTAAAAACTCTTTTAATATTAATATGCATAGACTTGGTTAGATACTTTATAAACCTCTCATACAAACTCAGGTCTCACACCATTGTAATTATTCCCCTGTTTTTTATTTTATAAAATGACACAATGGGTTTTCCCTCTTGATTTTGTGTCAAAAAAAAGTGTTCGGCAAATCGCCTAGGTACATTTTTTTCTTTGATTTAAATATTTTTGTTGGAATCAATTTGATCATTCAATAATGCAATTGCTAGATTAAGAGGTTGAGGGTGATGTACTTCGACGACTCAGTGTCCATGGTTGAGGGTGATGTACTTTATTTAGGTGAACATAAACATTATGTGTCTTTTCGATTAGTTGAGCTAATTCTACAGGGTCAAGTGTGTATGGTTTGCAGATGCTAGTGTTGTTTTACAGTTGAACAAATAGCAATGTATGCATAGTATAGACGATGCAATGCCGTGCAACTTGGGCTGATTTTTTTTTCCAAAAAAAGAATGAAAATTTCAGTTTTGGAACATTACGTACGTAGTTTGGAGATTGTAACTTTGAATCTCTCATAAAGAAATAAGGATTAGCGACTGATCCTATATGATTATATAATTCGAAACACAATGAGATATGTGATCACACCCACAATTTCTTGCGAGTCACACTTTGAACAAGGCACAGCTAATATTGTAGTTTTGGTTCCGAGATCTTCCATCAGGAAATGGCGCGACATGTTGGATTGTCTTGTTGCTCATGTCAAGGGCGACGAGCCATGCCTTCCTGTCCTTGGGCTCCACCTTGCACTTGAGGTAAACAACATCAGTACCATCCATGCTCAGGGTGGGATAGTATGGGCGAAGGTTCTTTCCAGTGTTCTTCTCCACGAGGCCAGGCCCAGGGAGCAAGGCGGAGTGTCTCATGTCGCCGACGATGACGACGTCGTCGACATGGACCAAGCTCCCCCTTCGCCAGCAGTTGGACGAGACCGTCCTGGTCCACGTAACGACCCTCCAGCCAGTGTACTCGTAGGTGTACTTGGGACATGTGCCGGCATTCTTACCCATGGTCAGGTCTTGGTCGTAGAGCACCTCCAGCTTGGAGACGTCCTGCTCCTCCTGCACAACGAGCTTCCTGCAGTGCTCGATCTCGACGAGCTTGATCACGCCGTCCACGCAGACCACGTCGCGAAACTGCTCCTCGCTGCGCCGGGATCCCGTGTAGGCACGGTTAGCCGGGAGCAGGGTGGGCAGCGGGATGACGCGGAGCACGGCGTCGTCGTCGAGGACTGGGTTGCGCACGAGGATGGCGCGGGTGAGATCCACCCAGCCGATCTCCCCGCCGCCGAGCACGATCACCTTCTTGGGATCCATTGCGGTCTTCGCGCGCGGCGGCAGCGCCACCACTTGCTCCTTCCACGTCCCCAGCTCTGACCGGAGGACGTGACTCGCGTACGTGCACCCAAGGGCAGCCAGGACGAAGTTCTGGCCGTCGCCGTCGTCGCTCGGCATGACGGCGATGTGGGGATGGGGCGGCATGAGCTTCCTGTTGTTGCCACACAGGGCATGCCTAGCTACTCTCTCTCTCTCTCTCAGCTCACGGACAGGACAGAGGAGGAAGAAGGAGTTGGACAGTGGACACAGATTTTCCCGGCCGGCGCACTGACGCCGCCGTGGGCGCACCAACGCCCAAGTCTTTTTGATCTTTGCACTGGCTACATGATGCCCAACTCGGTTGCTCTACACTCTGATTATGCCTGGCTTTTATGGCCGGCGGCAACACAGCAGCCACTCACCCACGCACGCGCACGCGCTCACCACGCCGTCCACTAAGCTAGCCACTAACTGCACGATCCGCTCCAACAGATCGACAACGGCAAGTTAGCTACGAGCCTACGACTAATTCCACGCACACACGCATCACACAACGCACACACACGTGGCTTATCCTAACATTCTCCCCCTTAAGCCACGACCTCGAGAAGGACTGGCTCGTCGTCGACGTCGTCGCCATGGACGCCGCTACGGCCTCCACCACGCTTGACGCTGCCTCCATCCTCTTTTCGGCGCACTGACGCCTCTTCTTTCTTCACTCGAGCTCCAACTCGATGCCACGATGGAGTACACAGGGAGGGGTCTTCTAGCCGCTCTAGCGCGCACTCACGACGCCACGGCCGCGCACTGGACGCGCACTGACGCAGTCCACGCACCCACTCCGCCATGATCCGCATGCCCCAGCTCGCGCACGTGACGCGCTCCAACGCTATCAACGCGGCCGGCCTGCTGACGGACCAAGTCTTCTCCTTCCTCGGCGACACACGCCGCGCTCCACACGCCTCCAGCTCACGCCCATGCCGCGCACTGACGCAGGCAACGTGGCCAGCCCGACGCGCCCAGGACGCGGTCTTCTTCCTCGGCGACAAACGCCGAGCTCCTCCGCCGGCGACACACGCCGGACGTTTCGGCCACGGCCGTCGCATGGCGCCGCTACGGCCTCCGTGGCCGCGCAGCTCCTCCACGCCGCCGCCATGCCGCGCCACCGCGGCCTCTGCGCCACTACGCAGGTCCGCCGCGGCCTCCGCGCTCGCCGCACATACGGCGTCACCTCGCCGCCTCCGTGTCCGTCGTGCTTGTCGCGGACTGACCACACGCCACGGCCACGCCTCGGATCGACAAGGCTCTGATACCAAATGTTGTTGCCACACAGGGCATGCCTAGCTACTCTCTCTCTCTCTCAGCTCACGGACAGGACAGAGGAGGAAGAAGGAGTTGGACAGTGGACACAGATTTTCCCGGCCGGCGCACTGACGCCGCCGTGGGCGCACCAACGCCCAAGTCTTTTTGATCTTTGCACTGGCTACATGATGCCCAACTCGGTTGCTCTACACTCTGATTATGCCTGGCTTTTATGGCCGGCGGCAACACAGCAGCCACTCACCCACGCACGCGCACGCGCTCACCACGCCGTCCACTAAGCTAGCCACTAACTGCACGATCCGCTCCAACAGATCGACAATGGCAAGTTAGCTACGAGCCTACGACTAATTCCACGCACACACGCATCACACAACGCACACACACGTGGCTTATCCTAACACTTCCTGAGGTGGTCATGCAGTCCCGGGAGCGGCTCGAGCGACTGTGTCTGGCCACGCCTTGATGCCCTGTAGAGGAAGTACTCTCGATGGAGATCCCGGCCGTGTTTGAGGCAGAGGGTGAGGAGGGCGAGGTTGTCGGTGGAGTGCACAACGCAGGGCTCGGCGGAAATGGAATAGCCGGCGGCCTCGAGGCCACGGCAGTGGAGGCAGAAGTAGGAGACGCCCGGCGGGTCGGCGTGGAAGAAAGAGAAGGCGATGGGTTGCCCCGTGCTCGTCAGGGCCTCCGCTCTGGTGTCGTTGTCGCGGTCGGCGACGGAGCACAGCTTGTTGAGGAGGACCCACGTGGGAGGGATGGAGTCGCCGGAGGTGCTGGCCGGAACGGCGGCAGGCTGGAACGAAGCAGCGTACATTGCTGATGGATTTCTCGGAACCCGGGTATGGACGGGATCGGATCTGGTTAGGTTGGGCGGCTTTAGAAAGCACTCTATAGCCTGCTTCCGATCGTAATGTTTGCCCTATGGTAGTTAATTGGATTTTTGCACAAATTTTGTTAGATTTCCTTAACTGCTTCCGTAAATTAAGTCGATTTGTAAAGCTAATTATGTGGGAGCTAATTACGTCGGATTAACGTCCTGTTTGAACTCTTTGTAAGTTGTTTTAGAAATAATTTATGGATTTGCTTCATTAGGAAAAAATGTTTTGTTTACTTAGGCATTAATTATTAGGAAACGTGCCCGTGCGTTGCAACGGGAGAGAAAAACCGTATCAACAAAGACAAATTCATTTGCACATATTTACCAAGAAAATCAAGTCAAGTTACACCATAGTTTCATGCAAGATTTACATATTGGTTCAAGATTCACATAACGGCGGGCTTCATCAAATATTTTCTACACAATTAGTATAACTA
The DNA here is from genome assembly GCA_947311845.1 of Poa pratensis. Taxonomy (NCBI): domain Eukaryota; kingdom Viridiplantae; phylum Streptophyta; class Magnoliopsida; order Poales; family Poaceae; genus Poa; species Poa pratensis. The sequence goes on from CAMZMU010000112.1 coordinate 33,048,752, forward strand.
AGCTAGTCATGATCCAGGTATACATGTAATGGTTAATGTGGGAAACACTTCATAATAGAAAGAAGTTGAGGACTGAGGTATACGCGCATTAGCCAGAACAATATTTCAGCAAGCAGAAGGTGAACTGTATATAAATTTGTATGGGAATTTTTTTCTACCGAAAAATGTGCATGCATCTAAGTTTCTCCTTTGCCATAGCAAGCTCGCTCGTTAATGTGTGTGAAAATAGCATGGTATGCATACGTCTATCTCTGAACCCTGAGCATCCATGTTTTGAACCACAAATGACAATGAGAATAGAAGAGGAGTCTACCTGGCGGTGGAGCCATACTGTCACCTGTGCAGCATCGGAACCCTCAGTGAGGCATAGCGGCATCTGCATCGGGGCACGACGGACAGGCGGCGACACGCAAGATGGGACATGCGGCGGTGTGTCCATGGCATTATGGATGCGCTCTGCCTCTTGGAACTCGTGGATGATCTATATAGGAGCTGCAGAAGAGCTCGGCCGGCCGCCGGCATGGCTGGTTGATCCGGAGAGCGTGTGATTCTGTTGTATTGTACGGAGGTGCAGGCTTGTCCGGTGGCGTCGTGGCATACTGGCATGGGCTTCTGCAACGGAGGCAGGAAGCGCAAGGGTCGATCACGACAGCGGGGACGCCGGGGAGCACACTGGTCGGCGGCGGCATCGCATCCCGCTCCGTCGGGGTGCGCTGGTTTTGGCTCATCGTCGGGGCCGGGTTGCTAGTTATTTGAGGACAGTATCGATCGCGTTCGAGCCGGACTCGGCTGCCGCATCTTTCGATCAGCTACGATGAGCTGGATTAGTTAAAGGATAGTACTGATCGAGTTCGAGCCAGACTCTGCCGACGCGTTTGGTCTACACATGTAACGCCTGAGGGACAAAATATGACTTACTGGTGACACAGGTGGGTAATTATTTACAATTATAAGGGCAAATCAAATGACCTACCAAATCAAACGGCGGAAGGCCTAGCGCTTTTATTATTAGGTATAGATTTTTTCTTGTTTTATTTTAAAGTGCTTCTGGCGCGACAAGGATTTTCTTCGACATGATAAGACACTATTTCTAGTGTGATCTTTTGTTCTGAATTCAGCAAATTCATGGTTCTATCTACCGATGAATTAGCTTCTATGCTATATTGGACTTGCTTCAGTTTAATATATCCCTCCAATATCTAATCTACAAGTGAATGACACGCTCTCGTTGCTCCGCGTAAAAGTGCTGCATGGGACCCAGCTTCAGTGAGACAAGTTGTATTCTTTATTTATTTAATGGCTACGCATTAACTAGCTAGCGTGGTGATAAAAACGAGACAACAGCTGGGTCTCTCCCTTCCCTTACATGTGATTTGTCTATAACTTACAAATTTGATTTGATGTTTATACCGGAAAAAATGTACACGAAATCTATGCGTGTCGATGAGTGGGTTCAGTTCCCGTGCTTGGTTTTGAATTTTATCGACTATAACTTCTCAATTTTTTCACCGAAGTTCGTACCATTTTTCTACAAATTTTGTCTAATTCATCGCACTCGGTCGACCATTTGTTTTCTTTAACGAGTAGATTAATCTAACTGTTTTTCACATATTTATCATCTATCAAGGATTTCATCTCAAAGGGAACCATGGGCTATAATTGCAATTACAATTGCAATGACTATTAGGGCAGAGATTGTGGACCCAGTTTGGAGCTCTAGGACTCCGTACAAATTTCGGTCTTTTCGCCTGGCTAGCATCACATAACCGTTACCGGATGGACGACATGCTCATAAGGCGTGTCAATTTAATGGAAAAATGCACCATAACACAATGGGCTCAAACAGATTATTAGTTTTAGCATCTTAAAACTGTAACTTCTCAATTTTTTCACCGAAGTTCGCACCATTTGTCTACAAATTTTGTCTAATTCGTTGCACTCGGTCGACCGTTTGTTTTCTTTAACGAGTAGATTAATCTAACTGTTTTTCACATATTTATCATCTATCAAGGATTTCGTCTCAAAGGGAACCATGGGCTATAATTGCAATGACTATTAAGGCAGAGATTGTGGACCCAGTTTGGAGCTCTAGGACTCCGTACAAATTTCGGTCTTTTCGCCTGACTAGCATCACATAACCGTTACCGGATGGACAACATGCTCATAAGGCGTGTCAATTTAATGGAAAATGCACCATAACACAATGGGCTCAAACAGATTATTAGTTTTAGCATCTTAAAACTGTAACTTCTCAATTTTTTCACCGAAGTTCGCACCATTTTTCTACAAATTTTGTCTAATTCGTCGCACTCGGTCGACCGTTTGTTTAATCTAACTGTTTTTCACATATATATCATCTATCAAGGATTTCGTCTCAAATGGAACCATGGGCTATGATTGCAATTATAATTGCAATGACTATTAGGGTAGAGATTGTGGACCGAGTTTGGAGCTCTAGGACTCCGTACAAATTTCGGTCTTTTCGCCTGACTAGCATCACATAACCGTTACCGGATGGACGACATGCTCATAAGGCGTGTCAATTTAATGGAAAATGCACCATAACACAATGGGCTCAAACAGATTATTAGTTTTAGCATCTTAAAACTGTAACTTCTCAATTTTTTCACCGAAGTTCGCACCATTTTTCTACAAATTTTGTCTAATTCGTCGCACTCAGTCGACCGTTTGTTTTCTTTAACGAGTAGATTAATCTAACTGTTTTTCACATATTTATAATCTATCAAGGATTTCGTCTCAAATGGAACCATGGGCTATAATTGCAATGACTATTAGGGTAGAGATTGTGGACCGAGTTTGGAGCTCTAGGACTCCGTACAAATTTTGGTCTTTTCGCCTGACTAGCATCACATAACCGTTACCGGATGGACGACATGCTCATAAGGCGTGTCAATTTAATGGAAAATGCACCATAACACAATGGGCTCAAACAGATTATTAGTTTTAGCATCTTAAAACTGTAACTTCTCAATTTTTTCACCGAAGTTCGCACCATTTTTCTACAAATTTTGTCTAATTCGTCGCACTCAGTCGACCGTTTGTTTTCTTTAACGAGTAGATTAATCTAACTGTTTTTCACATATTTATCATCTATCAAGGATTTCGTCTCAAATGGAACCATGGGCTATAATTGCAATGACTATTAGGGCAGAGATTGTGGACCCGGTTTGGAGCTCTAGGACTCCGTACAAATTTCGGTCTTTTCGCCTGACTAGCATCACATAACCGTTACCGGACGGACGACATGCTCATAAGGCGTGTCAATTTAATGGAAAATGCACCATAACACCATGGGCTCAAACAGATTATTAGTTTTAGCATCTTAAAACCATGTGCTAAATGAGATTAAATTTTCTAGGTGTAAAGGCCCATATTCGTGTATATTTGAACCTGAGCGTCCGTTCATTTTCATCGAAGTGCAAGGGAGAGGGGGGCCAATGCCCCCCTTCCCATTAACATAGTACATTCATCACTACTGTCCCCATGTTTTGGCTGCATGCTGCTTGCCCAAAACGGAAACACATCTAGAGACCGCCCATCCCAATCAGGTTGGGAGACGCCGTGGTCCTGGTGTCACTCTTACTGACTGTGTTACCATCCATCCATGCCTCGCGTCCCTCTCTCTTGTACAGACCGCTTCTTTCGTTGGCTTTGATAACCAACGTAAGCACAGGGTAGAACTGAGCTAAGCTCAACGTATATATATCCGAGCAATTCTAAAGGCTCCGTGAGTCAATCAACGGCTGTTCTGTGTCGTCTACCTCGGTCGAGTGATGGACTGATGGTAGCTGTGTAGCCTGTGTGTGGCCTGGCGGCAGCTCTCAGAGCCGTCCAAGGCCTTCCGTCCTGGGCAAAGTGCTGAATCGTATTGATGATAGACGATTTCGTGTAAGAATTCACTGAATTATTGTGTCACTTATGGGTCGCGTCGTCCGGAAGCCCAATTCGTTTAGTAGGTAACATGCGAGATTTTTCAGCGAATAATTCATTTTCAAACCAGAAATCCTTCCAGATAAGCACAGTCGAGTACCACATGGTCACCCTGCAGCGCATCTACCTCCCACCTCCCCCTACGGCCCTACCCATTGGGCTGCCCACATTCCGAAGTGTTCAGCGATGGAAAGCCTGATTGGCAACCGAAGATCGACTCGTCAGTGGAAGACTCGTGCGGGGCTGTTGCTACGAGCGAGAGGGACAAGAACAACCCATGGATGGCAATTGCGTTGGTGTTCTGATGCTTATGGCGCCAAAGGAATGATGTGGTTTTTAACTAGGTTGCCCATCAGAATAGACTAACCATGAGGATCAGGTCGGAGTTTGAGTCCTAGAGGATGGCGGGTCTCTTTTGTGGTGAGGCTTTCGGCTTTCCGTTGCCCATGTAGACGTGGTGGGTTCTAGAGATTAGTCATTTTTCCTTATTGGGGAGCTATCGGTGTTGTAAATGCCGCTTGACATCCCTCTATGATATGTGATTTACCTATTAGGGTATATTTTTGATAACAAACAGAATGTGCATATGAGATAGGCCTATGGTGCAAAACTATCATGGACGTGTAACTAGCTCTGTTAGGACCTCTTCCTTTTGGTTAGATAAGAAGAAAATAATCGATACAATAATTTTACAAAAAAATCTTTGGAAGGAAGATATTATTCCCGATTGAAAAAAAACAACTAGCTCTACTACTTACCTCTAAAGCGTGAAGTTCCACCCTTTTGAGACGGGTATTATTTTGATCCGTTTGGGGCAGACTTGAGTAAAAATTTACCTACTGTATTTGTGATGTCCCTAATTGAGATAAGTGTGAAGCGCTGTGTGGGTTCAATTACATCGCCGTGTTCGAAAACACTCAAAATTCGGTTAAAAATCGTTTAAAAAAATCACTCGAATGCTTTTTGTTTGGAAAACTCCAAGGTGTATGGCGCTGATTCACTGACAGTCTGATTCAGTGAAAATTTCGGACTGATAATTGTGTTTGTTTTCAGTTTGTCGGTTCTCGCTTCTCAGCACTGCCAAGACTTTGCACAAAAATGTCAAAAAAAAAAAAAAAACACCGCGACACATTTTTTTTTTTTTTGAGCCTCTCCTGAGGATACATTGGTTGGTAGAAAAGATGACGCTACGTGACGCCGAGGGGGAGAACCGAACCGGAGAAGGGAAAGGGGATGGGCGACGCCACCGCGTACGCGAAGCGGGTGCTGCTCACCTGCAACGGCGGCGGCGACGCCGTCGCGCGGGGCATCGCCACCGGCCTCGCAAGGCACGGTTGCAGGTACCACCACCAGCTCACCTCGCCGCCGCTCCACTCTTCTTCTCGTTCGCTTCTGATCTCGCGCTGCGCGCAGGCTGGTCCTGGTGGGCGACGAGGCCGCGCTGGCTGCCACGGCGGAGGAGGCGCGGCGATGTGGGACAGGAGGAGGAGCGGCGGCTGTCGCGGTGGTCGGGCTGGACTTCGAGGCCTGCGACGAGGCGGCCGCCGGCGCGGCGGTGGAGGCGGCGTGGCGCTGCTTCGGGGACGGCCTCGACGCCCTGGTGAACTGCTGCTCCTACCAGGGTATGAACTGACACTGAGAGACACGTTCTCTCTCTGAATCCTAAGTGATTCTTCAGTTCTTCTCTGAATCTTTCGCTCAGCTTCTGCTTGAATCATCCATTAATTTCCTCCCTGAACCTCTTTGAACCATGGATTCTTGCTTGGCTATATGAACAGGGGAAGTGCAAGATTGCCTCAGCATAACTGAAGACGAGCACAAGAAGACCATAAAAGTCAATGTAACCACGCCGTGGTTTCTCATCAAGGCGATCGCGAAGAGGTTCCGGGACGCGCAGTCCGGTGGATCTATAGTGTGCTTAACGCAGATCATCGGTGCCGAGAGAGGATTGTACCCAGGGGCTGCAGCATACGGCACAAGTTTAGGCGCAGTTCACCAGTTGGTCAGAGTAAGCCTTCTTTCCTGCTACCAAAAAGCCTGAATGCCCACCGAAATCCTACGAATGCTAAATGTTCGTCATTCTTTCAGCTGTCAGCAATGGAGCTCGGCAAGCACAAGATCAGGGTGAACGCCGTCTGCCGCGGCCTGCACCTGCGAGACAAGTTCCCCGTATCCGTGGGAGGGGGGAAGGCCGAGAAATCAACCGGGGAGGTGATGCCGCTGGGGCGATGGCTTGATCCGGACAAGGACCTGGCGTCGACAGTGCTCTACCTGGTCGGCGACGAGTCCCGCTTCATGACGGGCACCACCATCTACGTCGACGGCGCGCAGTCCATCGTGCGCCCACGCATGCGTTCCTTCATGTAGGTTGTGCATGCTGGTCCTGAGGTGGTGGTGTCTGGATTTTCATATTCCATCAGCATTGCTTTGGTATATGTTGTTGTGTAGTGGCTGTGGTTTGTGCAAAGAGCAAGTGTGATGATTAATTTGGTCTGTGATAATCAACCAGTGTTTAAGATGATCGACTAGAATAAAAGTTTGATACACAGAACTGACACGAGTAGCACAGCAGGTCCTCTCGGATGAAAACTAAACTGAAACTGATCGTATGGCCTATGGTTCTGACAGAAGAAATGCAACCTCATCAAATAAACTATGAGCAAAACTTGAGATGAAATGAACGGGTAATGCAGTCGAGCAAGTCAGCATAGGATGAACAATTGGCTGGTTAGTTCACTCGTCCTTCTCCGCGGCGGCCTTGCGGCTGCTCCTCTCGGCGAGCACCGACTTGGTCTTCTCCAGCACACCAAAGAAGATGGACCCACCGATGCCGATCCACAGAACTCGGGCTCGATGCCCTGCCAACATTGTCAGAATCAGATCAAAGCAATGCAAAAGACCCTGACCAACCTATCATATGATTGCAGGTCAGGTTTAGGAACTTATCAGATGGTGAACCGAAGCGTTTTGGTTAGCATCAGGTCATCTATTTTTTTTTTGAAGAGTTTAAACTGCTTTGTTCACAAAAAATACAAAAGAAATTCTTAAAGTGCTGCTCATGTATTTGGTACTGTACCCTCAAGAATGCCCCAGGACCTTCCTCTCTCAAGATTGTTTTAGCACAGCTAACAATTCCAGAGTATTGTTTTGTTTGCCCCTGCAATAAATTGGAACCAAGTAATAATGTCAATTATGCAAAAGAGGGTTTCGGTTCGATGTGAAATGTTCTATCAAGAGGATGAAGTATCCACCTGAACCATCAACCTTGTCTTCAGGACATCGAGGGGTGTCGTTATAGCGCCGGTAATTGCACCTAGCGGAAATGGGGTACACGTGTAAGATATCATAGTCTTGGTTCAAAGAAGGAGTATAAGAGCAGGGGAAGCCAAATACTATAAAAGAAAAAAATGGAAGTTGGAAGATTAAATTAAGAAAAATAGGTTTTACCAGCAAAAGCACCAATAAGTGCATTTTCTGGATCATTCAGCTCCCTCTTTGCCTGGACAGGTTGTTGAAAAGTTCAGCTAAAGTATGAGTTGGACAAAACTTAACAGAAAGTGATTCTCTGTGAGGAACATCAAGATAAATCAGAATGCATGTGGATAGGATTTGAGGAAAACAGCATGCAAAAACTCATCTTACATAATCAAGTTACAGACATCACGATGAATCAGTAATGCAATGCAGTGATGAAACCATAATGCCCAAAATCGCTACCATACTATTTATCTGAACACTACTCATCAAGGTACAAAAATTGGGAAAATGTGAAATAGTCAATCCAATATCAAAACTGAAAGTGTTTGAGGCATATAAACAAGAGAGTACTGTATGGGAGTGGCTTAGCAGAATGATTAATAAATATATTATCTCAGCAATGGTAGACTTTACGTACCACAAGCTTGTAACCAATTCGAAGTTGCTCGTATATGCAGAATTGAATGGCATCAAATGGAAGATCTCGGAGTAAAAACGAACCATAGCCCTGAAAACCAAATTAAACCAGTCTCAGAATGGAGATAATGAGGTGTATTATATGACTGCATTTTTTTCCGAAATATGAAATAGCGAGTAAAACTTAATCTTATATCAGTTGAAAAATTGTTCACCAAATAAGAGCTCAGATGATACATACAGCATAAAGACCTTTAAATCCTTCCTTGCGAACTATGAGACGAACGGCATCAGGCGCAGTCCTGAATTGACCAGTTTGCATCCTTTGTTTGACCACCTGAATGTAATGCAATCTATTTCGATGAAAAACGACATTTAATGTACATTACATAAAATAAAACTATCACAAACCTCTGTGGGGACACGAATGAGAGAAGCACCAAACCCTCCAACAGCCCCTGCAGTCTGTACGATCCTCATTCAGAAAACAAGGCTGACATAAACCAACATTCTTAAGGGAGTAAGGATCGATAAAGACAGCACACAATAGTATTATTTACGCTTTAGCATTATAAGGGCCGTCGACAAGCTTGCTGGTGCAGTATGACAAGGTAAAAAGAAAAAAAGACAATGTGCATTGCTTTAAGCAATCAGCTAGTTCCACATTAAGTGTGTGCAGACTTACAAGATGAGCAACAGCACTCAAATTTTCAGGTAACATGTCCAGCAGTTTCCGCTTAGTTGGCTCATATATCCCCACAAACATAGCAGAAGCCCTGCAATAATTTAAATTTTTACCTTAAGTAAATCGCAACAACATATATTGGAGGCAATTTTGGCCCTAATTTCATCTAATGATATGAAGCAAAAGTAAGCAAAAAATGATGGATACGCAATATTTATGAAAAGAAGTCGCAATGAACGGGAATGCAATAAGAAGATAATGCATGTACTAGTACTACTGTTTAACATGTTCTAGACTCACGGAAGAACACCGACAATATTTCCACCTAATCCAGAATACAGGCCTTTCCATTGAATTTGACTTCCAGCTCGAACAGCCTGCATATGTAAAAAATCAAGTCAGATAAAACGTGCATGTGCATTGCCTGCAAGCCATTAATATCTAAAAGAATAAGATTTCTCAGAGCAACACTAGATGGTAAATAAGAAAAAAAATGATACTGTCACTCTTAAAAATTGGTGGAAACTGAAGTTACACTTTATTATAAGTATACTGCAAGCACAAGCACACTCAGGTTTCTTATTCACTTTACCATGATGTGTTGTATTGGACAAAAGGCTAACCCCCTAGGGAAGAGCAAGTGTTCACTGTCTTTGCAGTAACATATGACGAGACTTTGGGGGCTCAAGCCATTCACATAGTGAAGTGCATGATTTTATATTTTGGCATGTCATATACAGGGAACTTGGATTTATGTCAGGTTCAGACATGGCATCCAGTGCAGGTAACTATTACAGGTCTAATGATTCTGTGGCACTGCAGACATTGGCATCCTTAACAAAGTGGGCACAATCCACAATCAGCATGAGATAATGCAGTGTATGGGAGTAGGTTCAGGGGCATAATTTTCTGACCATTAAAATTAATCAAAATCGAAGACCACAATTAACTGCTAACTATCCATGTAAGACCGAACTGCACATCTTCAGACAAAAAACTGGCTACAGCTTTGCAGCAAGCGCAGAAGTGATTCACCTGAAGCCTGGTCTTGATGGTGTCGATGGGGTACAGGGCCGTCTCCACCACGACACCGGCGGCCCCTCCTGCTATGACGCCCTCTGCCAGCAGACAAAAACCGTGCACAAAAGTCAGTTCCCTCCATCTCGGCACCAAGGTTGCAGAAAGCGAAACGAAACTGTACTGTGCCACTATGCGGCAGAGTGATAGGAGGAGTCTGACGCACCGCAGAGGACCTGGAAGAAATTGAATGGCTTCTCCTCTCCGCCTGCGCCGCCGTCGCCGCCGTCCATGGCTCCCCGTCGCCAAGAACACCACCACTCTGCGCCAAGAAAGGCTTAAGCCGGGTGAAATTTGGCCGACTCAGCAGTAGCCCAAGAATCTGCGGGAGGGGAAGAGAGAGCTCGCACCTGAGGAAGGGGGGAGGAGGATGAGCCGCGGGGAAGAGGAGGAGGAAGGATACACAATGGATTGAGGAGGAGGAAGAAGGTTTTCGGGATTGGGTCGCATCGTCCTAGTGGGCCCATTAGCATGTACGAGACCCAAACCAATCCGGGCTAGTTTCGGCGGTAGTTCCGGCCCATCCTCTTTCCATCTTTTAAAATCTTTGTCTATAAGTTTTTTAATATGCTTCTTAGTTGTGATGCGACAGATGCAATTTCTTCCAACAAAGAATAATACTCCCTCCATTCCGGTTTATTAGATGTATTCCCAAAACCAGTTTTTCCCAAGAGTTAGATGCAATTTTGGCAATTAATGAGAAATTAGGAGAGAGGAAATGGAAAGCAACCAATGCATGCACACCAATTTAGCCATTAATGAGTAATTAGGAGAGAGAAAAGGAAGACAACCAATGCATGCACACCAATTGCGCTACTCAACCCACCAATAGTTAGCCACCTAGGTCCCAGAGATTTGCCAAATGCATCCTATAAACCGGTATAGAGGGAGTATATCATATACCAAGATGCAATCAATTACACTCAGCCTCTGCAACAACATGCTGTCAAGGTCACATGACTGATTGATCTAAGTAATTGTATTGATCCTTTGTGCATAGGTTTAAATAGACCACAATCGACGGATTTCGAAAAACCCTGCATAAACATTAGCTCGACATTGCCATGGTTGGCCGCGAAATTATTTAAACCACACAATTTAAGCTTCCCTAACTATACATCTAACTTGAACAAGCAATAACCACACATGATGATCATACATCACATAAAAATCTGCCAGCAATATAATACACAAGAATGATCTGTATTTTTAACACATTAAAGTTGATGCCCTCACATCAGGCTCGCGATTTGAATTATAATTTTTTTCATGTACCAATCCAATATCAAGCACATGCGGGGTTGATCGTCGCACACTCAAAATACTAGCAAGCTCGACATGCTTGCTTATTCTACATATAGTTGCATTGATTAGTTCAACATTACCACATCTTTTCATGCTTTCAAAATAATTACTCGAGTTTCTTAATAGTTGTTGTTTTTCTTCACATCAACACGGTCTTCGAAACTTCATATTTGACCACAAACTCTATTAAAACTGTAAGGGCTCAATATTTTGAAAGTATGTTTCATGATAAATACACACACATCATTTCCGAGTATCTAATCCATTACTATTAAGATTTTCGTAGCCTAAAATCTTGCCTCTGCACAAAACATCAACTTTTCTTATGAACCAACGATAATAGGGTAATGAAAAGGATAAATCTCAAGAAATAAAGACGATCAATAGTATTTCCTGCGTGAGCTAACTCATATTATTTTGTACAAAAAGCTAACGACAATGTTATGAGTTAATGCAATGTCTAGGAACATATCACGTTACAAACAAGTTATACGTTTGAGCATCTTTTGTCACTCAACATGCATGTACATTAAGTTTAAAGTTGAACAAATATCTCTCCGATCGGTTCTCCTTCTGTTCATGGGAGTAGTAATGTAGGATACTAAATCGAAGCGTCGATGTTCTCATTTCCCATGGCCAGCCGTTCAACTCCCAAAGGCCCTTCGACTTTGATCGATTCTCCTTCTCCAATAGCAGACGAAACGTGCAGCCGCTCTGCATTCACAAGTCTCACTGAAACCCCTACTTAACGCCACCACTTCACACTTCAGCCACAACTCACAGAACCTCCTCTCTCTGAAAATCTTTCCAGCCATGGCGGACTGGTCCTCGCTCCCGCCCGAGTTCGCGAGCCGCATCGCCGACTGCTTCCTGGCCACTAACGACCTGGACTACTACATGGACTTCCGCGCTGTCTGCAGCAACTGGCGATCCGCCACGGATGACCCCAAGAACTCCTCTGAACTCCGCTTCCGCCCCCGCCGATGGATGATCATCAAGAACCAATTTAGGAGCACCGGCGAAACTCGCCGCCTGGTGAACACCGTCACCGGCCGCGTCCTCCTCAAGGATCTGCCTCTGCTTCGCGACTACATCATTGTCGCTACGACCCACGGTGGCTACTTCGTCCTGGCCGACAGGAAAGCCCCTCACGGTGTAAGCATCCTCAACCCTTTGACCGGCCACATGAGTCGGTTCATGGCGCCCCTGCCTTCCAGTAGGATGGATGACGTTCTTGCTGCTGTCACCGGTTCTTCGCCCACTCTCATCCTGGTTTCTCAAGGAACTGACGAGGACTACATGGCTGATCCTGCCAGTGAATCTTTCACCATTTGCAAAAGCCAAGACACTTATTATGTGACGAACCGCCTGGCCGTCATGGGTGGCGTGTACGCCGATGGTGTACACGAACCAGTGGCAACGATTCCAGTTGTTGAAAAGAAGATCTAAGAATTGATCGACATGTTTCCTGATATACCGCCTGCGGTGTCTACGTACCAGGCAGGTCGTTATTCCCTAGCAGAATTCGCTGGAGAAGTATTTCTTGTCGTCAATCTACGACGCCACTTCCTGGTTTTCAAACTGAACAACGACGGTGAAGTGTTTGAGCCTGTGAAAGGGATCGACAATCTTGCAATATTCATCGGTTCTCGCAGGAGCTTCATAGTGGATGCTTCGAAATTGCTTACTGTCGACGCCAACTGCATCTACTACCTCATATCCATCAGTGGGGGTGCGGCCCTCTTAATTGACATCCGCAAGTATGACCTCAAGGACGAGAAAGAAGAGACGATCTCTGATCTATTTTACCCCGAGTCTGTACACACCGACGTCCACTACCTTTCGGGCCACACCATGGACATCCAGGACTATCAACTTGATTAGAAAGGCTTTGAAGTGCTACATTTCTTATCAGCAAGAGTTCTTTCTCTTACTCTGAACTTGATGGCATTGAGCATTCCGAGAACTTGCTTTGGTAGTACAAAATGTTGGCCCGTGTTTTGGAGCTATCGATTCAATAAAGTTATTTTGCAGTACATCAATTCATTCTGAGCCGTTTATCTTGTGTGATTCAATGGTCCAGATTGCAAATACTACACCAGATTTTGTGTAGTATATTTAGGCATCAGGGGCACCTTCCCCATCACCCCATGTCACCATTGCAAGCAATAGAATTTTGGCCGCCGCTGGCCGTCGTCCACAAGCTGCCCTAGCCTGCTCTGTACATACCTCACTGCGTCCTAATCACAATTGCCTCACCGTGGCCGTCGCGCGCAGGGACAAGCACTCTCCACGCCGCGCGTGGCGCAGCGCTCCCGCGCCGGAAGGGAGGCCACCGGGGACGCCTTACGTGGACCCTCCTCCGCCCAAGTCGAGGCTATTCTCCGTGACGTACTCCCCAGCCTTTTTTACGACCACGTCCTCCCCTCCCGCACCGGTCGCGTCCGCCTCCTCCCTCGCTTTCTCCCGCCCACGACCCCATTCTACTCCCGGGGTTGGTTACGGCGCAGCGACTGGGCCACTCAAAATTTCTGTGATCGCTGCAGCAAACGAGAGGAAAACCACCGCGGAAGGCGAAGCTGTTGTGCCTATGCCGCCGACATGAATTGCGAGTGGCCGGCGGGAAGGATGACCTGTGACTCTGTGAGCATGATGAAGATGATTCCACTTCGGTTGTAACTATGTTCTCAACGCTTCTTCACGTGCAAAGATATTATCAAAATTTCACATCATTTTGGCTGCAAACTGTTGTACTATTGTATTTTGATTTTATTCTGTCATGGATTTCTTTTTGTACATGTGATGCTACGAATGGATGGAAATTAAACATGTGGGGCAGCAGTCAGTGAAATCTGTTTGAGTTGATCTGTACCAGCTAAATATGTATATGAGTTAATATTTTCATGACTTGTTATTTCACTTTGCCTAGAATATTCGTCAAAACATTAGTTCAAAATATATCGGTGTTTATCTGTGTGTGTTGTTGCCTTCGGTGGTTGTGCCTGTGATGTTTCATTGGATCAGTAGATTTGTTGTAGTATTTTCAACCACTACCAGACTATATTTTCTATATAAGTGAATTTCAGTACCAAGTAAAGATTCATATAGATAGCTTTTGGAAGGTAAATCATATGCTATGAAAAGAATAAGAAATGCATGTGCTTAAAACTGAGTTGAGAGTTAAGACACCTAAACAGGGAGATCCGGATAGCAACAGTAGAAACCGATAGATATCTCGAGCATAGATTTTTTTTCAGTGGACTGAGAAGGAAGAAGGGAAGAGTTTTCGTGATTGGGTCGCAATTAAGCTCATTAGTCGCATATGGTCCTAGTGGGCCCATTAGCACGTACCAGGCCCAAACCCATCCGGACTATGTAGCCTGTGGACTCTGATGTAATCTCCGGGCTAGTTTGCACGACAGTTACGGCCCATCCTTCTCCATCTTTTATAAGTTTTTTTGCAAGTTTTTTATATGCTTCTGAGTTGAGACTTTGTGTGGCAGCAGATTCATGGCACCACTCGTTGCTTGAGTGCACGATGAACCGATGTGTTTGGGCACTTGTCCCGGGTTCGACAGAGCATATGGAGGGCACGTCGGAACGAGATGTGAAATAATGGGTGGATCTTCCCGATAATCAATCCCCTCAAACACAATGAGCTGACCCGAAGTCTTGTGACACTCTAGGCAATATGGTTTACTCGGCATAAGCACAAGGGTCTCTTTTATATTTTTCCTCCCCACATGTACCTTTGTCGAGTATAGTTTTACCTTTAACATAAATCTAGCTAGACAGACAGTTCATGCCTATATTTGCTAGGATGTGTCCGATACGGCTAGGAGGGCGGGGGGTGCAGTGCGGCGTGGTGTGATTAGAAGCGCATGCCGGATAATTAAAAAAATAAAATCTCAAAATTTGACAGAGTTTGATAGATTTTGACATGACGTTGCCCATTCTACTACCACGTCATCCTTGTAGCTAGATCCGAAATTTCAGCTATAATTGGAGAGAAAATGGGGTAAAAATATAAACAGGGTAAAAATGTCACTAGGTTATAATTAGATAGCTTTGTTGCCGAGTTGGCATTATATTCGCATCGTGACAAGAATGGTCCATACCTGTTCAAAAGAACAATGGTCCGTACTTTTATAAGCTTCCTTCGACATGTATAATAGTGGAATCATACGTTCTAGCATATACTCTACACAAACTTAATATTGGAGGCCACGTTGGTGTTTTGTGTGTGACGAATGCGATGCTTGGCGCGGATGGGCGAGATGCACATGCGTAGGCGACGGACCATCGTTGCCTCCTTTTATCGACTTCCTCTTCATCATCGAGGCGAGATCAATCCACCGACATTCGACTTGCTAGCTGCAGATAACTGATAAGTATTAGTAGAATCCGATGGGTGGAGTGCAGTGTAATTAGGGAGGCCAACTTTTTGGCCAGCTTTTTGGTTGCTAGCGTGACGGCGACGTATGCTTGCGTGCACCCAGATTAGCTGTGAGGTCTCCGTTACTCACACTGTTCTATCTTCCTACCAGTATTCCCTGCCCTCCGCTCCAATCTAGCCTGGCTGCCGGCCGGGGCTCCGTGATTATTCCCATACGTACGCATGCATGCTAATTCGGTGCCAAGATTTTTTTTTTTTGAGAAACACAGTATAGACGCAGACGCTCACAAACACGCACGTACAGACACCCCTATCATACAGATTTCGTCAGGTTTAGTTAGCCATGCATGTCGAATATTGTGTGCCGGTAAAACTTTGCAAGGACAACGTGTCACAACGGTGATCCATCCACCCATACGTTCGGCGTAAGAACACGTGTCGTAACGGTGATCCATCCATCCATCCGCGTGGCTAGCCACTGTTATAAGCTATAGGCAAATAAACGATGAATAAAAGCAAGATCAACGGACACGAGATTTAACGTGAAAAACCCTTCCAACAATAAAAGAGAAAAATCACGGACGCCAACCAGCAAATATTCACTATGATCGGGTGAGGTTACAAACGACAGAAATTTATAACTTTCGACCTATCCCAACAAGCGGCTTACAAGACGGAAAAGTGTTTGTGCTCCCGAGCAACAATGCTCCTGGTGCTTTCAAAAAATCAAAAAAATATTTAGAAATTTCAAAAAAATCTGAAAACAATTCGGGATGTAGTTAATGAAGTATTCTACAAACGTGCAAAAGATCAACTTCAAATACATTGTATTTGGAGATACAAAAAAAATGAAAAAATCTAATAAATTTAGAGATTTGAAAATAAGCATACTCAGATCTACAATTTTGTCATTTTTGTGTAGCCCAAAATACAAAGTGTCGAGGTGTGCCCTCGGCAATCCCCATGGTTGCTATACCTAGGGTTGATTGTGTGGTAGAGAACGCGTAGTATCGGTGGAATCGACGGCTGACAAGTTGGATTTACCCAGGTTCAGGGCCCTCGAGTGAGGTAAAACCCCTACTTCCTGCTTGTCTGTGTTTATGGTATGAATATGAGGGTTACAAGGGTTCGGCGAGCTGCTGATCTCGTCGAGGTTTTGGTGGCTATGGATTCCTTCTCCTCCTGATCGGTCACCCTCCCAGCCTTTATATAAAAGGCTAGGTCTCGGGAAACATAACCGACCAAGGTTACATGTATGGAAAATCTTAACCGACTATAAATTGATCTAACTTGGAAAGTACTCTTCGTCTCAGGCCTTCCTTCGTGGGCTTTGATTAATCCTTGGGCTTCTTTGATCATTACGTGCACCAGGTACCCATACGCTGGGGTACCTGTTGCCACGCAAAATTGCACAGCACCACGATAACCGTCGTACTTTCGTGACGACGAACCGATTGCTTTCCGAGCAAAGCAACAAAGATCCCCTCGCTTTCGTGGAGGAGAAACGACCGCTTTTCAGCGCAAAACGGCAAAGATCAACCAAACCCTAGGGCTGCTAGGGCTCGGCAGGGAAGAACTATGAATAAAAAGACATGTAAAAAAGGTACGTGAAAGATAGATTGGTTTTTGGTTGAATAACGATTGGGGCCTTCAATCGGCCGTATACCTCATGTTATATAGAGGTAGCCTGGTCTT
Source organism: Poa pratensis (assembly GCA_947311845.1). Lineage (NCBI taxonomy): Eukaryota > Viridiplantae > Streptophyta > Magnoliopsida > Poales > Poaceae > Poa > Poa pratensis. Next base: position 33,065,755 of record CAMZMU010000112.1, read on the forward strand.
TGGTCTTTGACGTACAGGGTAAGGCATGGAACTTTTCCTTGGCATGCAAGCCGAATATTATATTCCTAACTAATCTCAAATCAATCCGGCCTATCTTAATTTATTCTAGTACCAGCACGCTACCATGTAACAGAGATGGAAACCTTGATGGACTTCCTTACGTGACTGAATAGTTCACAATCCTTCAGCTTGCAATCACACCGATGCCTGCTAGGACTTGTCCTACGCATCTGCGTTTTAGCTCAGCATATATCTGAATCTGGCCATGACTTGTCCACGGTAGCTGCTGGTCCAGCAAATAACCATACAATTGTCCTGATTATATAGCTTGTTACGCCCATCCGCTGTTGCGACATCTGCACTGGACAGCAACCAAGACTGCATTTTTGAACTAAACAGCAAGGTCAAATTATATGTCAAGCTAATAATCTAAGCACAGTAATTTAAATTAATTTGGCTTATAAAATACGTAACAGCCAAATTATACCTTCAACACATGCCCCCCTGTTTTTGATATAATTGTATATATATCGAAAACATTATAACAATACCTTAGGTCGATGTTTGATAATTTCACCGGCCGTATAATTCTTCTTAGGGCGATGTCAAAACTCATCGGCCAAACTTTCTCAAGGCGATATTTTGAAAAACATATCGGCCAATTTTCTTCTTACGGCGATGTCCAAATGATTAGTATGCCAAATTTTCTTAGGACGATAATCTGAATAATATATCGGCCATAGCAAATTCAAGCTACGGGTGCACGAAATTCGGCGGGCAATACAAGCACCATATTAACATCCATATTAACAGGTATTTTTCCGCTGCTTTCTGAATCCTCGTCATCAATTGTGTCATCTGTGGGTTCATCAATTGTGTCATCTGCAGCTCTACTCTCCTCCCGTGCAATGCGCTTCACCCTCCATGCCATCTTCGGCACCATAGGTTTTTCTCGATTTAACAGTTCACCGCGCTTCTTTTCGGCTATTTCTTCCTTGATCTCCAATGCCCGCAGTCGCTGTACTCGTCGCTTCTGAGTGTGTGTTAGTCCCGTCGGAGACCACCGAGGTCCTGGTTTAGTCCCTGGCGTGACTGATTTAATTCCATTGCCCCCCGATTCTCTCGGCCTGTACTGTCGTACTATTGGTCCTTGTACAAATATTTTGCCCTTAGCCGAAATAATCATCTGCTGATCTGCTGCACCTCCGGTTCCATCCTTCTGGCTTCTCCTATTGTTTGGATTTTCATATTGATCAAACGTGCCAAAAACAATTGGAAACCAACCTGTGGATGTACATGAGCTGCTCTCTCTCATGACTTGATCGCTATGTGTGCTAGCTGATTTAATTTTCTTACTCGTACTGGAGGATACAACGAGTGTATTAACCAAACTGTCCTCTTGTGTACTGGCGGCCTTTCTCTGAACCGAGCCACACCTTACTGCATCAACACATGTTCCTTCTGAATTAATCTCAGCAGCATCAGCCATTTCACTAGCATCAGTACATACAACTGCCTTGCCTAAACGAGTGTGCACATCAGATTCTGAATAAGCTTGTATATTTGTATCTTTTGGTGTACTACTGTCGATGCAGCCACGCTCAGCTATATTAGGTGCTTCTGCATGACTTTTACGATTGGTTGGCACCCACTTAAACCTCTGACCACCAATATGAACTGTGCCATCCGCATTGTGTGCTGTCGATCGGTTTCGCCGAATAACCACTGCATCATGCAATTGAACTTCCTGATTAAACTGAGCTCTTTTTTGATGTTTTGGTTTTCTGTACACGTGCCGAGATGATGGAGTCCACTCCGGTTGAAAATAACACGATGGTCCAGTAGGATATGGTGCCCATGGACTATAACCACACGGAGGAAACTGTGGATACATGGGAGGTGTACAGCTCCAATATCCTGGCTCCGTTACAAAACACGGCCGCTGATCATATGAATTTCTTCGCCATCGCTCACGGCCACTGGATCCAAAAGCTGGCCTACGATGCTTAATGTCTCTGAGCCGGTTAGATACATTGCTGGCCTCGAGTGAAATGTATTTGTCCAACAACATGCTAACTGTCGGCTTTGGTCTTGGAGTTTTTCTCTTACCTCCGTTGACTTTCCACACCCCTACTTCTGAAATTTTTGGTTTGATCATCCTTGGTGCAGCGCTACCGTCGATGACAACATTTTTTCCTTTGGTAGATTCGGCCTGATCCGACCGAATAAGTATTTTCCTGTTCTTAAACTTGATCACAGGAAAAGGATCACCATCGAGTTTTATCTTAGTACTCTCTTCGAATGTCAATCGTCCGTCATTAATGGCCGATTGCACCTGTCTTTGAAACACATTGCAGTCATTAGTAGAATGAGAATAGGAATTGTGATATTTACAATAAGCTCTTTTACCCAATTCCCCTGGAGATGGAATAACATGACCTTCTCTCAACCTAATTAATTTTCCTTGCAGTAAAATATCAAAAATCTTATCAGACTTGCTAACATCAAAAGTATACTTTATTTCCTCTCTTTTAGCAGGTGTAGGTTTCAAAGCAGAACATGCAAAAGCATTTAGCTTTGGCGTTTGAACCCATTCGGCTACACACCTGTCAAAATCATCCTCACTAGCCGAATCATCATATTCTAAGGCATTAACCACCTGGTTATCCTTCTTTTTATCCCTGTTATCTTTAAACCGGCTATAATGTTTAACTTCCTTAGCGCGGTTTTCTTGCGCGGAGTCGAAATAATCAGGGTACGGATTTTGATATGCACGTGCTTTACCCTCAGGCTCTAAACCAAACTCTCTAAGTATACTAGCAAGCTTATCCTTAAAACTTTCATGAGGCTGTAGAGAACTTGTTTGTGGAACACATGAAACGCAATCACGCGGTGGAAACTCTGGCAATGAAATTGGAGCATGTGATGTTTGCAATGGAGATCCACTAACATATGAATCGGGTACCGGCTCGTACGGAACCCCGGTACCAACCCCGGTACCGACAGGCGACAATGGTGGTATATTGTATGCTACCATCTCATAACTAGCTTGCTGTAAATTAGAATTAAAGGCTGCACTTCGGTTATTGTTGTGATAATTTTGTGGCACCGAAGTTGAAACAGTAGGAGCAGCTAGGCTAGAAACAAAATTAGTAGCTGAACTATGGTTCCGGCCGCCTTGATTACTATCTAAAGCAATATGAGGCTGCGTACCATTAGCCGATGCATCAGGCATGTGAATATTACTAGGCAAGGTAATGAATCCGTTATGTTCAATGGGCATCGGCCTTTTCTCTGAATACTCAATATCAGATTGCAGCCCCAATGACTGAACGTGGTGAGGTAGTACGCTAATTCCAAGATCTTTATTAAGCTGCTCCTTAAATTCCTCAACTCTATTAGCTTGAGTAATTGTGGATATCCTATCTGACATATTAGATCCGTACTTGCTAGCTACCGGCACATGAGTTAGATTTAGATGAGCAAATTTTTCAGTTGGCTTTTTTACCTCAGCGCCGAGCAGATCGGAGGGACTCGGCACAACTACCTTCTTGACGACGCGGTTCCTTGTCTTCTGGTATTCAGCCAACCTCAATTTTAGTTGTTCAGCCATATATTCTTCAACCTCCCGTTCAACCTCGCGCCGATCATCTTCCGACAGATCGTCGAGTGTAACGGCAATGGCGTTGTCCGGGTCGATGTCGCTCCTGCTCTTGAGGTCGGTTGTCATCATTTGTGTCCTTGTTCTTCGTCCCCAGCGGAGTCGCCAATTGTGTTGCCACGCAAAATTGCACAGCACCACGATAACCGTCGTACTTTCGTGACGACGAACCGATTGCTTTCCGAGCAAAGCAACAAAGATCCCCTCGCTTTCGTGGAGGAGAAACGACCGCTTTTCAGCGCAAAACGGCAAAGATCAACCAAACCCTAGGGCTGCTAGGGCTCGGCAGGGAAGAACTATGAATAAAAAGACATGTAAAAAAGGTACGTGAAAGATAGATTGGTTTTTGGTTGAATAACGATTGGGGCCTTCAATCGGCCGTATACCTCATGTTATATAGAGGTAGCCTGGTCTTTGATCTTTGACGTACAGGGTAAGGTATGGAACTTTTCCTGGGCATGCAAGCCGAATATTATATTCCTAACTAATCTCAAATCAATCCGGCCTATCTTAATTTATTCTAGTACCAGCACGCTACCATGTAACAGAGATGGAAACCTTGATGGACTTCCTTACGTGACTGAATAGTTCACAATCCTTCAGCTTGCCATCACACCGATGCCTGCTAGGACTTGTCCTACGCATCTGCGTTTTAGCTCAGCATATATCTGAATCTGGCCATGACTTGTCCACGGTAGCTGCTGGTCCAGCAAATAACCATACAATTGTCCTGATTATATAGCTTGTTACGCCCATCCGCTGTTGCGACATCTGCACTGGACTGCAACCAAGACTGCATTTTTGAACTAAACAGCAAGGTCAAATTATATGTCAAGCTAATAATCTAAGCACAGTAATTTAAATTAATTTGGCTTATAAAATACGTAACAGCCAAATTATACCTTCAACAGTACCACAGAGTATAACCTCGTCATTAACCCCCGAGTACTTGCTTGACTCAAAGAATCGAGCATGTGCTCCCTTCATCGTGCACGTCATAGTCTTCTGAGCTTGTTCTCCTGATCCGATGTAGTCCTTCTACTTTTAATTTGTTTCGATTGTATGCGTATATGAACCGAGTGATATTAACATAGTAGGCCTGATTCACTCGAATATCGGGCTCAGTTAACTGCTTACTTGAGCAAAAACCTTACTAGTCTTCAGTCAGACTCGAGTCCCTGGACTCGAGCCTGGAACGTAGTCGAAAGATTTCGTCTAGGGATATTGACGTAGTAGGCCTGATTCACTCGAAAATCGAGCTCAGTTAACCGCACATTTGGGCGAAACCATACTAGCCTTCAATCAGGTTCGAATCCCCGGACTCGAAGCTGGAAAACTTTTGAAACTTTTGCCTAGGGATACTGACATAGTAGGCCTGATTCACTCGAAAATCGAGCTCAGTTAACCGCACATTCGGGCGAAACCATACTAGCCTTCAATCAGGTTCGAGTCCCCGGACTCGAAGCTGGAAAACTTTTGAAACTCTTGCCTAGGGATACTGACATAGTAGGCCTGATTCACTCGAAAATCGAGCTCAGTTAACCGCACATTCGGGCGAAACCATACTAGCCTTCAATCAGGTTCGAGTCCCCGGACTCGAAGCTGGAACATACTGGACATACTCGACTCAGGCCGTTGTAGGTCTTACTGATTCGTTCTGCAGTTTAACTTTTGATACCTAACGCGTCCGTCAGGATTTTCATCATGTCTGTTGACACGGAAAATTTCAAGGGAAAACACTGTTGGAGCGTCCCTCGGCCCATCTCGATTGCTCAGCGGGTCTTACCTTTGCATTTGCGTATGCAGCATCCGAAACATCTGCGATTGGCATAGTCCGAGAATTTATGAAGTTTGATTCTTTGATTTGTGAAGTACTTAATGCATTTTAATCGAGTCTGTAGTCGAGTGAATTTTCTTACCTTGTTTTGAAATCTATGGGAGCGCGACAGCGCTCCCATGGGAGTAGCCCCCGAGATTGTGGTTTATTGTCTTGCAATAGAGGACAATCTCAAATCATCCTTCCATACTGCTTTTTGTCAATCGAAATATTTTGTCTTTGAAATCTACGGGAGCGCGTCAGCGCTCCCATGGGAGTAGCCCACGAGATTATGCTTTATTTCGTTTGAAGTAGAGGATAATCTCAATAATTTTGCTCCTTTTTGATCAATCGCAAGAAATTTTTGATACGCTCCCATGGGAGTACCTTTGCTAGTCGAATCCTTTTGTCGATTGTAGTCTCGAACCCACCACTCGGGCAGTCTTCGGGTAACACATCTGTGTTTTTGATTTGTGCCAAGTCCCGAGTTTATCGAGTGGGTTTGTGTTTCCTGTTTGACTCAGCCCCCGAGCATGTCGAGTGGGGTTTGGGTTTTCTGTTTGACCCAGCCCCCGAGCATGTCGAGTGGGGTTTGGGTTTTCTGTTTGACCCAGCCCCCGAGTATGTCGAGTGGGCTGTAAGTCTTTGTGTTCACTGATTTTTGAGCTAGAATTTTGATGCTTATGTTTTTATGATCGAGCCCCCGAGTGTTTGAGTGGGGTAAAAGCATATATGAGAAATATGGAGGAACATGTATCTTTATTCGAAATATGTGTTCGATCAGCAAGCCGCCTCATTAAAACCTTCCAGTCCCCTTAAGTACCCTGGTAAGGGAAAAGAGTGCGTCTGAAACTTGCTGATTCTTTGACCTTATGTGCTATTACATATGAGGTTAAGAGATCTATGCATAGAACCGACGCAGGTGCGCCACGTTCCATGGGTTTGATGCTACTTCGCCCGTCTTTGCGTTCTTCAATCGATAGGCTCCTCCTTCGATGACTTCTGTGACGATGTAAGGTCCTTCCCATGGTGATGCAAGTTTATGGACTTTCTTCTGTTTCTCCCGCAGCACCAAGTCTCCCACCATGAAGGACCGTGTGCGTAATCGACGACTATGGTAGTTGCGGAGGTCTTGTTGATAAACGGCTGTTCGTGCCAAAGCCGTATTGCGTGCTTCTTCCAGCAAATCGGCTGCGTCTTCGAGTGCCTTGTTCGCGTCGTTTTCTTCATATGCTTCCACCGTGGTGCATTAAACTTGACGTCGGATGGTAACACTGCTTCCGCACCATAGACCATGAAGAACGGTGTATACTGTGTGGAGGCGTTTGGGGTGGTCCGTAAGCTCCATAGTACTGATGGAAGTTCATCTACCCATGCACCCGCGGCCCTTTTGAGTGGTACTAAGAGTCTCTTTTTGATGCCACTGCATACGAGTCCATTGGCCTTTTCGACCTGCCCATTGGATTGTGGATGTGCCACAGAGCGTAGTTTAGTTTGATGTTTTGTTCCTTGCAAAAGGATTTGAACTCTTCCGCCGTGAAGTTTGTACCATTATCAGTTATGATGCTATCCATTACTCCAAATCGATACATGATCGATTGTATGAAACGAACTGCCGTAGAAGCTGTTGAGCTTGTGATGGGGATAGCTTCGATCCATTTGGTGAACTTGTCGACTGCCACTAGTAAGTGAGTATGACCTCCTTTTGATGATTTCTTCAGTGGTCCCACCATGTCAAGTCCCCATTGGGCAAAAGGCCATGCTAATGGTATGGTTTTTAGCGCTGATGCGGGTGCATGTGGCTTGGAAGCGAACTTCTGGCAACCAATACATCTTTTGACTATGTCCTCTGCGTCCCTTAGCGCTGTAGGCCAGTAAAACCCTGCTCGGAAGGCTTTGGCTACGAGTGATCGACTGCCCGCGTGGTGCCCGCAAGTACCGGCATGAATGTCCCGAAGGAGATCCTTGCCATCTTCGAGTGCAATGCATCTTTGGAACATACCTGAGGTGCTGCGTTTGTACAACTCACCGTTTATGATGGTGTATGCTTTTGCTCGTCGAGTGACACGTCTGGCCTCGTTTGTATCTTCTGGTAGTTCATTGCGAAGTATGTATGCGAGAAAAGGTTGAGTCCATATTGGCTCAATGAGAAGTACCTCAATCGGAGGATCCTCTGTGCTTGGCGCTTTGCTCTTGTCTGTAGCTGCTGTCGTGGTCGATGGTCGTTTGTCGATTGACCTACGCTCTATTCGTTCAAAGAAAACACCCGGCGGGACTGGTGCTTTTGTGGAAGCAATGTTGGCTAATTTGTCAGCCTCTTCATTGCTTTCTCTCCCTATGTGTCGTAGTTCGCAGCCATCGAAGCTGCCCTCCATTATGTTGTACAAATCCCGATAAGCGATCATGTTGTCTGCGATTGCATCACAGGCCTTCATTGTTTGCTGCACAACTAAGTTAGAGTCGCCATAAATCATTAGTCGAGTGCATCCCATGGCTTTTGCCATGCGCATGCCATGGATTAGACCTTCGTATTCGGCCTCGTTATTTGATGGGAACTCGAAACCCATTTGCAAGATATAGCGCAGTTTGTCGCCTTTTGGTGATATGAGTATGACGCCCGCTCCTGCTCCTTCATTCTTTTTGGACCCATCGAAATACATGGTCCAGGAATTTGATACGTCAGGTACCCCTGGCAATTGAGCTTCTACCCACTCGGTGTGAAAATCGGGTAGGACTTGTGATTTGATGGCTTTCGGGTGTTCGTACTTGATTCCTAGTGGTCCCAGCTCGATGAGCCATTTTGCTACTCGCCCCGTTGCGTTGGGGTTTGTGAGGACGTCTCCAATCGCTGATTTATTGACCACCGTTATCGGGTGTTCTGTGAAGTAGTGCGCCAGCTTTCTTGATGTCATAAATACGGCGTACGCCAATTTCTGATATTGCGGGTACCGCTGTTTGGACGGGGAAAGAACTTCACTTACGTAATATACTGGCCTCTGTATGCTTTGACTATGTCCTTCTTCCATGCGGTCAACCACCAGCACGGTGCTGACCACTCGATTGGTGGCTGAGATGTATAGGTAGAGTGGCTCATTTTCCTTAGGTGCTACGAGGATTGGCGGGCTTGTGAGCATCTTTTTGAGTTCGAGGAAAGCTGCTTCAGCTTCATCCGTCCACTCGAACTTGTCTGCTTTCTTCATCAATTTGTAAAATGGAAGTGCTTTTTCGCCTAGTTTGCTGATGAATCGACTGAGTGCTGCTACTCGACCAGCTAGCTGCTGTACCTCATGGAGTTTGGTAGGTCTATTCATTGTGAGTATAGCTTGTATCTTTTCTGGGTCTGCTTCGATTCCACGTGCAGATATCAAATAACCCAAGAGTTGTCCAGCTGGGACACCGAAGGTGCATTTCTTTGGGTTAAGCTTGATGTTGTATCGATTGAGATTCTTGAATGTCTCCTGTAGATCACTGATTAATGTGTCCTCCTTTTCAGTCTTGATGACGATGTCGTCGACGTAGACCTGAACATTGCGTCCTATCTGTTCTTGTAGACAGTTTTGCATCATGCGCTGGTAAGTTGCGCCTGCGTTTTTGAGCCCGAAAGGCATGGTTGTGTAGCAGTAGACCCCGAGTGGGGTTATGAATGCTGTTTTGTCTTCGTCTTCTTCTTTCATCCGAATTTGATGGTATCCTGAATATGCATCCAAAAATGATAACCGAGCGCATCCTGCTGTTGAGTCGATGATCTGATCGATTCGTGGTAATGGAAAGTGATCTTTTGGACAGCATTTGTTTAGGGCTGTAAAATCTACACACATCCGCAGGGTGTCTGAGTGCTTCTTTTCGACCAGTACAGGGTTAGCAACCCAGTCTGCCTTTTTGATTTCTCGAATGAACTTTGCAGCAAGTAACCTATCAACTTCTGCCTCGATTGCACCTCTTTTGGGATCGGAAACACGGCGCATAGTTTGCTTGACTGGTCTAGACCCTGGCTTGAGTTGTAGAGAATGCTCGGCGAACTCTCTGGGGACACCTGGCATATCAGCTGGGCACCATGCGAATATTTCCCAGTTTTTACGGAGAAATTCGACGAGCGCATTTTCCTGTTCGCTGGTAAGACTCGATGATATGTTGACGTTTTTGAGGGATCAGTTGGGTGCACTTGATGCTTTTTGTGTCGTTGGTTGCATTGAATTGTCTGTCGGATGCTAACCTCTTGTGTTCCGGCAGAAGTGTGCGGTCGTTAGAAACCTCGAGTTTGGCGAATGATTGCTCCATCCCATACATCTCTGAGATTTTGCTGAAGTCACGGTCACATGAATCTGACCTTTGAAAGTTCCCGTTGATCGTGATGACTCCTTTTGGTCCTGGCATTTTGAGCTTGAGGTAGGCGTAGTGTGGGACGGCCATGAATCGAGCGAAAGTGGGGCGCCCAAGTATTGCATGGTATTGTGACTTCCAATCGACCACTTCGAACTCAATCGACTCGGTTCTGAAGTGAGTAGGATCTCCAAACGTAACATCGAGTTGTATGGTGCCTTCTGGGAGCACTGCTTTGCCTGGACGATACCGTGGAAGGTACTTGCGGACTTTGGCAGATTTTCGACTGATTTGTTCATTCTGCGTAGCGTATCTGCAAAGATTATGTTGAGGCCGCTACCTCCGTCCATGAAGACCTTGGTCATGGCGTAGCCTCCGATTTGGGCGTCGAGTACCAAGGCTGCATGCCCTGGTCGATATACTGCGGGTGGGTGGTCCTCTCGATTGAAGACAATCGGAGTTTCTGATCCTTTCAAAAAATTGTGATAGCTGGGGGTGCCATGACCGCCATATTGACGTGTCGAGTGTGTAATTTTTGCTCTCTATTGGAGGGACGTCCTCGCTGGATCATGTTCATCTGCCCGCGAGTTACGGGATATTTTTGTTCATCTCCTTGCTGCATCTGGTGCACGGCTGCTGCCATTTGTGTTCCCGTAACGGGTTGTGCTGGCACCATGTACACTGGCGTCGGTTGCGCTGGTGTTGGTGCAGTATACACCTGAGTAGGCTGTGTTTGCGGTGGTATGGAATATACTGTGCTTGTTGTACTTGTTGCGGTGCTGGATATGCCTGAACAGGCTGTGCTTGTGATGTAGTCGATGGAGTGTGCGTCAGTTGAGGAGGTGCACGTCCATCTTTTGCAGTCGTAATATATGTTCAATCGCGAGTTGATCGAATTCCCTGCAATTTCTCAGCGAGTGGCTAGAGCGAAGCTTACCATCATCCCCTCTGTAAAGATGGAATCTGCAATAATCGTCCATCCTTTCTTCGACTGAGCGCTCAGGCTCTTTGTCTGCTCGCCTGCGCCATTCGGGCCTCTTGTAGCTATCGCGGTCATCGCGTTTGTTATCTCCGCAGCGGTCTCGACTGTCGCGTCGATCGTCTGTGCGATGATCTCGATTATCACGATGATCGTCGTCGTCTGTCAGTTTGGTCGCGGCTGTCCCTTGACTGGACAAAGCCTGCTGCGATGAAGTTTGGATGGTCATCGTCGTGATAACGATTCTTGCGTTTGCGCCTTCGATCATCTCTGTAGCTATCTCTGCGGTCTCGACTGCCACCCTCGTGATTTTCATGTGATGCTACGGGTCGAGTGCCTCGTACGGAGTCTTCTCCATCTGCCCACTTTGTTGCGAGTACCATGAGTGCCGCCATTGTCTTTGGATCTTCTCGACCAAGTGTTTCTTTGAAGTCTTCTCTCCAGAGTCCGTTTTTGAAGGCGTCGATTGCCCTATCTTCTGATACGTTGCCTACTGAGTTACGGATGGTGGTCCACCGCCGTATGTACGATCTCAGAGATTCATCTGACTTTTGCTTGCAGGTCCGGAGCTCCTCGAAGTTTTGGGGCGCTCACATAGAGGCTCGAAGTATTTGATGAAATCACCTTTGAAGTGCTCCCACGAATCGTAGTATGATTCGGGTAGCGATTTGAGCCAATCGCGAGCTGTTCCTTCCATCATGAGTTGTATGTACTGCATAGCTGTAGTTGTGGTGCCGCGCTGACATCCGACTGCCAGCCTGTAATCTTCTAGCCAGCCTGATGGCTCTTGTTTGCAGTTGAACTTTGGCGTGGTAGCTAGCGAAAACTTCTTGGGCATACGAGCCTCCCGGATCCGTCGAGTGAAGCATAGCGCTCCACATGGCCCGATTTCTGCTTCCGAGTCTGAGCTGTTGCTGTATGACCTCCTCGAGTGGCTCCTGCTGGAACGATGACGGCGTGAGCTTTTTCGACTGCTCCTTCCCCGAGGACTTCGACTGCGACGGTCCCGATCTGTATCTCTCCTTGGAGTTGCTTGTGGATGCTGTATGGCTTGTGCTGCTATTGCCAGTTGTTTGTACAGTTGGAGGTGCTGATCCCTCTTTGGGTCTCCTGCAGGAGGTTCGATTGTTCTGAGATAGGTGCCTAGCGTCATCAGCGCCCCGGCTGGCTCAGTAGGTATGGGGACTCCTTCCGCGTCGACTGCCATAAAGGCTGGGTTTAGATTCCGAGTGACCGCTGCACGATCTGCGTCTCCGAGGTTTATGAATCGTGACCTATTCGCGGGGTCGTTTCTGCCGTTGAACTCGTAGACAATGCTCTTCGCCGAGCACTCGATATGCTGGCTTGCTTTTTGCGTTCTTCGAGTACTGCTCGGTAGTTCTTCAACCGTATCGATTCTTGCCACTGGAAGTATTGTAAGGTCAATACCTCTTCCGGAGTTGCGTTTGCTGGTAGCATTGTGCAGCTTTCGATTACTTTGCTCACTTTTTCCGCCATCTCTGCGGTGATGGTCAGCGTGGTTGTTCCGTCAGGCATGGTGACTGTGCAAGGGTATTCTGTAGGTCGACGGCATGTTGCAGCTGCTGACGTTTCTGCTGTACTCGCGGTGTACACCTGATACGGTACCACCCGATCTTCTGCCCATGTGTTGCTAATGCGCATTATGGATTCGGCGTCGTCATCCAGGCTCATGTTGGAGTTGCTTTGCTTGCTGGGGTTTCTGCCGCAATCGAGTTGATCTTCGAGTGCTTTGTCCAGGCTATTGCGTCGCAGGTGAATATCTCGTGGCTGGCACGGATTTCTGGGCCGTTGAGATCGGCGAGGTATATGTTGTCATCTATGTTCTCCTTGTTCCCCGCGACGTCGTTGCAGTCGACGACGTTGTCGAGTGACTCGATTGAGTTGTTTGGGCGGTACGCAGATTCGATCTCGCTTCTTCCAAATCTTTTTGCCACCTCGTCACGGAACTCTTGCGAGGTCATGGATGTTGCAGAGTCGCTTGGCGATTGGATCGGGACGATCTGTGACGATGTCGCGCCCAAGATGGATGGTGTTGCAGTCGAAGCGTTGTCGATTGTCTCCGTGTCGAGTGTCTCCATGTCGAGTGGGTCTAACAGGTCCTGCACACCATCTTTATCGACAAAGAAGTTAAATTTTCCAACTGTAATATCCAAACCTGATTCGAGTCCGGCAAAGGCTTGTTGAGCTCCATCGAGTGCGGCATGAGCCTCCTTGGAGATTTTGGCGAGTGATCGCTTTTTGAATTGATGCTGGTAGATCTTGCCGGCGAGTTGCCGTTTGCAACGGTGGTCGGTGATTTGCTTTTTGATGATGTAGTAGGCGAGTTACCTTGTGCAGATGCGATCGGCGGGTGGCCGCTTGATGATGAAACCGGCGAAACCGTGAGCCCAATACTACCTTTTCCCACAGACGGCGCCAATTGTCGAGGTGTGCCCTCGGCAATCCCATGGTTGCTATACCTAGGGTTGATTGTGTGGTAGAGAACGCGTAGTATCGGTGGAATCGACGGCTGACAAGCTGGATTTACCCAGGTTCAGGGCCCTCGAGTGAGGTAAAACCCCTACTTCCTGCTTGTCTGTGTTTATGGTATGAATATGAGGGTTACAAGGGTTCGGCGAGCTGCTGATCTCGTCGAGGTTTTGGTGGCTATGGATTCCTTCTCCTCCTGATCGGTCACCCTCCCAGCCTTTATATAAGAGGCTAGTCTCGGGAAACATAACCGACCAAGGTTACATGTATGAAAAATCTTAACCGACTATAAATTGATCTAACTTGGAAAGTACTCTTCGTCTCAAGCCTTCCTTTGTGGGCTTTGATTAATCCTTGGGCTTCTTTGATCATTACGTGCACCAGGTGCCCATACGCTGGGGTAACCGCAGAGTATAACCTCGTCACAAAGTATTTAGAGTTTATTTTTGGCACTTTTATAGAATACACCAATGGCTGCATTCGAGATTTTTTCTGAATTTTTTGCAACATGTAAATATTTTTTTTGATTTTTTTAAAACGACGGGATCATTGGTGCCCAGGACCACAAAATCTCTACTCCTTACAAGAGGTATATATAATGATGAAAAACTCTCAGCTACAGTCCGACTCGACAACGATCCGTACCGTACTGCTACAAGCCTCCCGCGACGGGCCTCCCTTCACACTGTCCGAAGTTAACTTTATCTTTATATGCACAATAAAATAACAGCCACATACGATATACAGTACATGCACAGACGTACTGCTACTGCTGCATCATGTGCAACAGCTACTACTTACTCATAATTCGTTGCAGGTGCAGGCCAGTGTAGCTGCTGCGAGCAACCCGCCATAGCATTTTCCGCTGGCTGGCTAGCTAATTAGACAGACTTGTCGAGTGATGCGCTGTGCTGACGGCGACGCGCGCGTTCTGCAGATGGAAGGTTCCTAGCGCAGTACTAACTGATGAATGCAGCACAGAGGTTTGGCTTATTCAGTTCTGGTGTGCAGTCATTCATCTATTCGTTAGTTCGCAGAAAATCTTGTGAGGCTAGTACTAGTACAATGTAGGTTCGTAATGCATCCATGTACTTATACTGTACTAGCTAGCCTGGCTGCTAAGTACCTATCATTCATGTTTACTGTACTTCTTAGCTATAGTACCTACTAGCTCACTGGTCGTGTTAGGTTCATCTGCCAACGGCCTGGTTGAGCTGCCTGATCCACAGTACGGTTCGATCATCTACTGTCGGGATTTGGTTTCCCATCACTTAGTCAATTAATTAAGGCTTATTTGGAATGGAGGTATATTTTTACACTCAATCCAAGCAGGGCCTAATCAGTTCAACTACGTACTACTACCTGTTGCCTAAAATACCCTAATTATTATATGAAAGGGAGTCTTCTTATGATCTTTTGGCACCATTTCCCCCTGGGGCTACAAAGAACGTACGGGAGCATATATCCAAATTAAGATCCAGTGGTATTCTGACAGCAGCACTGAATAAGCATATTGTTAAACTGTCAGTGCAACATCGGTGCAAACAGGGACGGATCCAGGTTCTCGAGTTTGGGTGTTCAAAACTTTTTTTGGGCTACTCTATAAAGGATTCAAATAGCTAAATCAAAACTTTTTTCCCATAGCTAGATGAATCAACGATTATTTTCCACAAATTAGAGAAGAATTGCTACACAATCATAATATCTTAAGCTTAGTTTGATGTTATGTAGTTATTTTGCTCAAAACTACAACACCATTGATCCATACATCAATTTTTCAATAGACATATGATTTTGTTTTCCAAATATTTGGGTGTGCAGCTGCACACCCATGGCTCTATATGGATCCGTCCCTGGGTGCAAAAGAAAGAAATTGACCATGCAGAGCATCATCCCTGATGAGGTATATTTCTGTGTGATCGTCCGATGCCTTAATTAATTCAGCAGCCACCATGCATCCCCGGCCGGCCCGGCCTTAATTCCAGCTCTCTTAAGCACTGAACGCACCCATGACGATCCATCTCCATCGTTAGGTGGACAATCGCTCTACTTAGCTTTCCACAAGCCACAAAGAACGTACGTATTTGCTCGACCTTTAGAGAAGTGTTTTAGTTTACCATCGCCGAGAGAGACGCGACGTCGGCGTGATATTTGCTCGACCTTTAGAGAAGTGTTATATAGTTCCTTTAAAATCCATGTCAGTCTACTACAGGACCGCGTGGTATTTTAGCGATGCATACATCCATTAATCGATGCGCGGGCTAAAACATTCCCTCATTTTCACAATATAAACAAACAAATAAATAAATAGGAAGTACCGAAAGTTATTAGCGTGCCATGCATTTATGTTGTATGGTGACCTTTCATCTCTGTTGATAACATCTATCTATTATATACTAAAAGCAAAATGAGTAAGTTTTTCGAGTTACCACGTTTATCCACATCCCCTTAATTATATTGACTGTTAGATCCAAAATATGTGGTTATGATTTAATGAAGATTATTAATTAGCGTAACCGTGAAAGGTTCGTTTGTCACGTCTAATATGTCCACAGTTTTTCTTTTAAACATGGACCCGTAATTACTGAAGCACCGTGTACTTTTTCTCTTCAGCCGTGAAAATAAACTTTGTGTGGGGCCCTAGACTGTTTTTCCCTCAGGAGATCATGCATGCGCATTGAATCTAGGGATGCCAAAGAAACCCAAGTACCTGATATGCACGAACATGCAGACCACTGCATGCAGAGTGGCTTATCCACGCAACTTGGTCGCTAGCTTTTTTTTTTTGCCCACCGGCTAATACGTCGATGTAATATTAAGTTGATATCAAAATGTTTTCCTAAAAAAGTGAGTACAATGTATAGACATAGGGGGATTGCCATGCTAATATACCCTCTTTAGTTGACGGAGATTTTCGCTAGCTTTTTTTTTTTTGCCCACCGGTTAATACGTCGATGTAATATTAAGTTGATATCAAAATGTTTTCCTAAAAAAGTGAGTACAATGTATAGACATAGGGGGATTGCCATACTAATATACCCTCTTTAGTTGACGGAGATTTATTTCGAGATGGATTTATATACACACTAAAATACGTCTACATACATTCGTATTTGGATATCTGCGTCAACTAATTCGGGACAGAAGGAGTATATATCATATTAAATATGTCGTAATGTGTTTCACCTGTGCGTAATAGAGTTAAATTATTACAAGAGAAAACATTTTCAAAAACTACAAACCCACACCGAGAGCGCATGAGAGGGTTTAGGAAATTCTATTGGTAGACACAACATACACCTATTTTTATATCGAAAAAATGAAATAAGGAGGCACTAAATTATGTATATTGCAAAAACATTTTGCAAGATATTATATGGATATCACAAGGGGTTTACATATACAATTCAATACACCGATGATGGATTAAAAACTATGATTTAAATTACATTTGATAGACAAATAAAAATAGCTTAACACACATAAGATAGGCAAGGTAAATGCATTATAGGCTAAACACTTGAGCAATGTTTTTTCCCATATACATGAATGAATTTACACAATAAAAAAATGCCAACATATAACTATTGCATGTCAATCCATATAGTACTTTTAAATAGTTTTCACAATGTATTTTCAAGCTTAAGAAATCTGCAATCACCCAGAATGTCTTGAGTTTTGTCTCAGGTGGTTATTTCGATATCCGTTAATGAAATATCAGATGCTAATAATATCCCTGTTAATGGAAAATATGGATGTGTTTTAATACTTAGTGATCATATTTCATATTATCCATGATTATACAGATAATTGTATCCATGTAGTATTTGAGATAGATAGGCCCATGATACCATCTTCCAGTTGTTTACTCCGGAGTGAAATTTTCGTGCTGTCACAATAATACCTTTGTTACCTCTCTGTACGTCAACATGTCGTGAAGAATGTCAGAGTTAGGAATTAGATTTTATCTCAATTGTTCATTACCTCCAAACGTAGTTGGTTTCAACCAAAAAAATATAAAGCAAGCCCAAGATGTGCATAGAGGTGAGGATTATCAAATAGATAGAAGAGCTTGGCTACTATAGAATTATTAATGCCAACATATCTGATTGATGTGATAAGAAGTCTTCGATAAGGTGTGAACTTGGTATGGACAATGTATGTCTATTCACTTCATGCTGAAAGTAATTTCAAATGGATGTTGAAAAATATGTGTTCCTACGATTTTTTTTATCTATTGAGAATGTTCGCTGCATCGGGATAAATCTTAATAATGATTCTCTATGGATCACGCATAAAATGAATTTAATTTTTTTTCTGTAGGTGTATTTTTTTAATTTTTTTTTAAAAATACTCTTTTTCACATAAGTTTTAAATATTTAAGAGTTTAATGGATATATAATTACAACCAATTTTTTAAAATTTATTTGATAGTTTCTCTTTTAGATAGGCGAGTAAAATAATTTACCTAAGATATTGGTGCATAATTATGACGCTACCAAGGACTGTTGATGATAGTATGAGAACAATTTTGTGGTGCCTTGGAAAATAGTAGGGATGAATTATATCTGGATATGTAGTAAATCGGGGAGATTTTTTTGAATTTATGAGCAGTCTGAGTCGGCGTAGTCATGCTACTGGACACAACATATTGAGTGTGATTACAGCTCACCTGGATTGAAAAGTTGGGAACAGTAGGAAAGACGTAAAAAATAAATCAAAATACCACTGCTGCTCGACGTTACAAAACACATGGAATTTTTGGAAATGACCCAATAAATTAGGCAACAAGGTAAATTTGTTCAGACAATTCTTCAAATTGGTATACTTAAATAATATCCGTGGATATGTTCAATATGATAGGTATGATGTATTATTTTACTTACCATCACATAGTTTGTGTACATAGAGCCGTGTAATTAAGAATTCCACATATTTACTACCTCTGAAACCATAAATAGTTTTGATACATCTATTCAATATGGTAAAGATGATGCCCTCGCATTTGCGAGGGCCACCTTGCTAGTTACCAAAAATAAGGAGACTAAAATTAGCTATTTACAACTTCATCAAATTTGTAAATATAATGACATATTTATTCCTCTAAAAAGAATAAACATATATAATGTACTTTTTTATTTTACATATATAATGTACTTTTATGTTATATGAAGGATTTTGTGAGTCCTTATTATTTATTAAGCTGTCGAGCTCCACCCTGAAGCTGACAAAAAGCTGTACCGGCAGTAGTGTGGTCCGCAACAGTTGGTGATTTTCTTCTGTTTTGCCAGACACCTAAATCCTTTTTTGCCACACGGCTAAATCTCTATTCTGAACATGTTGTTTCAGTATAAATAAGCTGTTGCATTCATGCATCTCTAATTAATTGCAGGCAAGGAAGAGCCAGGAAGGATACATGCATGTGCTGCATATATATACTTGTCTAATCTGCGTGTACTGTATATATATAAGTACATATTAATTACATTCAACTTATTAGATCCTCTCTATGTAAATTAATTTCAGAAACTGTACGTAGTTCCTCTTCCTTCCTCCACATATATATCCAGTGCATGCAGCGACGATCGACGATCGTTCACTTGACCTTGATGCAGGCGCCTGGCACGGTCCACTTGGCCTTATGCTTCTCCCAGTGCGGCAACCTAGTGTAATTCTTCCAATCATCCAGGACGCTCCTCAGATCCTTCATCTTGTTCTTCAACCCAACACAACAATTGGCATGCATGGTCACAATCTTCCCAAGGTCCTTCCCGTAGCTGCAGAAGCCGCCGACGTGCGCCGGGTCCAGGTACCGCAGCCGGACCCCGAGCTCCGCCACCAGCCGCTTCTTGATCATGTTGAACACCGGCTGCTCGTTGGCGCCCGGGTACTTGGCCCTCGAGTCGTGCCACATCTTCGTCATGGCGATCGTCCGGTTGTTGGGCTTCACGTGGAAGAACCCCGTGTTGGGGAAGTTGCCGATGTTATCCGGGTCCCCGAAGTAGACGTCGGCGGAGACGCTCATGTCGGCGTACGCCGTGATGTGCTTGAACGGGTCCCTGAACCACAGGATGTCCACGTCGGTGAAGAGGAACCCATAGCCGAGCTCGAGGATCCGCCGCTGCAGCTTCAGCTTGCTCCACACCAGCTCCAGCCAGTCCTTGGAGCCGAAGAACTTGGAGGAGGTGAAGTCGATGTTGAGGCCGGGCATGATGTAGTGGTAGCAGTGCCGGTGCACGGCCTGACACCGGGCGTGCGCGGCGGCGTCCATGGAGACGACGAGCACGTGCGGGAGGAGACGTGCTGTGCCGTCGCCGATGCGGAAGCTCTCAGGAAGAGGTCCAGCAGGGAGCCTGGCGCCGCCCACGCCTGGTTCACGCAAGTGATGATCACCGTGCGGTCGTCCGTCGCCGTGCGCGCCACCGCCTCCGCCAGCCCCCGGAACTCCTCCGCCTCCTTCGCGCCCTGATCGACCAGAGACGAAAGCATGATCAAGCAGCAAGTTTAGTATTTTTAGACACCGGCCGGTCTAATCGGATTTGCCGTTAATTCTGGAACGAATTTAACGGTCTCTAACTAACAACAAACAGCATTGACTGACTCGTACTAATAAGTTGGATCAACAAAGAAGTTGGGTTAACTAAATTTAGTGGCAATCCGTGACTAGTTGGTAAATTACAGTTGGTACTGCAAGGCGCAAGCAGACAGCAGCCTGAATTAGCCCATGGAAAAGCAGATAGATTGGTTAGAAACTGAATGGATCAAAACCAACCTCTTCATGGTGATCATCTGTGGTAGGAAGACGACTTAGAACAGCAGGTCGAGTACTTGTAGAATTGGCCTTCAACGTGACGTTAGCCTGAACATGATGATGATCTTCTCCTGCACTTACAGTCGGCGCCTGATGATCAGTAGTAGCTACTACTGTGCCGTTAAGGCGGTGGTGGTGGTCTAGTGATCTCCAGCCGGAGAACTGCCCGTGCGTCCTGGCGCGGCTGAGCCCCGCCGCCGGCGCCCGGTACTGGACGAGCATGACGAGGGTGAGCGCGGCCACGGCGCCGAGGACGAACGACGCCGCCTGCCGCGCCGTGGCCTCCGCGACGATGGCCTTCCCCATCATGGATCACTAGCCAACGAATCGATCGATGGTGTGTCCTGGTTCGGTATGCTAGAGTACTAGCGAAGTACACTGGCCACTCACCTCAAAGATCATATATGAATGATGAGTAAGTACTATACATGATAGAATTAGCCAGGCAGGACTAAATGGAGTACATGAGGTGTTCCGGGGCCTTAAATAGGCGGCTCCGGGCCTCCGGCCAACCCGCCGGTCCCGGCAGGGGGACTCCCACGAACCTGACGCACGTCGACCCGCCTCCAGGAATATACTCCGGCTTCTTAAACTAGCAGTAGTACTGGTGGTATTCGACTAGAGTCAATCTTTGGGCTGCCAATCAAGCTGAATTTAACCTATAAAATGTGTGGAAATCCAGCAACTCCCACCCTTAGTTTTGGCATTTTGTCAACTTTTCATTCGATTTAACAAATATTCTCTAATTTTCCCTCTGAGTTGCTACCATGTGACGGCTGTTGTGTCAAACTAACAAGACCAATCCATATATATCCAGATAACGTGGCAACCTACCGGAGAGACAACTTTTTAGAGCAACCCGCTAGAGCTCTGCCTAATTATTTATTCAAAACAAGTGAATCAGCCAATTTATGACAAAAATTGTCCAAAAATCGATACATCTCCGACATGAACGTTAACCCTAGGGTCACACACCAGATGAACTGACCTTTTGTCACCCATGCGACAAAAGGCGACACCATACAACATGACTGCAATTTCCAGCTCCGTCACTCACACACCCATTGAGTCGACGGATCTACCGCCCTAGTGACCAAACCTTACACCGAGCAGCTTGAAGACGAAATCCCTGCCTAACCGACAACGAAGCTTCATGGAACCCAAGCCAGTGCCTTGGATGATCGGACCTCCGAGGCGACGTTCCCAAGGGAGATGCGACGAGCACAATGCCGATACTCGTTTTGACCATGGCTGAAGTTTGGGTTTTCACCCAGAGAGCCCAACGCTGAAATGAAATGCTGAGGGAGGTGAAGAGGCTCCACAACACCGCCTCCAAGGAAGGAAACGGAGTCCGAGGATGCCATCATCGCCAGCATCAAACATAGTTTGCGCGAGGCTTTCACATGGAGCTCACCAAACCCAACATCAAACGAGCCTACCGAATCAACCACGAGCGGTAGTAAACTGACCCTAGGGTCACGCACCAGACAAAGTGACAATTTTGTCACCCCATGCAACAAAAGGCATGTAACCGCACGGGAGGGCTGCAAGAGACGACAATTTTGTAATCCATACCGACTCCAACCTGTGAGCAAGAGCGTCGCCTGGCCCGACTTCCGTAAGCTGCCGTCCCATGTAACCGCGGGGGAGAGCTGCCGGAGACGAGGTGTCACCCTCGGTGTCACTAGGGGTGTGGCACATGGGTAGTATGTAGACAGATAATTTTCAGTTGGGGTGAGCGGTGTGGTGTAGTTAGACGCGCCCAGAAATTAATACTAACAAAATTAAAGATCTGATGGATTATGACATCACCCTGTGCGTGGTAGTTGCCCTCCTAATGAGCTAATAATAAAATTGGGTCGTCCAAGTCATTTGAAGAAAAAATAGGTCAAAATCGCCACACATGAGGCAAGAAAGAATTAAGATGTCACTAAGTTTATAATTACTAGTGCTGTAGAACTATATTCGCATGGAGACAATCAGACAAGAATGGTCCATACGGTTGGAATGGAAGCTTCCCTCCACATGCATGCATAACAATCACGAATCCTACTATATAAAAGTAGGACAGAATCGCACCCCATTTCAACCTCCACGTCGCCCCAATTACGACAGCCATCTGATCAAGCGTTCGACGGTCCAGATGGCGCTCCTTCCTCTTCTCCTCTCCTCGCGCGGCCGCGGTGTCGCCGGCGACGCCGCCGCGCTCCGCCGCCGCCACAGCCCTCCTCCCTCAAATCTAAGGGCAGGAGGAGCTGCGCCGTCGCCGCCCCTTCCTCCTCGCCGCAGCTCGCCGGCCGAGACGCCGTCATCGCGCGGGGATCGTCGCCGCCGCGAGCTCGGTTCCGCCGCCGCATCCGCGGGCCATCGTGGCCGGCCCAGCGACCAAAACGGGGCGGCGCCGCCGACTGCGGCCACCCCACGTCGAGACGCGTCCGCCTCGCGCCCGCGCGCGTCCCAGCTCGCGCTGGTTCGCCGCCGACGTCGACGGCACCGCCGTGGCCGGCTCCGGCCAGACCTGGCGGCACTGTCAGATTTTTTTTTTTTGAAAAATGTAAAATGCTACAAAATCAATATATGTAAATATATCTATTAGGAAAATTAAACAAATATATCAAAGTGGGCAAATAAAAATAAATGCTGACTATTTATGTCCTCCGATAAAAATTCAAATTTGAAATTTCAAAATTTTGAGTGCCCTTCGGATTTGCCCATTTCGTAGACGTTGAATTCAAATCCGAAAAATTTCCAAATTTGAACAATCTTCGAAAACTAAACATCCTTCAAATGTAACATTTTTCAACATTTCAACTTGCCAAATATTTAGACAAAGCCTAAATGCATTCCATCTAAATAAATGGATTTGAATTTGCAAAATACTTACATAGTGTATTCCTACTGATTTAAAAAAAAATTATACAATTATCAAGATTCCTAATTTTCCATAATTCAGAACAATGCAAATAATTTGTCAAAAGAAAGTAAAAACAAATTCCCCATAATGCAAGATAATGCAAATAATTTGTCCAAACAAAAAGTACAATTACCAAATTTTCAAATTCCCACAAAAAAAAAAAAACACAACTACATTATACACAAAAAAAATGCAAACAATATGTACAAAGAAAAAACCCCAAAATTTGCAAATTGGCAGACTTTTTCAATAAATTTTCAAACTTTCCACAAAAAACTATAATAATTTGTCAAAAAAATGCAAAATCACCAAATTTTCAAAACCATATAAATTTCACAGCGGGCCCACTGTCAGGACTTTTACCATTTCCCTAAACAATTTCCATATAATTATTAAAACGTTGACATGTCGGTCCCGAATGTCAGATATTTCACAAATAGGAAGAAAAAAAAGAATTTCGAAGGGAAAAAATCTTCTAATCTATAATAAATTTAGCCTAAATTTGGCAAACTTTCCCCAATTTAAATAATATTCACATTTCAATAATTTTCTTGCAACAAAAAAAAAATGAAATTTATGAAATTTGTCAAACTGTGGTAAGTAAAAAAAAAAGGGTACCTATTTCTGCCAAATAAACAAAAAAGTTTGAATAATTCAATTTAGCCTATATTTAGACAAGTTTAGGAAAAAAATAAACATTTCAAATTACAACGGACACGATTAATATCTACACAAAATCCAAATTGCCTTCCTCTAATTTTACGCATTTAATTTTATTAAATATCGACTAAATAGATGAACCTCTAAAAATTCCCATCCGGAAAAAAACAAAAGATACAACAAAATGCTCCAACAAAACAAATACTAATTATTTACGTCAAAAAACAAATATGTTCAAACACTTCAGATTGGTAAATATTTGAAAAAAAAACTTCCTCCTTAGAACAATTTCTACAACATGAAATTATTTCTATATATACCCTCAGAGAAAAAATGTTGTTTTTTAATTCGATACGATTAAATTTCAGATTTTGATATTCCAAAATCTTAAATACCTGCGAAATCTAATCATTTTACAAACATAAAATGATTTGAATCTGCAAAACACCCCAACTTGAACAATACTCAAAATATAAACAATTTTTAAACGCAAACTTCTTTCGATTTCACTAATTTTAAACCTGCACAATTTTTAAATGAACATGTTACCAAATTTAAATTGCGCAGCAAAACAAAAACCCGAAAAAATTCTATACATACTCATCGACAAAATATAAAAAATATATCAAAATGCTAGGGAAAAAATTGTCAACTATTTTTCACACAAACCAAATAAGTTTTAAAAATTCAAATTCGGACAATTTTATGGAAAAACCACCCTTATTTGACCATTCCAACTCAAATTTCGAAATCACATATTTAATAATTTCAAATACCTCCAAAATCTAATCATTTTTGCAAACTTTCAAAGAATACAAATTTGAATACATTTCAATGCGACAAATTTTAACAACCTCGAAAAATCTCCTAATCGTAAACTTCTCCGAATGCAAATAATATTCATATGCATACTTTCTAAAAAACATATTCGAAAATCATCAGACGGACGCGCGGCATTGCCGCGCTAACTATCCCTAGTAATAATAATGGAATAATGTGACCATGCATGATGCATCTACACTTTTTTTTGAATTTTTCATACTTGTATTCATACGTAGAGGAAAACATTACAAGGCCAGATACAAGCAAAGAAAAAACAAGGAGGATACAGAGGACGTCGCTGCTGCGACACACCGTCTTCAACCTCGAGAGCCTCCAGCACGCGCGAGCTCCACCGCCAGCGACGACGAAGAACGCGACCGTCCAGAGCCCTCCACCGCGGAGCGAAAGAGCTCCTTGCCCTAAGGTGTTGATGGGCCGCATCAACCACCAGCTCCAAGGAGCTGGATCTGAAGACGAAGATCGACCATCGGCCAGGGACGCGCCCCGAGCACCTTCCGCTCCCGATCTGGGGCCAGCGCCACACCACCTCCGCAGAGGCGGCCAGATCCATCAGCAGCACACCACCCACCCACACAACAGCCGCCTCGCACCTCCACCTCCGGCCTCCTGTACACTCGCCACCGATCTGCCGCCGACGCCTGGTATTGGGAGGGAAGCTATACGTTGGTGTTGTGTGTGTGTGTGACGAATGTGATGCTTTGGGAGTTGGTGCGGATGCCGGGGGCGCGCGGATGGGCTAAGAAATGCAACATGCTAGCTGCCATGCGTAGGTGACGGATCATCGCGGCGCCTTTGACTCTTCTTCTTCTTCATCATCGAGGCCAGATCGACTTGCCGCAGATAATTGTAGTATTAGTAGTAGAATCCAATTTTTGACGTTGCTAGCGTAAGGGCGACGTATGTCGTCGATTCTGCCTAGCATTCCACGTGTGGGCGCCTATGGATTAGCTGTGAGGTCGCCGCTCCGCACACTGTTCTATCATCCTATACCCATCGGCCCTGCCCTGCCCTCTAAAATACATA
Source organism: Poa pratensis (assembly GCA_947311845.1). Taxonomy (NCBI): domain Eukaryota; kingdom Viridiplantae; phylum Streptophyta; class Magnoliopsida; order Poales; family Poaceae; genus Poa; species Poa pratensis. Next base: position 33,091,272 of record CAMZMU010000112.1, read on the forward strand.
CTACATCACGGACGTCGCCCTTGCCGACGTTGCCGGGACCCGGCCGGCCATGTTCGGACCACCGGTGACCCCGAAACGATCCATCAATGGTGCACACAAATGGACGGGCTGCCCCGGGCAAACCATCAACTTCTGCCCTGCTCCGCGATTAACGCATGCCTGTTAATTCGGTCAAGAAACAATGCATGTTTCCACCCACGCCGTGTGTGAATTTCAACTTAGTATTTGTGCAATTTTTTAGATTTTACAATTTATTTTAGCGAAAAGGACCCTGTCATTAAAAGAAACACCAAACAGTATGAAGCATCTCAACAAAAACCAAAATTACAGAGAGATCATTGAGATGCCCTTCGTCTTCAACCTACAGACCGTGTCGACGGTACGTCGCCGCTGCCGTTCCTCGCAGAGCCTGCCTGACATTGTTGGTTGTGGACGAGAAGTCACCAGACGGGTCAAGAAGACCACGTCCGTCCCGGAGCCGAAGAAGAAGAATGAACCGCAGATGAAGGTTCATGACGACCTGGAGACCGCCACCGCCAGAAGAAGTGCACGAGAACCACACCACCCGTACGAGCTTCCCGACATCGCCGCCGAGATGGGGCTACGGGGAGACATTATTGCAAGAAGCGTCGTCCCAGCAAATCTGGACAGTAAAACCAGAAAAACGGAGACGTCCCACCGACGAGGACCGAGATCTGTTGTTTTATTGTGTTCCAAATTCACAGGCCACATAGAGGGCCACACCAGGAGTTATACATTGAATCACATGAGTGGATCGATCAGGACATGGATGGCCACACGGAGGGCCACACCAAGGGCTGCACATCGAAACCTAAGAGTGGATCGATAGGAAGTTCTTGTATCGTTACCGACGTGGATTGTGGATTGTTGGATCGTTTTTCTAGTTGGACTGCAGCCGACTTAGGGTTTTGCACCACCGTTATAAATAACTCTTGTAAGCCGTCGGTTGGGATAAGCCAAAGTCGCATTGTGTAAATCCCCGGCGTTTATAACCTCACCCGATATAGTGAAATATTGCTGGTTGGCACCCGTGATTTTTTCTCCTCCATTGTTGGAAGGGTTTTCCACGTTAAATCACGTGTCCCCATTGGTTTGATCTTTCCGCTCTTCGTCGTTTATCTTACTATCGTTTATAAGAAGATCCACCACGCCTCCATGGCCCGAAGGCCACAGAGGCGGGGCAGACCGCGGCAACGACGGGAGGCGAGAAAGCCTAACCGCTCTCTCCTGCCGGCTACGGAGTTGAAGGGGTACATGTGTCATTATGTGTGGCCCATAGATTTTGTAAAACTCAAAATACTATGTTTTTTCCTAAGATCTAGAAGTTCGTTTTTTGTGTGTCTCGACAGTAATCCAGCTACGTACGCCGAATCAAGCAAAGCTGCTGATCAAGAATCACGAGATACTAGTTGCCAATAAAAAAAAAGAGAGAGAGAATCACTAGAGTTAGCCACCTACGTACGGGCAGGTGCTGTTGCATCATGTGCAGCAGCAACTACTTACTGATGATAATTCGGTGCAGGTGCAAGCTAGCTGGTGTGTGGGCAGCCCGTTGTTCTTGGCGTTTTCGGCGATGCATTAGACAGACTTGTCAAGCGGTGCGCTGCGCTGACGGCGACGTGTCCTGTACATTGGTAGTAGCCACGTCCCAGCGACGGACGGCGGGTTTCATTTAGTCTGCAGACGGAAGGTTCGCAGTGGTACTAACTGAATGCGCCACAGTGGTTTGGTTTACTCAGTTCTGTTCTACAGTCGTTCATTTATTGGTTAAGTTGGTTTACAGCGAATCTGACGAGGATGTACTGCTAGCCAACATTCAGCTCGGCTAGGACCGATAGCAGCAAGTACCGGACGAGGCTAGCTTACCCGCACGCGAGCGAGCTCGCGCTGTTTCCGACAGCTAGACTGCAACGGCGTCGGGAACCGGGAGGAAGAAAACCACCTTCACCCCGGCCGCCACCGCCGGCCGAACCGCTTCCTGTCCCGCCCTCACAAATCGCTCCCTATGCCGGTCTGCCGCCGCCCGACCACCCCTCTAAGCAATTTCGTTAAATACCGTGACTATTAGCTCATAATGTATTCAAGTACTTACCGTTGTACTAGCTAGCCTTCTCGTCATGGTAGGTCCATCTACCACCACCGGTAGGTTGATTTTCCTGATTCGCCGTACGGTTCGTTCATCGACTGTCTCAGGGTTTGGTTTTGCGACGATTGGTAAAGCAGTTAGTTCAACTGCCGCTCCATAATGTCCCCCGGGGCTACAAACAACGTCGTACGGGAGCCCACAAATTTCTTAAGAGAGCCAGTGTGTGTGGCAGCAGCGCTATACACTGAATATGCATGCATGCATGTGCTCTCGGTGCATCACGTAATATACGAAGCGACTGTGGCAGTACTACCACTATCAACCTGCTCGGCTACTTATGCCTAGCTTAACAACAACAAAACAAAATCCAACCGCCACCATCCCTCCCTCCCCAGGCCTTAAAGAATCCCAACGCTTAACAACATCTTGATCGTTAGGTGCGCAATCGCTCTTGATTAGTCGGTAGTGCTGTCAGTACGTGTACTTGATTAATTGCTTACATCAGCCATTAGCAACTAGCGAGCTACTGTATATATTCTCGCGCAACAGCGACGGCGGGTCGACGTCTCCGTCGGATGTCGACGGCTGCTGAACACGCGGCGATACCTACGGTGTTTGGAGCACATGACATCTTTTCACTGGAGTTTTGGAGGAGTTTGCCGATTTTCTATCAGTCAGCTCATTCTCCGGGTAGCTAGAGGCGAAGAGAAATTAATAGATCCGTGACATATTAGTCCACGTACGCCTGTCGTAATATACACTGCGTTTTTTTTAAACAAAGGACGGGCCCCAAAGGACCAAGAAGCTACTCGTTATTAAGCGATGGGTTTTACACCTTACATCAAGGTACACGAAGAAAAATAAATCAAAGTCAAGACCTTTACTTTTACACAAAATACCGTGGAAAGAATAGGAGAAACAGGATCGGGCCCTCTAGGTCCTTCTCCACCATGGCACACTGACAAACTCAATGGCCGGAGCAGCTCTCCCGTCGGAGTTGAAGATCCTAAAACCAGAAGGAAGAGCAGCCCGCGAAACGGGGCTGAGGAGGGTCGCCCTTCGTCCATCTTGTCCTCCTCCTCTCAGTCTCCTCCATCTCCTCGATGACCAAAGTAGGGTAGACGAACAACAACAACAACAACCACTTCAATCTCATAGGGTTCACCTCGAGCTTATTAGGAGGGGATGCAGCAGATGTCTCAACCTCCACCAGCTGCTCCGACCACCGGAGAACCACTGGGAGGAGAGCTACCTTTGGCAGATGCCAGATGTTGCTCAGTTGCACTGGCATTCCCCTTGGCACCAGGTCATTCTCCACATAGAAAGTAAACCAGCTAGAGCTAATACTACTAGTAATATACAGTGGGGGCTGGTCTCCCCCTCCCAATATCGCCGAACGATAGAGTCGCCGGGCGGAGGGAGGGAGGAGGCGGGAAAGGGAAAGTGAGAGCCCCCCCCCCCCCCCCCCGAAATATATTGCGTTTAAGGGCCTGCTTGGATTCTCGTTTAAATTTCCGATCCGAATTTTTTTCCACCCACGCGCTGGATTTTCAGGAGCTTTACGTTCCGTCGGTTTGGCTATTAAACGCTCAACCAAGAGGGGCCTAGAGGGACAAGCTCAAAGCACCTAACTTTTTTTTGTTGTTGAGAAAAAAGCCAAAGCACCTAGCTTTCATAGTGGCCTTTTTTTTTTCCTTGAAGGCCTGATTTGGGCCTCCGTACAAGGGTGATTAATATAGGCTTTTATAACACAAATGCAGGCGTTTGGGCCCACGTGAATTCTGTGCCACCGAGTTTTTTTTTCTAGCATCTCTCCCACGTCGCTGCTCTCCTCCGTCCTGTCGCCGCCGCCGCCGCCGTTTCGTCAAGGTCGCGGCTGCTCTCTCTCGCCGCCACCAATTCCTCCTACCTCTCTACCGGCTCCCTATAACCTCCTTACCGTTCACACTTGCCGCGCAGAACCAGACCCCAAGCAAATAGGAGAGGGGAGGACGGGAATGAGCCGGCGGCGGTCGCCGATGCTGGGGCGGTTCACGGAGGCCGCAGAGAGCCGCATACAATGCACGTCAAGCGACCGGACCTTACCGTCAGTGACATCAACGAGGACGAGATTACAACTCGGACCAGGCAGCAACTTGGTATTTCCTGCCGTTAGGCAATGCACTCTACTGTTCGGTGAATTGCTCACATGCCAGTGCTTGAATTATAACTGAAGGATTTTCTTGGGAATGAATTACAAACAAAAATTCCAATCAACTGTAGTACCGTGATACTAGGAAATAGCGTAAGACTGTAGATATTTGGACATTGTTCTCTGAATTGTTATCTCGTGGTCTTAACTGCCAGTGTTCTACCATGACCCTTTATGTTAGCATACCAGTAGCAGTATTGCGTGCAGCTATATGTCAATGGTTTAGCGCAAGGGTCCATCCACAACTTTCCCTTTCGCCCAATTCTCTTCTTTCTTGCTGTATAATATTTATTTATGTGGATCAGCGAGAGTTGTGCTGTTGATAAGTAATACAACCATATTTTTAGAATTTGTGATGTTGTGACATATTTACCTAGAGATAGCACCTCAACCTTAGTTCGAAGAAAATTCTAACCACATTGGACGGTAATAGCACCAGAAAGGAACTCTTGATCTAACATTTTACTGAACCAAGTGATTGCATTGAAGGTGTTCTGAGGTTCCCAAAGGCAGACCTGTTTGTAAGCTCCTGTCACTTTTATGTATACACCAACGTTGATTAAAAAAATCTTATTTCGAAATTATCAATTATTACCGTGTTTACCTCAAATGCAGATATACAATGATCCTTTAGGACTAGTTAAATTCGATAAGAAAAGTATATTGGAATTTACTTCAGTACAATTTCGTATTTTTCTGTAATCCACCAAGAATTTATTTTGATTGTGACGCTGGTTGTTGATAATTATTTTACAGATTAGGAAATTATCACCCATAACAACCAGTTAGGGGAAAAGAAACGGAGGACGACTCGACGAGGGAAAAAAAACACCCGCTCGTTCCGCTCGCCCCCGCGGGCGACGGGACGGGCCTTCCGTGCGCTCCTCCTCCAGGCCTCCTCCTCCCTCACTTCCTCCCTGCCGCCGCCGGGCGTTGCCCGCGCGGTGCCGGCGGCGGCGGCCTGCTTCTACTCGCGCGTTTGGAGGATTTGCACGAGGATTCGCGGGGATTCGCGTGGTTCGTCCGGCGGACGGCGGTGCGGCTCGGGAGGCCGGGGTCCGGTGCGGCCGGGTGGCGCTGGTGGTGGTGCTGGCCACGGCGGGGCACCATGGCTGCAAGCTTGCCGGTGGCTGCTGAGCGCCAGATCTGGGCAGCACAGGCCCCAGATGGGCTCGGGCGGGCTCCAGATGGGCTCGGGCGGGCTGAAGCTCGGCGGCTGCGGAGCCTTCTGCAGGTGGTGGCGACGACTAGTTCAGGCTAAGGACGGCGGCGGTGCGCCCTGCCCATTGCAGCAGCGCGGCCGGGGCTTTACGGGCCCGTCTGTGCCCGGCCGGGCCAGTGTGGGCCTGGTGTGCCCTGGCTGCTCTGTCCGGCCGATGACTGCATCTTGGCAGTGGAGGTGGATCCCTCCCGCATGGCTGCGAGGCTGCTGCTCCCTGGCTCGACGATGTCGTCTGCCCTGTCTTGCAGGCCACACGCCAGTGTTCACGAAGAGACAGATAATGGTGACTTCAAAATTGTGGCGGCGCATGCTGGATGAAGCTAGGTGGTTGTGCTCCGTTGCTCCAGGGTGTGGACGGGGTCGGGAGAAATCCCTGTCGGCTAGTCTGACCCTGACGTGGTGCCACCTTCGAGTGGCACCCTTCCTTCCTGAAGGACGTCGCGGGAATCCCCTGTCCACTATACTCTACGTGCCGGGGAAACCCTAGGACCGGTGGTCCGGGCAGCAGTGCCGGTAACGGTGCTTCCTTCTTGAAGGTGTTGCTTGGCACGGGACGCTTCGGGGTGCTTGGAGTGTGGTGGAGCAAAGTCGGAGGACGCCACGGTTGCGAGTCATCATTGTTTCGTCGATTCGCCTTTGCTTTCATTTATTTTTCTCCTTGGGTATGTTTGTGCTGCTGCCCCAGCATTTCCTTTTGTTCGAACTGTTGTATCGCTGTGATTGCTATATTTATATAGCGGGGCGTAAGCCTGTTTCGAGAACAACCAGTTAGGTTGAATACATAATAGTTTGGATGTTGCATATTGAACATTCTTTCTTCAAAAATAAAATGATGTTCCTTTCGTTTTCCTCTGACCACCGCTCAGTATTTACTGTAATTTTTGTTTTTTCAATGCTAATGCTAAAGTACTTCATCCTATCCTTACTTATGTCATGTATGCCTTTTTTTAATGCTAAATTTTCATTACAGCTATGGGTGATGTTCTGTCGAACCTTCAGGTCGCACTACAGCTGCAGCGCGGTGCAACAGAGATGGACAGTGACCGCTCCGAGGAGATACCATTGTTGACGAACAGGGTGCGACCATCTTCAGGTTCAATGATGAGCATCTCAGGGCAGAAAGTTGTGTTCTCGGAACTTATGCGTCCAGATGGCCGATAAGATAAAAACTGCTGCTGACTCTGTGAAGCTGGCAGATTCAGATTTACATGTCGATTTATGTACTAGCAAGTTTGTTGTTGAAGTGTTCCATAATTCTCTGTGCGCACAGTACGTTCTGGCTACCTTTCTAACTGATGATATCCGGAGTTGTTAAACTGATATATCTGTACCACCAATGATGTATTCTTACTGCTGAAAGAACTAAAGTTAGCCGGCACCATATGCCTTAAGTTCTCACTAGGAGCCCATCAAGTTCGCTTCAGTTTTAGAGTAGTAATGTTCTTTTTTTCTGAAAGTTAAATTGCAATTTTATTTGAGAAATGTTGAGCATCCGTGTATTTCAGCACCCTTTTGTATGGAGTTCTCCAAGCACCGAAGCATACAAAAACGAAAAAGTTGAGGGGAATCTTGTTCTTTGGTGAAAGAAAAAAAAATCAACTTCAGCAAATAATTGGATCGTTTTTTTCCTCCATGTTTATAGATATGCTTGGCCTGAATGTTTTCTGTAACACAGCTATGTCCTTCAGGGTATAAATGAGGTATTGCATTCATTTCATCTATAATTACAGGGAAGAGCACATATACATAATATCAGTATAACTTGGTGCTGGTGACTCGAGGCGGCGGCGATGGCGACTCTCAAGGAGGCAGACGAGAAAGGCTTGAGGAGATAAATGAATCGGGCGTGAGGAGCGGGGCTGCGGGCGAAACGTGGTGGGGCCCACGCGCGGGGCTGGTTTCCGGATGGACTCAACACTGCCGAGTTGCGAAGCTCGATTTGAGCTTCCCAACCGGGCAGGGCTGAGAGGCCTTTTCGCACGCGCTGGACACTGCTCGATGGAGCCAACCCGGGCTAACAAACAGCGAAACGTGGGATGACGGGAGAATATCTGAGTTGCCCCATGCTACCAAACACACCCTCAGTTTTTGTTCAGAACCTGCAGTGGATTCCGCCTCCTGAAGGGGCTGGTACAAAGTAAATATTGATGATTCCTTTGGAACTCATGGTACTGCAGGATCTGGTACAGTTGTCCGAGACCACGATGGTGAGATTATATTATCAGCTTGCAAAGAGTTAGTCTCTTGTAGATATGCACTACAAGCAGGATTGAGTGCTGTTTTGGAAGGGCTATCTCTCGCGTTGCATTGGTGTAATCAATCATTGGTCATTGAGGTGGATTGTTTGGAGATAGTTAATCTTCTAAATAGTGATGGAGTAGATCGATCAGTCTACACGACAATACTAGACGAAATAAAAGGCTTACTGAAGGTTAACCAATCTTGTATTACTCATGTTAAAAGATGTCAGAACTGTAGTAGCCATTTCATGGCGAGTTTTGCTAGAAAATAGTGCTAAAACGACATTGTGGTTTGGCTCAGGTCTAGACGGTCTACAAAGCACTTGCTAGATACCTTGTAATTCCTGATATTTTTTTAGTAATACAAGTTCATTCACAAAAAGAAAGAACGTGCTCAAAGCACCTCAGTTTTTTTCAGGGTACCTCAGCTTCTTTTTCTTGAGAGAGAAGTTCATAGCACATAAGCGTCCATTGTGGCCTTGCTTTTTCCCTTCATGGGTTATTTGGGCATCCGTACAACAGTAGGACAACCTTAGATTTTGGGCCACACTGGGTCGATAAATCACTTCATCCGGTGGGCTCAACCAATAATAAGCTGGGCTTGTATAACATAAATTGCAGGCGTTTGGGCCCATGTGAATTCCATTTTACCGAGTTTTTCTTAGCAACTCCCCACGTCGCTGCTCTCCTCTGTCCTGTACTCCTGTCGCTGCCGCCGGCATTTCGTCAGGTTGCGGCTGCTCTCTCGCCGCCACCTATTTCTCCAACTTCCCTACGGGCTACCCATGAACCCATCACCTCCTTACTGTTGCCGCTTGCCACACCGAACCAGACGTCAAGCAAATAAGAGGGGGGGGGGAGGACGGGAAGGAGCCGCCGGTGGTCGACGGAGGCCGCAGATCAACATAAGTCCCAGCCGCATAAAATTCGCAAGTACTTCAAGCGACCGGACCCGGGGGACCTTACCGTCAGTGACTTCAGCGAGGCCGATTTGACATCACCACTCGGAGCAGCCAGGAACATGGTAATTCTTTGTGCCGTCAGGCATGCACTCTACGTGTTTGGTGAATTGCTGGCATGCCGATGCTTGAAGTATAACTGAAGGATTTACCTTGGAAATGATTTACAATTTTTCTTCCAATCAACTGGTAATACCATGATACTAGGAAATAGTGTAAGACTGTACATATCTGAACACTGTTCTCTGAATTGTTATCTCGCGGTCTTAACTGCCAGTGTTCTACCATGACACTTTTATGTTAGCATCCCAGTAGCAGTGTTGCGTATGGCTATATCTCAATGGTTTAGAGCAAGGGGCCATCCACAACTTTCCATTTAGCCCAATTTGTAGCTATATCTCAATGGTCTAATCATTTCGTTGAAAGATGTCACGTCCTAGATCAGTCTATCCAAATTATATCTGTTTACGTGGATCAGTGAGAGTTCATGTGGTTGATAACTAATACAACGATACTTTCAAAAGGAGTGATGTTGTGACGACCTAGAGATAGCACCTCAAGCTTAGTTCGAAGAAAATTCTGACCACAATGTTTGGTAATATCACCAGAAAGGAAATCCTCATCTAACATTTTACTGAACCAAATTTTGGAGACTAATTGCAGTGCTGCCTTGTTCGGTTTCCTTAAATTTCAAGGGTATTGGCATGGACTAAATGTCTAAATCCCTTAAAAGTCAAAATCCCCTCCAATCCACTCCAATCCACTTGGTCAGTGGATTAACCGAACAAGGCCTGAAGGTGTTCTTAGGTTCCTGAAAGGAAGATCTGTTTGTAAGCTCCAGTCACTTTTATGTATACACGAAGCTTGATAAAAAAATCTTATTTCTGCTTTATCAATTATTTCCGTGTTTGCCTCAGATACAATTATACCATGGTCCTTTAGCACTACTTAAATTAGCTAAACAAAGCATGTAGGAATTCATTCAGTACTATTTCGTAATTTTTCTGTAATCCCACAAGAATTTACCAATAAATTGATAAGCTGGTAACCCCAGCTGCATAAGACCTTGTTGTTTCATAAAAAAGCAGGGTCCTTTGGGTCTCCCTCTAAACAGAACACTTGAATTAATCATCAACTTTTTAAGAAAAAACTTAACCGCTGACTTGTTGATTTGCTTCACATTCACCTCTCTTTATTACATAAAATTATTCAGTGGCTCTCCTTTGATCCCCCTTGAACTTTTGGTTTGTACTTTGGGGTCACCGTTTTGGTGACTGCCCGGATGGTTTATCAATAGAAAAGAGAAAATCCACACCGTAGGGGTTTCCCTTACGGTAATGCCCTTCAAAAAATTATTCAGTGGCGTTTCCCTTTGATCATTGACATTGACCCAAGTAGCAGCATAGAAATCAGCAAACAAAATGTTATCGAGCAAAATCTGAGACCTAACTAGGACTTTGCCCAGCTAGTACAAGAATCAAAACTAACGAAGTTTTGAGACTGCAGTAGCGCCAGCAGGAAATAGGAAAGAATAAGATAACTAGAAGAGAGGAGAGGGAGATGCAGAGGGAGACAGAGATTGCAGTAGTCATCTGCTACTGCCGGCTAGCTGACGGTACGTGCTCGCCGACCAACCAATGAGGTATAAATCTAGGCCATATTCCCATAAATACCAGTGGAAAAAAAGTTATTCTTTTGCTAGGAGGCAACGGCCCAGGTTGGCCCCTGAGAAGCTCCGGCAGTGTGTACGAGCATGGGTTGATGACTAGTAGGAATAATCAAAGTCATTTATCTTATTTGTTTCTTTGCTAGAAATTATAAATTCAAGAATGACGAAAAAGAATCACTTTCTATGTTGTCAATTCGGAGATGCCATATAGGACAATTCATAAGTCAGTCATGAAAGCTGCTGGCCAGCCATTGACCGGAGTATGGGTCTTTGTGTTGTTTGTTTTTTCGTTGAATTCCTCTGAAATATTTCATTTTGCCAATTTCAATATATATACTTAGTTTCATATCCCTATCTTCATGAAAATCCAACATATATAGGTTGAGATGACAAACCAATTAATTATTAAGTTGGAAAATGTGAACCTATTTTATAAGCATGATGTATAACAATCTGAAGTTCCGACGGCGCATAAATTTGATGTGCTGAAAATAGAAATAATTCATGTAAAGAAATTTTAAAAGCTATTCATCCAATTTTGTGAAAAGTAAAGTACTTGTTTGTCAAATGCACTCCATATATCCTTCCTTTTTTTCCTCTCCAACCATCGCATTATCACTTCACCCAACCCAGGGCGTAGCTACTGTGCCAATGTGTCATGCTACTGTAGATACTCAACCTCCTTTTCCCTGGGAATTTGCAGCTTCAGCTATCTTATCAGGTAAATTAATCCTATGAATTCTCCATTTCCTTCTGTAGTCACTTCTCTCTGTTTCTGATCTCCTTCAGTTTTGTTGTCTTTATGTGCCCTAACCTTTTTTGTGTTATATTCGTTAGCTAAATAATGGTTGCTAAATCTTTGTAGTGACTTTTTATTCTGTAACCTAGCTTCATATCTGAGACGTATTTTCATAAACCATTCATCAGATAAGAGGTAGAATATGATCGAGCATTCAATGGTTAATCCGTTTAGTTTTGAGAAGGTTCTCTCATCTAAATAGTTTGGGCAATAAATTCTTATTTTTTGGCTGCAGCAGAACCGGTATTTGCCTAAATGATTTGATTAGACAAAAATGAACACGACCTTTGAATTTGATCGTATTTGCCTAGGTTATTGCCTGGAGTCACCAGGTTTCTGTTAAGAATTATTTTCATCGATTTCAGTTTAAAATTTTGAAGTTCAGTTAACTGTTGAGGACTTGTTCACCCTGCACTCAGAGAGATTAGCATTTCCTGGTGCTAACCATCTTATTAACGTTTGGATTTGAAACCGTGGACGTGAGCAAGTTCTCATGGATGGAAATTTTTAATCAATATGGCAATCATAATATGCCTTCTTAATACATAGGATGCATGACTGGGGAACAGATCTGCCAATCCCATGTCCCAACAACATGCAACCTTGAATTCTTTTAGGTTAAATTATTAGCTTTCTGTTCTTGTAGCGTTTGTAAATTTGTTGTTACTGGCTATCCTAACTTCTATAGTTTTATTGTAGTCATTTGAAGCGTTGTGATGGATCATTTTCTTATTGACTAATATTGCACAATTCAGTTTGGTCCTCACCCAGTTTGCAACTGATTACTTTTCTGCATATTCAGGTGGTTTTCAACCTAGCTATTTTGTTGCGCATTCGCCACAAAGGAAGAACAGTATGCAAAATCAACTATGTTTGTTAACTCTTGCCTGAATCTCTACAACAATTCCCTAGTCCAATCTTCTTGCTCGGTACATTTGTACATGAAAGAACATCCGACGTTTGATCTTGACAGACAGAAAGACACTGGGCGCTATGGCCTACCTAATCCAACTACTATTTGCCCACATATGCCTCCCACTTATGGCTCTCTTGTTGTTTCCCGTGGTCTCTGACGCCTCCAAAGGCTCTCCCCAGCTACGCCTGAGATGTGGTGCCACCAGCAGTGCCAGTGATTCTGATGGCCGAACATGGGGAGGGGACGCTAGCTTGGGGATGGCTCTTCGTGGCTTTCCAGCCAACGCGTCATACCGAGACCCCTCACTCCCATCTCCAGTGCCTTACATGACAGCTCGCATCTTCACTTCAAATTTCACATATGTATTTGTGATTGACCCTGGTCGCGTATTCCTTCGACTCTACTTCTATCCATCTGCTTATGGTGAACATTCTGCTGCAGATGCCTTCTTTAGTGTCACTGCAGGGATCCATACCCTTCTAAATGACTTCAATCCTTCCCAGACTGCTCAGGTCAAGGGACGCACTTACCTCATACATGAATACTCCTTGAATGTTACTTCAGGTAAACTTGATGTCACATTTTTCCCATCATCGCGCCACGTTGGGTCTTTCGCGTTTGTGAATGGCATTGAGGTTGTGCCCACTCCTGACATTTTCACGACACCGGTGCCAAGATTTGTGAATGGTGGGAACCCAGATCTTGACCCAATTTCCTCAGACATAGGCTTTCAAACAATGTACCGTCTTAATGTTGGGGGTGTCACCACCTCCGGAAAGTATGATTCTGGCTTTTATCGCTCATGGGAAGAGGACTCCCCATATATTTATGGACCTTCAGATGGGGTGAATTTCTTCAGAGACAGCAATGTCAAAATCAGCTACCCGCTTAGCATGCCAGATTACATAGCACCAGTGTACGTCTATGAGACAGCAAGATCCATGGGAACAGATGCACATAACTTAAGGTACAACCTTACATGGATTTTGCCTGTTGATGCAGGGTTCTACTATCTTCTGAGGTTCCATTTCTGTGAGATCCAGTACCCATTTACCAAGGTGAACCAGAGGAATTTCTTCATATACATCAATAATAAGACTGCCCCGTCAATGGATGTCATTAATTGGAGCGGAGGAATTGGTATTCCGTATTACACCAACTACATCGTTGTCACAGTTGGTTATGGTCAGACAGATCTGTGGGTGGCACTCCACCCGATGTCAGCACCAGGCCAGAGTATTTTGATGCGATTCTGAATGGCCTGGAGGTTTTCAAGCTTCAAGATAATAGCAATAATAACCTTGCTGGTGTGAACCCTAGGCTGATGCAAAACCGTGATGGGAATTCTAAAACAGTGTCTCATGGCGAAGGAAAAACAGATCATAGTATCCCAGCAATCGTTGGTGGAGCTGCTTCTGGTTTCTTGGCTCTGTTGGTTGCCTGTTTCTGCATTTGTGTTATATACAGACGGAAGATAACTAACGATCATGGCAAGACCAACTGGATTCGCTGGAATCCTCCAGATGGACACAAACATCTGCTATTAACCACCTCGCACTCAAAGGATTCCAAGCTATGCCACCGCTTCTCGTTCATGCAAATACAGGAAGCCACCAATAACTTCGATGCAGCCTTTCTGCTTGGCAAAGGTGGGTTTGGGAATGTATACCATGGTCAGATAGCTGGTGGGAAGAAGATGGCAATCAAGCGTGCTAACCCGCAGTCCCAGCAGGGTATTCATGAATTTCGGAATGAAATCGAGATGTTAACCGATCTCCGGCATCGCCACCTTGTGTCACTGATTGGGTATTGTGATGAAGGGTCCGAGATGATATTGCTGTATGATTACATGGCCAATGGGACACTTCAGGAGCACTTGTACAACACCAACAAACCACCGTTGCCATGGGAGCAGCGTCTTGTGATATGCATTGGTGCAGCGCTGGGGCTGCATTACCTGCACACGGGTGCCAAGCAGGCTATCATCCACCGTGATGTGAAGACTACTAACATTCTCTTGGATGACAAGTGGGTGGCAAAGGTTTCCGACTTTGGTCTGTCTAAGGCTAGTACAGACATGGATATAACCCATGTGAGCACCACTGTGAAAGGCAGCTTTGGATATCTAGATCCCGAATACTTCCGGCGGCAGCGACTCACCAACAAATCTGATGTGTACTCCTTTGGGGTTGTTTTGTTTGAGGTTCTGTGCGCACGTCCAGTAATAAACACCGGGCTTCCTGAGGAGCAAGTGAGCCTGCGTGACTGGGCGTTGTCTTCCCAGAGGAAAGGTGTGCTCGGTGAGATCATCGACCCCTATCTTGTGGGCAAAATCAACCCCGGTGCTTCAGAAAATTTGCAGAGACGGCGGAGCAGTGTGTTTCTGAACGTGGCATGGACAGGCCATCTATGGGTGATGTTCTGTCAAACCTCCAGGTCGCACTACAGCTGCAGCGTGGTGAAACGCAGCCGAACAGCTGTGACCGTTCCGAGGAGATACCATTGCTGACCAACAGGGTGCGACCATCTTCAGGTTCAGTGATGAGCATCTCAGGACAGAAAGCTGTATTCTCAGAGCTCATGCGTCCAGATGGCCGATAAGTCAAAAACTGCTGCTGACTTGTGAAGCTGGCAGATTCAGATTTACATGTTGACTTCTCCCTTATTTACTAGCAAGTGTGTTGTGAACTGTTCCATAATTCTGAGTGCGCACAGTACCTTTCTAAGTCCTAACTGATGATATCATAAGTTGTTGTTTGTGTGACACTAATGTATCCTTACTGCTGAAAGAACTTATGTTAGCATTCATTCGCAAAAAAAAAACTTATGTTAGCAGACACCACATGCCTCAAATTGTAGCTTGAAGCCTGTGTGAAAAAAAAAAACGTTTTCTTCACTCTTTTTCCGATCAAAGTGTTGTTTTTGTTTTCCAAAATTTGTTCTACGAAGGTAATGGTGTTAGCGAAGAAAAACACTTGGATTCGATTCGCGTTGCTAACAAACTTTGTTTAGGGAAATTTCTGTTCGTGGCTTGAATGAACATTTTCCTCGGCTGAGCGAACTCAAATCTGACAAAAATATTAATCTAGTTTTAGGTCTTTCTTTCCCAAACAAAACATCCCTCGATCGTGCAACAAGAGACAGATAACGAATCTGAACATGATATTCACAGTATAAATAAGCGGGTCGCATTCACATCCATTTTAATTACAGGGCAATGAAGAGCAAGGACACATGCGCTGCGCTGCATACTACTAATCTGCTTCTGTTGTGTACATACTCCATCCATGTATTGTATTAACTTACTATAGATTATAATCTAGCTTGCACAAAAAAGAATTAATCGATGCTGCTACCCCACTCTCAGTCCCTCCCTCTCATCGGTTTGTACGAAGTAAGAGGAGGAACAAGTAGGACAGAAAGAATTCTGGACCAATAGCCATCGGAAGTACTGAACCAATCAAGCAACACTGCATGCATTCTTCAGTTAGTGGATGCATATGCCTGGGACCTTCCACTGGAACTTGCCGGCCCTCTTCTCGGCCACCGGCGCGGCGGTGTAGTTCTTCCACGTATCGAGCACATTCCTGAGATCATGCAGCTTCGCCCCAAGCCCAACACAGCAGTTCGCGTGCAATGTGCAGATCTTGTTGAGGTCCTTGCTGAGCTGACAGAACCCTGAGACGTATCTGGTGTCGAGGAACTGGATGGCGACGCCGAGGCGGTCGGTGAGCTCGTGCTTGATGAGGTTGAACACGTCCTGCTCGTGCTTCCCGAAGAAGCGGTACCGCCCCGCCTGCCAGTGCTTGTAGAACTCGATGGTCTTGGGGCAGGACCGCACGAAGAGGAAGCCGCCGTTGGGGAAGTTGCCGAGGCTGTAGGGCTCGCCGACGTAGACGTCGCTGGAGATGGCGATGTCGGCGCCCATGGAGATGTGCTTGAACGGGTCTCTGAACCACATCACGTCCACGTCCTGCATTTAGATAGATTGCCATCATGTTTGGGTGAGTCACACGGTAGCTAGAAACAATTTCAGTGATCAGGATGAAGTACTTCTGTATGTATGATCAGTGCTAATCATTTTCCTACTGAACATTGGTACTATATGATTATTGCCATATTTGTGTCGCAACTTCAGCGGTTAGGATCAACTGCTACTGTATGATTAGTGCCAATTATGTTTCCACTGAACATTGATGTTTGATAGTCCAGGACATGTAGCCATCAGTGACAGGAAAAAGCGTGTCTGGTACTCACTGTACACGGAATCTCTGAAATTTCCGTTGTTTTCAGTCGACCAGTTTGGTGGACGGGACAAACCGCAACTTCCAACCGGCCCACATGCATGATCGTTGCACTATGCACCGATGAACATGTCAAAGTCCAGACGTTAATCAACCTAGCAAGCTACGAATCGAGTCCAGACGAGTGTAACATCTCAACAAACTGTCTCCCAAAGTGACCTAGACGAATAATCCCCCGCAAAAAAACAAAATATGGCTTGCAAGAATGTGCACAAAATTGTACTGTAGTAAGAAATCAACGCATGCAGCAAAATTGTAAAGTGATTCAGTTCATACTGACCGTGAATAGGAAGTTGTATCCGAGCTCGAGGATGGTCTGCTGGAACTTGTTGCGGCCCCACATCATCTCCAAATAGTCCTTGCTCATGAAGAACTTCTCGGACCTGTAGTCCACCCCCGTCGTCCTGAGGAAGTAGCAGTGCCGGTGCACCTTCCCGCACTGCTCGTAGGCGGCGGGGTCCATGGTGACGATGACGAGGTGGTCCAGCAGCCGCGCCAGCCCGCCCTCGCCGGCACGGAAGCTCTCGAAGAAGAGGTCCAGCAGGGAGCCGGGCTTGGTCCACGCCGCGTTGATCTGCGTCATGATCACCGTCCGGTCCGCCGTCGCCGCCCGCGCCAGCACCTCCTCCAGGTCGCCGTACGCCGACGCCGCCTGCAATGTCAGTCATGGTTCGCCATGAGTGAGTGTCAGACAATTACAAAGCTGCGAGTTAACATCCATGGACGGATTCGGACACACGGGCCAGTGAATGCCGGACTGCCGGCCATGCCGGTGCTAACAAAAAGACACTTATTAAAACCAATTCAGTTATGTTTACATGTGGAGCCTAATGAAGGTCACATGGGATGGCTCTACAGGAATAGATTTTGTTTGTCAGAGAGGGGTGCCCCCATGCTGCCGTGCCTGTACTTTTCAGTTTTCATGCATGTAAACGGCCAGGCAAAGAGGGACGGTGGTCCTCTGCCGCGTAGGGCCGTCCGATCAGCAGCAAAATTAACAGCTTCGGGCCGCCACGTATACGGCTGTCAGGGTGACGCGTGCCTGACACGTGTGTTGAGACGTGGCAGCCATGCCGACAGCAGTGACAAGAGCAGTGTGCGCTGGTGGCAGCAGCAACGGCACCATAATGACTCGTGTGGTAAGCTTTTTTGTCATCATGTTGATGAAGGTTTTGGCCATGATGTGTAGAGACTACGTGAGTGACGATGAGTGATTAGCATTTTTAATGGCGATACCTGATGACACCTAAAAATACACGCGGAGGATGGGAGAAAAAAGCTCTAGTTGGTGAAGGAGGGCGGTCAGAGAGAGTGGGCGGAGAAAGCATACGTCCACATACACCGCTAGCGCGCCGCCTCGCCCTCGAGGCGTGAGCTGGTCTCGCCTCTCCAACAGCTTTCTTTCGGTTTAGAGTAGACTCGATCAAAGATAATCAGGAGCGCTTTTCTTTTGGTTAACCCGTCGCCATCACGTCACGCAAGCTTATTCTTACTCCAGGAGGGGAAAGAATAATAGGATCCTGTTAGTATAGCCTTGTTTATCTTCCTATCGCATTTCAGCGCATGAAAATGGCATCTCTGGTATACTGTAGTAATAAAGATTTTAAAAGGTCTCTGCTGGAATGGAATGGGCCCAGCATACGTCTCATGTAGTACGGAGTAGATCATACAATTCCGTTGTGAGGATAATATTTTTTTTTTTGGAACGGAAACAGGGGGGATTAAGCGAAGAGGGGAAATAAAGGTCCAGCACGTATTCATGATCCTACAGTTGTAATCCTCGGAAGATCACCTTAGTTTCCAGTTGATCTGATCGTGCATAAGAAACAAAGTACAGTACTCCTATGAGTTATGACTACTCGTAGTTGGCTTAATTGCACAACAGTGATTAGCGGGAGCGGCAAAAGGCCGGCACCAATTAACGCAGAATGAAAGACCAAGATTGAGCTGATGATTAGCTAATTCGTACCTTGGCGGGTGCGGGGGCCGGGGCTAGGGCCACGGTGACGTTGCGGGCGGCGTCGGAGGCGGCCGCCGAGTAGTCGGCGTCAGCCACAGAGCGCAGCTGGTCGACGGTGCCGTTGTTCTGGCTCCAGGCTGCGATGTCGACGAGTCGCCTGCCGGGGCTGGCGGACATGAAGAAGAGGACGCAGACGGTGGCCATGGCGGCGCCGAGCATGAAGGACACCAGCGGGCTAATGCTGCTGCTGCTGCCGCCCTCCCCCTTCATCTTCCCTCCGAACATCTCTGTCAGCGGCGCCGCGTTCAGAGCTCCGTGAAATCAATGGTTTGATCTGTGTGCGTGTGTGTGGGTAGAATAGATAGCTGGGAATTGGCACCGCAAGAACAGAGCCCTTTGATGGCTGGGCGGGCAGGATGAACACGGAGAGGAAGAGGGGAAGAGGCGAGAAGCAAGGAAGCGAATTAAGGAAGCGGGAGGCTTTATGGATGATGGAATTGCGCGTCGTGGCGGCTAGCTTATAGACAGATCATCATCTTATTCCCACTGACTGATGTTGCTAGCTTGGTTGATGATGTCGCGCTCTCTTGTGTGTGTTCATGGAGCAGGTTCCTGTGCTAACTACCGATTGTGGCCATGTCTCTGTCGCTCGTGGCTCTTTAGCTCGATCGAGTCCTCGACTGGAAAAGAAGTGGTACTTGGCTTGTTCGGTTGGGTCCACCTATTTGGCCCATCGCTCGCGTGCATGCGTCAAAGTTCCAGTTCAAAGTCGTCCGTCATACTAGCCCGCCGCGGAAGAGATGGGGAGCCGTCCCGCTCTGTCTCGTGCAGTTGCTGCTGCCATAACGCATTTTGTTCGGTCAACGACCACCGGAAATAAAAAAAACTACCTCAACGACCACCGGAAATGAGCGGCATCCCAAGTCAAGGAAGAGCTAGGCTTCGCCTTGAAGCAGAAGTGGATGTCAGTCGTGTTTCATACAGCACGGACGTTGCCGACGACATTGTCACGTAGATAATACAATGTTCCTTTTATGTCGAGAAGTTCTATTTTTTTAACCAAAGAAAATAAGTTAGTTTTATGATACTTTGTCGAGAAATTTAGTTTAGTCTAGAGGTTAGGGATGAGCTGTCCGCTTGGCAGAGAGAGAAAGGAGAAAGAATAAAGGGGGTCTGATAAATGGGTCTCTCTCTCCAGAAAAACCCAAATGTCATAGAACCGTTCTAACTTGTGAATCCTTTGACCGATTCATTCTTGTCGTGTCAATCTAAAATCTAAAAGTGGGCTCCACCGGTCAGAGAATCAATTAGAAGGCGCAAGTTGCCTGGTCAATAATTTTTGCTATGCTATTAGAAGGCGAAAATTTACGTGTATCGATCCCAACACCAATTGTGGTGGCTTCCAAAAAAAAGATCTTTGATGAAGTTGATGCGTCACCATGATCGGTGCGCCTGCTCGCGTGTTCGAAAGTGATTAAGCACGATTACCACCTCACAAACCAAGTCGCCGTCACCGACTGGCCGTGTCTAGGACTAGATCGTGTAAGCTGATCGAGGCCTAGCCGATGGGTGATCAAATTAAGATACATGTTACGGTCAATCGATTGGCCTTAATCGCGGAGGGTAATCACGAGACTAAGACTAGTCACAATGGGGGTATCATAGGTGGTATCATGCATGCCATGTTGGCAAAAAGCTGACGTGGCAGTGCAATTAATGAAGAGAGAGGTGATAGTGGTATCATAGGTAGATACCGTAACATAACGGATTCCAATGCAAGATGAGTCTACAACATAATAAATGTAGTACTATATGATACCACACATATGTTACTACCCATTGTGGAAGTAGTAACATACACTAGTATCATATGCATGATACTACTATATGATACTTCCCATTGTGACTAGTCTAATCACCTCTGCTTTCGGGTCGAACGAACATGATGCAGATACTTTAATTTGTCGGTGCGTCGACATGCAGTATTGTATTACTCCTTATTTTCTCTTGACAGGTGCAGTAGATTACTAATATTGAGTACTATTAGTATCTTGTGAAACACACTGGCGATACTATATTTCTGGCTCCCGTCGTCTTCAGGGTTTATTCGTCGTCACTCTGGCCGGATGCCGATCGAGAGAGAGGGATGGTCGGTCCACATCCCGCGGCCTAAACTTAGGCGCATGCGTTGATTAATCTGCCGGCTTTGCATGGCTTGAACAACGTCAAGGAAGTGCCACACATTCCCGGCCGCATTAATAAGTGTGCCCAATTAAGTTCGGCGCTGACGTTCGTACGCGCCGTGGAGTTAGGCTGGTCACCGGCCTCACTCGGTCAGGCGGAGCAGGGCGGTGCCCAAAACTTGTTTGGATGTATTTGGGTCTTTATTTAAAAAAAAAATCTATCACCTATCTCAAAAAGAAATAGAAATCCTAGCTGCAACCCATCCCCTCCGCGGCAGCTCATTCGCGTTAATCTCACCGTCGGCCACCGGAATATCTCCAACTCCTACACCATCCCTGCTGCTCTACCTCATCACTCCCTCTTTCTTCAACAAGTTTTAGCCCTACTTTTTATCCCAAAAACTACCTCAACAAGTACGGGAAATGAGTGGCACCCCAAGTGAAGGAAGAGCTAGCCTTCGCCTTGAAGCAGAAGTGGATGTCACCCATGTATCATACAACACAGACGTTAACGGCCGCATTGTTTTCGGCAAGCAGAAGTAGTGATAAAAAATTTAGGGTAAGAATTTGGGGGTTGGACATCCGATTCTTATTACACTATGGAATATCAACCGCCGCAATTTTGATTCTAAGATTGTCACGTAGATAACATAGTGTTCCTCTAATGTGGAGAAGTTCTATTTTTTGTACCGGAGAAAATAAGTTAGTGTTATGTTACTTTGTGCGAGAAGTTTAGTTATGTCTAGATGTTAGGGATGAGCTGAGGGCGATGTCCGCTTGGCAGAGAGAGAAAGGAGAAAGGGGAGAGAGGATCTGACAAATTGGCCTCTCCCTTCAGAAAAACCCAAATGTTTAAACCGGTATAACTTGTAAATCCTTTGACCGATTCATTCTCGCCATGTCAATCCAGAAATGGGCTCCACCGGTCAGAAAATCAATTAGAAGGCGCAAGTTGCCTGGTCAATAATTTTTGCTATGCTATTAGAAGGCGAAAAATTACGTTGACGGTTTTGCTGAAATCCCAACACCAATTGTGGTGGCTTCCAAAAAAAGATCTTTGATGAAGTTGATGCGTCACCATGATCGGTGCGCCTGCTCGCTTGTCCGAAAGTTAGCCTGCCACCGATTAAGCACAATTACCACCTCACAAACCAAGTCACCGTCACCGACTGGCCGTGTCTAGGACTAGACGTGTAAGCTGATGAAATTAAGATGCATGTTACGGTCCATCGATCGGGCCCGATTTGGATCAGTCGACCGTGTGGAGAAAACTCAAAATCGACGTCTGCTTGCTGCTTCAAGTGGCGCACTTTGCCGTGTATCCTATTTCTGGAGTAAACAAATGCTGTAGGAGAATCAACACCGCCGATGATTAGCGATGTGTGTTTACTGCGAACGAATGCCACCAAAGTCGCGGTTTTGTGCGATCCAAAATCATTGTCGCGATTTTTCACAATTTCAGCTTCAAAGTCACGGTTTTATGCTAACAACTCGGCTCCCGTCGTCTTCAGGGTTTATTCGTCGTCACCCCGGATGGAAAATGCCGATCGAGAGAGATGGTCGGTCGACATCCGCGGCCTAAACTTAGGCGCATGGATGCGTTGATTAATCTGCCGGCTGTGGCTTCACCAACGTCAAGGAAGTGCCACACATTCCCGGCCGCATTAATAAGTGTGCCCAATTAAGTTCGGCGCAGACGTTCGTACGCGCCGTCCGCCGTGGAGTTAGGCTGGTCACCGCCGTGAATTGGTGATCCAACGTTTTTCTCCTGAGATGTGGATGGTTCAGTTGAGTCCAACGCCTCACCAGACTATCTGCTTCGTTTTTCTAGCAAGGGAGAGCACTGGAGTACGTAGTACTTTTTTCTACCCGGCCGGCCATGTTGATTTGTAGGAAACGTGAAGGAAACATGCAGGGTTAGGAAATATTCCAGAGTTTCCACTATTCACGTGTTTGATATATAGGATTGGTGCTAGGGAAGAGTAAAGGAAATCTTCAACAACTATCACCGTTGGGGATGGAGCAAAGACGCAATTTTGGGAGGCTCCTTGGCTTGATGGTCACAAGCCTAAGGATATTGCACCGCTTATTTTCCTTGCCTCCTCTAGGAAGAATTGGACCATTCACCAAGCCCTCCTCAACGATGCTTCGGTGCAAAAGATAAAGTTGGACGAGGACTTCTCCATGCAACACATCTTCGAGTTCGTTGACCTTTGGACCAAGTTGCAAAACTTCGGTTTTGATGCAACCCTTGAAGACTCCATTGTTTGGAACCTCACGCCTTGTGGTGAGTACTCCGCCAAGTCGGCCTACCAAGCCCAATTTTTCGGTGCTATCTCTTCCGATATGAGACGCCTAGTTTGGAAGGCTTGGGTGCCCCCGAAGACCAAGCTTATTGCTTGGCTTGCCCTCCAAAACCGCCTTTGGACGGCGGACCGGCTAGCTCGTAGAGGTTGGCAAAATTGTGGGCCATGCCCTCTTTGCAAGGCAACGCCCGAGACGGCCGACCACCTCCTTCTTCATTGCCGCTTCACCACCCGGATTTGGTCTCTTTTGAAGGATTGGATGGGTCTTCCGCTTGATCAATCTCTTTGGCCAACTCTTACCTTCAAGGCGTGGTGGGAGCAAATGTCCGGCGTTGGAGTTGCAAACCGTAAGGCGATGGCTTCTCTTGTGCTTCTAACTACCTGGGAAATTTGGAATGAGAGGAATGCTAGGGTATTCCGAAACAAGCACACCTCCTCGCAAGCCATGTTCTCCAAGATCAAAATGAAGCGAAGATTTGGGCCCTTGCGGGCGCAAAACGTTTAGGAGAAATTTTACCGGGAGAGTAATCCGGTTGTATCTTATTTCGGGTGTTCTAAATTCGTTGTACTAACTCTCTCTTAATTAATATATGGGGCAAAACTTTTGCCCCACAGTTTCTAAAAAAAAATTCTTCCGTGTCCCTCTTTCAAGGCAGAATGCGTAGGAAAAGAAAATTTCACTTGGAGCTCATTGTTTGAATCCTGTGCACAAGGAACGAGGTAGGTTTGCACCGGACATCCTATCCTATTCCAATCCCTTTCCTATTCCTTTGGTTTCTTTTCCTTTAAATCAAAGAGGCCCTCACTGGCCTGCAGCCAGGAATAACGAATTTGAGCGAGAGACGGATAAATAAGAGCCGGCATGCATGGCGAATCACCAAAATGCGGTAACACTGGCGATGAGAATGCGTCTACCTACCAGTCATCGTGGTAACCGGCGGCCAGCTGCATGCACCTGTCGATTTCTTGTAACATGAGGAAAAGATTGTAAAAGTCGCGTTCACAACCGATATGCGACCGGAGGCCGAGTTTCATGAAGCTTCGTCATTTTTGAAAAATTCAGAAATCATTGTTTCAAGTTGCACTGCTCACTGTTTTGAACGTTAGACGTTGTCATTTTTGTGCAGTCCAAAAATATAACATATTTCTAATTAAAATTTTACACGTTGATATATTTCGTACCTTCAAAATAAAAAAAACTTTAGATCTTTTGAAATTTAAATATAATTTTCGAATTTTAAAAATAAAGTGCTTTCATGGAGCTCTGCCTCCGTTTGTCCATTTTCCATCGATATGTGGTTATGTATATTGCCGTAAAAAAAAATGTAGGTAGAGTTTGCCAGATCTAGAGCGAAGAGCACTTGCCCTGACCCACGTATGTGAAATACTGAAATGAATCACAAGAATGTGGCGACAGCGGTGCGAATGCGTTTAGCTAGCAGTGGTACGACGCAGCTGCATCGATCTGTTCATTCCGTGGAACATGAGGAACTTTCTTCAGTACAAGTCACATTCACGAAGACGAATATGACGGTCGATATGTGGTTATAATTGGTCTTAGAAACATGTCGCCTATGTTGGTAGAGTTTGACTTTCTCATGGGGTCATCCTACGTTGAATTCTGCAGACACGTCGCCATAGCTAGCAACATGTCGGTCAGTAGTAAAGAATAAACAAAGAAGTGGCTAGCGAATTAGCGATATTATCAGGGCTGGAACCCACGCCATGACGCAACCTAGAAGTCGACGATTATTACTAAAGTTTTTTATTTTGAACTTATCAGTGATTAGTTAGTTGCACCGGAAAGGAAATAATATATTGTAGAGGAAATTAAAAGAAAGAAAAGGTGTTGGCTACAGATGGATGAGAGTGCATGGATGCGTCAACAGGCCAGGTACTTGTTTGCACTTGCACATGCCGCCTAGGAGTACACCTGCTCTGCTAGCTGCATTGACGTTGCTGCCGGCGCCTCTGGAAACAGGGACGGTTGGAGGAAGTCTACTGTTTGATTAAGTGCAGCTTTTTTGCGAGGAAGCAGCCGGATTACATCAAGGTATTACAGAAAGGACCTCCATGAACATCGAAATTACAAACCAGTCCTCCTGTAGATCGACGCCGGCGATGAGGAGAGAAACGTGCCGATGGCGCGCCGCCACTCCTTCTCCACTGACCTTGGATGGGAGAAGATAACCGAGCGGACGGGAAGTCTTCGGGCCTCGAACTCCGGGGAGCCTCCGCCTCGCTCCGTCGCCAACGCCGACTCGGTTGACCTCCAGCTGCTCCGATGGTGTCGACCAGATCCGCCGCGGCGGGATCTGGAAGGGGAAGAGCGCACACGGCGACCCCGGAGGGCCGCGAGCACGCGCAAGGTGGCGCTCGGCCGCGACGCTCCAACGAGCATCGGAGCCGGAGAGGAAGAGCCCACCTGCAAAACGAACACACATCATCCGCCGCACCACCGCCTCCATGGCACTGCCGACGACGACCCTAGCAACGCCTACACTATATACACGCCGGGGCCCGAGGTTCCCCCCACCTCCCGCCGCCGAAGCGGCCGACGAAGGGGAGGGAAACCGGCGAGCCGCCGGCGGCGAGGTGGAGTTGACGGGGAAGCTCAAGAAAGTCGCCCTCTCGGTCGCGGGAGAGGATAAGGGTCCAAGGCTCCCTTTGATAAGAATGATTAAGTGCAGCTTAATTATATGGTGGAGACAAACCTAGATATTATGAGAAATCTAGAACAAGCGAGATTAGATTCGATGAAACAAAATTTAGATGATCCTTGTGAAAAACAAATACCTAGCTCGCCAGTGCATATTGACACTGGTGATGCTCGCCAGTGCATATTGACACTCAGCTCTCGGATGTGAAGTGAATCGCCAGAATGTAGCAACAACGCGCGGTGAGAAACTGAGAATGCGTTTGCCTGTCCATTTCGTTCGTGGAACTTTCGTTTGTTCAAATATCGCATTCACGAAGACGAATGACGATCGATATGTGCGGTTATAATTGGTCGTCTTACGAACATGTCGCCTATGTTGGTAGAGTTTGACTTTCTCATGCGGCGACAGGTGCAATACATGGCGTGGGCCGGTGACATCATCGAGTCATCGGACGTTGGATTCCGAAGACACGTCGCCATAGCTACTAACGAAAGGATTAGCTAGCGAATTAGCGATATTTATCAGGGAACCCATGCCATGACGCAACCTAGACGTCGACGGTCGGTGATGACTAGTAAACCTTTTTTTAATATTTTTTGAAAGTGGGAACCTTATTTTTTGGTGAACTTATCGATGATTAGTTAGTTGCTATACTAGTCCTGGAAAGAGAATAGTATTATAGTAGAGGAAAAGAAAGAAAAGGTGTTGGCTACAGAATACAGATGGATGGAATTGCATGCACGCGTCAACACGCCAGGTACCCGTTTGCGTATTTTTTGACAAATCTGACCCTTTTGAGCAACTAAACGCATGTGTGGCCTCTTATCAAAACTATTTTCAAATCTGACCTCTCGAGGTCGGCGCCATATAGGGTGGAGCCGTTCGACGCCATCCAGAGAGTCTCATAATTTTCCTAATGAATTAAAATATTTGAAACAGGGGGTCGGCGCCATATAGAATGGAGCCGACATGTACAAAGTCGGCTCCATCTTATATGAAGCCGACCTCAGGGGACAGATTTGAAAATAGTTTTGCGGAGAGGCTAGAATTGAGATTAGTTTCGCTTAAAGGCCATTTTTAGCAAAAAAAAAAAAATTGCCCTTGCTCGCACATGGCGCCTCTGGAAACAGACGACGGTTGGAGCAAGTCTACTGTTAGATTAAGGGCAGCTTGTTAGTTTAATAGGAGTATATATTTTTTTGAACAGTAGTTTAATATATGTGGAGAATGCATCATGCATAATTGAGTATATAGACTACGCCAGGTCTGCATGCCATAGTTTTTTGGAAAAGGAATGAGTATGCTCCGGGTAATCAGAGAGCTACCTACCAAGGCAGGCTAGCCTACTAACAGCTGCTTTGCGCAGTCTGCAGAGTGGAGAGTGTTTACTGTGTAATGAGCTAATCCTATATCGCTCAGCCTTATCCTCTCACCGCCACTGTAGCTGAGAGGAGGCGATTTTTGAAGCGACTCCGCCGATCCACCCCGTGCGGCCGCTGAGCCGCGGGATTCGCCTCCTCCGCCGGCCGCTTCGGCGGCGGGAGGGTGGTGGATCCCCGGCTCCGGTCTGTATATATGGTAGGATAGGGGGGAGAGTTCGCCGGCGGCGCTCAGGAGGAGGGGCGGCTGGTGTGGGGTTTGGTGTCGGCGCGGGCTTCTCCGGCGAGGCTGCTCCTACGGGCGCGGCGTCTCCGCGCGCGACTTGCGGGAGCTCGGGGCCCGGCGCGGCGCTCGAGTTCTCCTGCCTGCCGCCGGATCCGTGCTGGCGGCGGATCTGGCGGGTGGGTGTCGGGGCCAGGAGGGCTTCTTGACTTCGAGCTGCGTCAAGGTTTAAGATGGCCGCGGCAAGGGGGTCGTGCTGGCGCGAGAGGGGATGCGCCGTGTTCGTTCACCGCCTTAATCTCCGCCGCACATGGTCCTCGGGCCGTGTCCGTGTGGGAGTTGGGTCCTGCGGCGCGTTTCAGGTTTAGAGATCCCCTCGGGCTGTGGTTAGAAGGTGGACGGCGACCTTCGTCTTCGACGCCGGCGAAGCTGATGATGCTTCCTCTGGTTCTGCTTCCTCTACGTATTACTTTCTGTACTCTGTAATTGTACTGTGTACTTTGTATGTGGTACGTGGTTGAATATACGTGGAAAATTCAAAAAAAAAAGCTAATCCTATATCGCAGTGCATGTATGTGAGCACAAGAGTGCGCTATCGATCAGACTGACAATTTTCTCTATCTTAATTTAAAGCCAGCTTAAATTAAGTAACCCAAGGAATTGACAACACAAAGTATACATATATACTCCATATCAGAAAACAGAATTCAGTTACTTGCGAATTCAGCCACAACACTTTGATAATCATTTTTCGAATGGGTCCGAATGTGGAATCATCTTTCCTTGCGGTGGAGTGCTACCTTTGAGAGAAGAAACAATCCCTAAATACAATATATTTAGTACTCCTACTCGAATGTGGAATCATCTTTCCTTGCGGTGGAGGGATACCTTTGAGAGAAGAAACGATCCCTGAATATATTTAGCACTCTATGATTGTGTTGCCGGTGTGCTCTAGTTTAGCAAGTCATCAAAAAGGAAAAGGTGCCGTCGACAGAGTTGAGCACCGGCGTTTTCCGAGGTGCTTTGGCAGGGCATGAGGATTTGAGGAGAAGAAAAATATCCTAATCCGAAAGCAGGCAAGGCAAGGTGGCAGCTAGCTCAGCTTGCAAGCGGCTACGGTTGGTGGTTGTACCGGAAATCGCAGGGCGGCTGGGGAAGCTTCTGAGAGCTGGAAACTTGACGGTTTCTGCTAATTAACCTCCAAGCACGCGTCTTTTTCTCGCTTTCTTTCCATGTGCGTGCCGTTGCGGCAGCGGTTGTTGTGTTAAGCTAGCTTGAGTTGCACATGCAAGACGCATCATTGACCGGCAGATTGCCACACCATTTGATCATTCACCTCGAATGCTACTTACACTGTTCGCATATGTGCTTGGTTAGTAGTCCGCCGTACTTAATACCTAGTAGGAATATGAGCTGCTTTAGGTTTGCACATGATGTCTGATAATGAAGGAAATGATTTGTAATAGTGCCTCGCATTGGTACACATATATACGTCCTACACCATACTTGACCTTCACTGCACAAACGTACTAATTATGAGGATTCAAATAGCATGACACCACACATGGTACTGGTAAACATTCTCCACCGGTAGTCCAATGTCCAAGGACATCATGTGGGGGGAGGATCTTTGTGCGTGCGTGGCTCCATACAAAAGCAGATTAAGTATTGCAAAGTACTCACCGTGGACGACAATCATTGGCGATTATCCCCAGCTTGATTACTTTTTTCCAGGAAACATCAGGACGAGGCCTCGATCGAGGAATATGTATATAGACTGGGTGCCACTGCGGAAAGTGTTATTTGCTCCCGAGTTCCAGTGCACCCTCCATTAAAAAAAATTCGAAAATTATATTTGCGAGTTTCAAAAAATTATGAAAAAAATCACGGGTGTAGTCAATGGTGTATCCCTTAAACGTGCAAAATTTCAGCTTGAAATAATTTATATTATGGGCTATACAAAAATAACAAAATCTGTTAAAACTTATAGATTTGAATATAGGCATATTTAGATCCACAATTTGTCATTTTTGTATAGCCCAAAGTGTTGATATTTTACACGTTCGTGGAATATACTATTGGCTACACCCAGAATTTTTTTTAGAAATTGTGGAAACTTATAAATATGAATTTCGAATTTTTTAAATTGGAGGGTTCACTGCAGCTCGGGAGCAAAAAAAAAGTCTCTACACGTGCCACTGACGATATTGTGTACAAAATCGTCGGACGGTGAATGCTCGCCGAGCAGAGCACTGTGGGATCATGTGGAAGCTGGTACCGCGAATGCTGGGCCGGGGTTCGGTGACGACTCACTGCGTGTAGGTGTAAAACGCATGCATGTCTGATGACTGAAGGAAAAAGTCCAAAACAAACCCTGAACTCGTAGCCTCTGGCGATTTTGAACCCCGAACTCGTAATCCCTGTAATCGACACCCCCAACTCACTGATCCCGGTCTAATTTCAACCCTGGACCTGTTATTCATGCTAGAAAAAAAAATCTCAAATCGTTGCTCCCACTGACAGCAGTGGCCCACATGTCATGTCTTTCTTCAACCTTTCTTCCCCCTCCCTATCTTTTTTTCTTTTTTTTCTGCTAGTATATTCCTTTAAGCATTTTCACGAACAGTTGGCAGGCGAGGCCTACGCAGGGCAGCGCAGAGGCAGGCCACCTCGCCGGCGTGGCCTTGCCGAGCTTGGAGGCGGACGGTGCGTTCCAGGAGGCGTGCGGCCTAGGCAGCGTGGCACCAAACTCGAAGGCCGCGCTCGCTCTTTTCCTCTCCAACGCTAGCGAGCCAGCTCCGACGCCTCCTCTGCTCTCCCTCCACCGCCTGCTGGTTCTCGCCGCCTGCTCGCGCCTCTCGCCAATGTCCTGCTCGCGCCTCTCGCCGCCGTCCGGCGCGCGACGGAGAGCACGACCGGAAGGGCCGCCGTGGTTGGGAGAGGTGGCCGGCGTCCGGGGCAGTGCTCGCGTGGCCAGCCCGCAGGCGGGAGTGGACGACGAGCTCGCGGGGCTCGCCGTGCCGTGCGGCCAGAGCTGGCGCGCGGCGCCCCAGGGCCGGCGCGTGGCGGGGGCCATGGCCGGGAGATGAGGCGCCGCAGGAGGACGGCCGCCATGGGCGCGGAGGGGTGCGACGGGGAGAGGAGGAGGTGGGCGAGGCGGAGCGCGAGGATGTCCGGGTGGGAGGCGCGGAGCGAGTGGAAGGTCGGCGAGCAGCGCCGTGAGCAGCGCCGGGTCCGCGCCCAGCACTGCCACCGCATCGGCTTGCGCCTGTGCCTGCACAGTGGGCCCCTTTAGTCAGTGAGACTACGGGTATTCCCGGTCGGGATTTTTTGTTTCCGGTGTGCCAAATAAGTCCAGGGTTGAAATTAGACCGGGATCAGTGAGTTGGGAGTGTCGATTACAGGGATTACGAGTTCGGGGTTCAAAATCGCCAGAGGCTACGAGTTCAGGGTTTGTTTTGGACTTTTTCCGATGAGACTGAATGTATTGTCATCATGTGCTCCTGCTGGGCTACATTCGTCCACGGCCATGTCTTGGCTTGTGTAGATTTATCGTTTACCCATGGCCGGCCGGTATGGGGAAGGCACATCACCCGGTGCCTCCTAGCCTCCTAGCTATGGCCTATAGTACTTTGTGGTTTCAGTTCTAATCATTTTCGCAGTATCTACCCACACCTCAGGCCTACAAAAGGTTAGAGCAGAATTTTTTTGGCTTTCTCATCTAACGTGCACCTAGCCGAACACTTAAATTGGCTAGAGGAGTAAAATTATAAGAGTTGTCCTCAAACCAGCTAATTTTTTTTTAATAATACATTTTTTTAATTAAATTCGAAAAATATTACGCAAAATAACGAAATTTCAAAAATAATACGGCCTCGGCCAGGGCTGGGCCGATTAGAGCCTGTCGGCCAGAGCTGGGCCGATAAGGCCTTCGGTCGACGCCCGCGCGTGTCAGAGAAGCTTATCGGCCAGGGCTAAGCCGACTAGACCATATCGGCCAAGACTGGGCCGATAGGGTGCTGTCGTCCTTAGCTGGGCCGATAAGGCCTACTGCTACCTCCGTTTTTTCCCTCCACTCCCCCTCCTTTTTTAAACAAAAATGCATACAAATTATAGATAAAATGAAAGTCTAAATTTAAAACACAGATGGAGACTAATTACAGATGAAATTAAACTCTAAATTTAAAACACTGATCCACACATATTACAGATAAAAACATAGTCCAAATTTAAAACATTGATCCACATTTATTACAAATAAAAGCACAGTCCAAATTTAAAACATATCCTAGTTTCTTCCCCTTCCTCTTGGTCCTCGCCTGCCTCGCCCACGTGGAGCAGCTGCTCTAGTTGCCGGAGCAGCATTCGTAGGTGGGAATTTGGTACAACCAGTGTCCCTGTGACCAAAATCATTGCACAAGAAACATTGCACTGTTGGGCCTCCGCTTCAGATTCATCCATACCATTTCTGATACGCTTGCACGGTCGTCTACCTCTACCGGGACGCAGTAGCCTTGGGTCGGGGATGTACTGCCTTTCATTAGGGTCAACCGTGTTGAAATTACCCACAGCTCGAAATCCCACCATTTCACCGGTCCAGGTATTAAGAACAGACTCGTTAAAATAATATGGTGAAACGAACGAGCTGGCTGACAGTCCGAGTTGCCCACACGCAGCCAATACATGGGAGCAGGGCAGGTGAAGCAATTTTGGTTTATTGCATGTGCAGTCACATGTTGGTCGGGCTTCATTTCCAATTCTCACCTCATGCGTTCTGAGCTGATTTCCGCAACCAAATTTGTCAGAAGGTAAGCGTACCTCGAACCTCCTTTCTTGATTTCCTATGGCCTGCACAGCATGAGTACGAGCTTTTGCCATCTTCCTATCCATGTACTCCGTAATCTTCTCACAAAAAGGTGTGTTGGGTTGTTTACGATATGCAGTGAGCTTTCTGGCGTCTTTCTCTGAAGTACTTGACTGTGCCCTCAAAAATACCCTCCACAATGGCTGTAAGTGGCAATGCCCTATTTCCTCTCAGAACAAAGTTGTATGTTTCAGCCAGGTTGGTAGTCATAACACCGTACCTGGCTCCATAAGTGTCGTGCAGCAAAGACCACCTCTCAAGAGGCTCGTGCTCTATCCACTGCTGAAAGTTTTTAATCAACCTCCCAGTCTTTCTCCTAACACCAGGCGGATCAAATCCTGGCAAGTCACAAAGCCCAACAGGTACATCCTCAGCTGGTGGAGGTCCGGTTGCTAGCTGTTGCGCCACAAGTTGCACATGTGCTGCTACTGCAACATTTCGTGCAGCTCTCCTCTGCCTAACATGCTGGTTAGTGAAGTCATCAAGCTTACCACGTATGAATGTGTATTTCCAGAATTGGTTCTGCTTGCATAGTTTTTTGAATAGATTCATCAAAGCCTTATCTCGGAACTGTGAGAAAAAATTGGCCCCCAAATGGCGCATGCACCAACGACTCTGCAGGTCTAGCCATGGCGTTTCTTCCGCGGCCACAGGGTTTGTGAGTGCCTTGACGGCGTTCAGTATACCAGCATGGCGGTCATGAAGGATGCACACGTTCGGCTTATCTTTTACTACTGCTATTTTAAGCTGCCTGAAGAACCAAGTCCAACTTTCAGTGTTCTCGCTCTCCACAAAAGCAAATGCAAGTGGCACGATCTGATTGTTGCCATCCTGACCAATGGCAGTCAAGATCTGTCCCCTATACTTCCAGTAAGAAATGTACCATCAACACAGATAACTGGTCGACAGTGAGTGAAAGCTTCTATGCATACACCGAAAGAGAAGAACACACGATGCAGCACCTTTACGTTTGGAAACTCTTCCATCCAAAAGTGTTTGACGTCAACATATGTGCCTGGATTACGGGCCTGCAATGTGTGGAGGAGCCGAACAACTGAGTCATATGAGTCTAGGAACGATCCGAATCTTTTCTCAAGTGCCATCTGCTTAGCCCTCCAAGCTTTGCCATAAGATATTTTGTACTTGAACCTGGTGAACACCTTATGCTGAATAGCCTTCGCTTCCATAGCTTTGCCCTGTACTATTTCTGAGTACAGCAACCGAGCTATAAGCGTCGACGAAATGTTACGATGATCTTGAGGAATACTTTCAATTCTACATGTGTGCTGTACTACGTCGCTCACTTTCCAGTTTATGCCGAAGTGAGGACGATAACCGTGCACCCTTCCAGGACACCCTGCTACCTCACATTCCATTGTCAGATATTTTTTACTCGACACCTTGGTTTTGAATGTCTTGCAAGTCGACATTGCCCACTTAATGATTGCGTCTTGCAAATGTTGCTTGTCGGTATATAGAGCACCCGCAGCAACCTGGTTCTGATGGTATTCCCAGGCAGAATCATGACCATCGTTCACTGTCATTGACGACGAGAAATCATGACTCCATGACGCAGGATTTGGCACCACATGTTCGTCATCCGACTCGTCGGAATCATGCCCATAAGCACTACCACCATCTTCGTCTTCCTCTTCCATCATTTGTTGGAATACATCGTCTGCAGCTGCCTCAGCACCATCTTCATCTCCCTCTTCCATCTGCTCTGCCTGACTATTTTGGCCAGATTCATAAGTACCACCTCCAACATCTCCTCTTCCATCTGCTCTGCCTGACTATTTTGGCCAGATTCATAACCACCACCTCCAACATCTCCCTGATTATAATCATGTCCAGAAAATTGCATCTCCTGACTACTCTGGCCAGGATCGTGACCTCCCTCGCCTTCAGGCGGAATCACCTCCTTCGCGACAGGTATCAGTAAGGCGATAGGGGTACATCCCCTGCTTTCGCAGCCTTGCAACCATCGCACCATCTGAGAGGTCCGCTCTATCGGCCTCAAATAAAAAAACACCGGGGACCTTGTCTTCGTCCACAGTGCATGCACACCGACAGTGTCTGTTTGAGGATTAAGCCCTAAACACGCTGCCAACCAATCTTTCAGCTGACTTATAGACCATGTTTCTGGGTCACTCAGTTCCAACTCTGACCATCGAAACTCACCCAAATCAGCTCCATGCTCATTTACCACAACTTCGCCAGGACCATAGTAAAACAAACATTTCACTAAATTACTCATCTCAACAAC
The DNA here is from genome assembly GCA_947311845.1 of Poa pratensis. Taxonomy (NCBI): domain Eukaryota; kingdom Viridiplantae; phylum Streptophyta; class Magnoliopsida; order Poales; family Poaceae; genus Poa; species Poa pratensis. Next base: position 33,125,520 of record CAMZMU010000112.1, read on the forward strand.
CTAAAAATGTGACACCAATTAACTGTTATAACCGGGAACAACTATATACTTAATATTACTAGCGCAACAGTAAACCCTAATTAGCCAGATAAACGCATACCCTTGAAGCGTGCCGATTCAATGGACCAGCACCGTCACCACCACCGCTGCACCACCAGCAACACCACTGCACCACCACCACCACGCTGCACCACCACCACCCTACACGAACCTCCACCTAAACTCCATCATTGCTCCAACCAAACAACACGTAATCACACAAAAACCTAACCCATCTGTATATCTGAGCTGCCTTAACTCTCTAACATTTCTAGGAGGAAGATTTGGTGGCTGGATGGACAGATCGCCGCTGAAACGCAGCAAGGAGCTGCTGGTTTTCGAGAGGAAGAAGAAAAGGAGAGAGAGGACGCGAGGAGGAAGATGTGGCCAGGATTGGCCTTATCCAGCATCCTATCGGCCCAGCCCTGGCCGACAGGCCTGTCGGCTAGAGTTGGCCGATTAGTGCCGTAACGGCCTGTCGGGCGCAGGCCTGGCCCACCATGCGCCCTTGTCGGCTTAGACAGAGCCGATAAGGCCTTATCGGCCCAGCTCTGGCCGACAGGCTCTAATCGGCCCAGCCCTGGCCGAGGCCGTATTATTTTTGAAATTTCGTTATTTTGCGTAATATTTTTCGAATTTAATTAAAAAAATGTATTATTAAAAAAAATTAGCCTCAAACCAAGGCCGGCAAGGTCGTAGCGGCCACTGTGGCGGTGGGTTGCCCTCCCGTTACGCCGGCCGGCGGCAAGAGGGCGAGGAAGCCGACGGCGGCCATGAAGGCGCTCAAAGAGGCGGATGCGGTAAAAAAAGAAAAAGGAAGGCGGCGGCGGCAGCTCTTCTTCATCTGGCGGCTCATACCCCATCACCGGCCAATCTCGCGCCTCGCCGTCCAGCCGTTCGGCTGTCGTAGCCGCCGACGAACACCATGACCACACAGTGCTCAATGATATGCCCGAGAGGTGCGAATTCTTTTCTTTTCTTTTCGGCCGATGAATTGCGGTGGTGACTTGTTTTTGTTGAATGTAGTCCAGCTACGACAGAGGGAGTCGACTTCATGAGTCAATTGGATGATTCGATAACCCTTGGCCCCTATGAGCTCAACTATGACACAATGGATGCACTGGAGACCGAGGAAGAGCCCGAGGAGGTTGAAGTGGAGGAGGTCGATGATCCCGTTGGCACCTATAAATCACAAGGAAGCACCAAGACATGAGGAACCAAAAATTATTGCGTCGAAGAAGATGTTGCCTGCTTGTGCCATACTTGGTTGAATGTTTCACTTGATGCCACAGTTGGCAGGGATCAAACGTGGAGTACTATACCTCTAATGTGTCCGTCCCTCCAACCACACTCCAGGCTCTCTTGGTCACCGTTTGGGTACTATCCAAGAGCAGTGCAACCGGTGGTCTGGTTATGTTGATCAAGTGAACTTTTTACACCACCAAGTGGGATGCCTATCATGGAGTAGTGGCCTATCATCCAGGAGGGCAGCGGCAAGGGCTTTGCATTGCACCATTGCTACAAGGATTTGGTGAGTTAGGAGAAGTGGACTCGTAGGAACTACGAGACCACGCCCAAGAGATTACGGATTAGCATTGCACAAGAGGCCGATGACTAGAAGGATAAAAGCCCTCACAAGAGGCTGGATGGGCAAAAGATTGCAAAGGAGAGGAAGAAGAGAGGAGGGGTCGGCGCCTACAAGGAAGAAATTTTGGTCATGATTGAGACCAACAAATCTTTGGCGGCCAAACGCAAGGAAGAAAATGAGCCTAGGTGGATCGAGCTCAAGACTTTGGAGGACGAGAAGTGGAGGTCCAAGTTGGCGGCCAAGGAGAAAAGGCTTGCACACAAAAAAAGAGTGTCGTTGATCGTGCTATCATATTCCTGGACCCAAACAAGATGGATGCGATGGCAAGAAGGTATTGGAGTTCAATCGTGGTGAGATCGTGGACGGAGCCGAGGCCTCTCGTGGAGGTTTTGGTGCTGGCCGTGGCGGTGTTGTTGGAGGTGGCTTTGTGGGGTGGAGATTGTAGGCAGTGGTCACGGTGGACATGATTTCCTTCGTAGTGATACTTTCAATACCACTTGAGTTCGTTTAGTTCATTTTGGTAGGAGTTGGTCCACAACATAAGACATGGTATGTTGTGGTTATTTTGGATCGAACTTGATCGATGATGATTGCTTTTGGATGAACTATATGGATGTTTTATTTGAATTGTTCGATCCGACAAATTATATTTATGACTAGTATTTATTTGTGCCGCATGTTGAATTTGAATAATACAAATGCTGACGAAATGTTATGCATTTGTTGAAAATGTATGTGACAATGCTAAAAAAGTTTTGGGTAATTCTTTTTCAGTTAGAAACCGACACCCTTTAACTACTCAAAATATGAAGAGTTAAATATAAGATGGCATACTCGCTCCGTCCGCGAATAAGTGTACTTATACCTTTTGGGTAAGTCAAACTTATTACATTTTGACCAACTTTATTGGAAAAAGTACCCGCATTTATGACAGTAACTAAGTATCATTAGATTCATTTTGAAATGAAGTTCAAAATATATCAATGTTATGTCATATATGTTGCTACTTTTTTCTATAAATTTGGTCAAAATTTAAAAAGTTTGACCAAGTACTAACCTAAAAGTACACTTATTCAAAGACGGAGGAAGTATAACGGAATATACTTAGAGATTGATTAGGGATTCCCTTGTCTCGCTATAAACGGCGTGTAAAATTAAGGTTGGTGATCAGCGTGGCAACATGTGCCTGCTGCCGAAGAAACTCGCTTTGGAGTGGCGCACCAAACATTTGTTTTTCGTTTTTCAGATGGTTCTTTTCGAGGAGGCACAAGAGCAACACATGCCAGTCAAGTATTTTTTTGGCCGGACACGATGGACCTTTTCCATTCCGCTTTCCGTACTCGGGCCACGAGTAGGAGAAACAAAGCCCGCGAAAGCCCATCCCACTCGCTCCTCCAGCCCGTCGTTTTGTCGAGTCGAGTCGCTCCTGACAGTGCTAGATATCTTTCTTTTTTCCGGAAATAGTGCTAGATATTTACTACTCCCCGTATCTGTCATTTGTGGACTCGAATTGTATCCTGCATACAGATGATCCGTGTCACTGTACTTTTTATCACTTAGTATGAATAATCCCATGTCTTTGCATGCATATCGAAGTTTGTGACGTATCATGTTGTTGCTCTGAATTGTTATCATGTCGAAGATAACTTCTCTGCCATGTCGAAGATAACTGCTCTGACGTGTTTACCTAATTGCTTTAGCCTATCAAAGGTTCTTTTTGTTCATTTAGGTTGATATTTTTTTAAACGAAGACAAAAGCTCTGCCTTATCCATTAATTAATAAGAAGGTGTCCCGCTTATTCACGGAAGAAACCGGGCGAAAACCATACAACGAATACAATACCACGGGGCGAAGCCCACACAACCTCGAGAACGCCTAGAGCCAAGCTCCAAACACCACTTCGCAAAGAGCCGACCAGCCCTCCATCCTTGTCGGAGAGAAGAAGCCGTAACTGCTATGGGAGGAGTAGATACGGGACACTCCAACATATGTGAAAGCGACCTACGCACCGGGGAGCCCGACAACGACTAACACAGTGAGCAACCTTGTCGCCTGCACGACACCAGGTGGAGCACCCTCGATGTTGTAGAACTCTCAGCGCACCCCCCCCCCCCCCCCCACCCCCGCGCGCATCCACCTCTCCATACGCCCTGCGGAATCCACTTGTACCACCTTCCGGGGCCGCCACCCCAACATGCCACCGCTCGCACCTGAGCTGCAACGCTACACGACCTGCTGTCCGCAGTCCAAACTGCACAGGGCAACTACAAACAACACCATCTGATTCGTCAAAGGTTGATGTCGATTCCGTCAATAAGGGCTACAAGTGTACTACCATAATATGCTTGCTTGCAAAGAATGTCTGTGTATATTTATATCATTGCAAGTGAAGTATGCTTTCACTTGTCCGTGTCCAAATTCAGATAAAGATAAAGCTAACTTTGGACAACATCCGACTTAGGGTATACCGTTATATATACCTATTGTAAGCCGCCGGGTTAGGACAAGTCGCATGTTGTAAATTTCCGGCGCCGTTTGTAACCTCACCCGATCGTAGTGAAGTTTTGCTGGCTAGCGCCCGTGGTTTTTTATCTTCCATTGTTGGAAGGGTTTTACATGTTAAATCTCGTGTCCCCGTTGTGTTGATCTTGATTTTGTTTATCGTTTATTTGCCTATCGTCTATAACAATTCGTTCCTCATATGAGGAAGTGATCGATGTCTATAGCAACTTTGATATGTAACCAGGGGTGTTACATTTAGCTGCTGATGGTGTGCCATTGAAGTTTAGTTCACTATATCCAATTTCTTGTCGTGTTTTACCGAGAGTTGTTGAGCTTAACACATTTGCATTTCTGTTTTTTAAGGACTGATGATTACAATTGTTCGAAGTTCTCCAATCTCTCAATCTCTCTTCTAACAAGAATACAAACAAGAACATGTCACACACGCCAAGGAAATACAAACACAAGGGTTAATTGGATAATTGCCGCTGCAATTCATGCCAAATCGAGAAACACCACTGTAATTATCAACTTGATGCCACTGCAACCATTTTAGCTCACTTCTAGTCAAAAAATTGTCAAATATTCATCACGCTTTTAATATTTTTGACCAAACGTTGGAAATTACTGCGGGAATTTGTCAAACTTTTGACCAAAAAAGTGAGCCAAAATGGCTGCAGCGGCATCTATAGATGTATTCAAAAATTGATGTGCATTTTTCAGAAGTTGGAAATTACAATGTTGTTTATTGATTTTGCATGAATTGCAGTAGCATTTATCCAATTAACCTCAAACACGATGACTTTGCCACGGGACAGCAACCACAAAGACTACATTTTTTGTCCCTTTTCATTCGCTTAAACCAATAACAAGATTAGTTCCAACATGATTAATTGACCTGTAATTTATTTATCTGTAGGCTACTGCCCTTCCAAGTCTGATGTAACAAAGTTCCGCTCTGAGCCTGCTTACACAGATTTCATGCGACTGTGGCACGCTAGTGTCTACTTTTCTGTGAGGTAAGCATTCATTTGTCAAAAGCTCCTCACATGAGCGGACGATTTGCTTCCCAAGCGCATCAATGGTCGAGTTCTGCGTGATTTTTTTTTACTCTTGACCAAAAAAACACTATGCCCGATGTACTATACTAGTATAGAGGGATCTGGCCCATTAGGTCAAGTCAGATTTATATACTCTTTATCTATAAAAGGTCAAGTCAGATGTAGCATACTAGCATCTATGCTTTTTTGCTGCATCTCCTTCGTCTAGACATTCCACATTGATGCAGGTTACATTGAAACTTGCAAAAGAAATGTTTATAGCTAGCTGATATTAAGCAGTTGTAGTTCACCATGTGATCCACATACCAATCATCAGCATAATAAAGCATCACAACTCACATAGAAGAAAAGACATGAAATAAGATACATAGGAACAGGATGCTGTATCCTTACATAACACGATACTAGCTGACATTAAGTAGGAACAGGATGCTCCATCCTTACATAACACGATATTGGCCTCACCAGGGTAATGTGAGCTACGACGAACTTGGACAAGGACTTCAGCTTAGTCAAGACGGAAACAACCCGCTGACAGATCACTAACCTCTAACGACTTTGTTGTTTCCAGTTACGATATGGTTGTTCCCCGATACCGTATTGTTGACACCAGATACGGTGTTGTGGGTCCCAGATACGGTGTGGTAGCTCCCGGATACATTATTGTCTTCTCCTGATACGACATTGTTGTTGTCGGTGACGATATGTTTGAGACCATATACGACGTTGCTGCTACCAGAGAGAGTGTTGAAACATCCGGTTACGACGGTGTTGTTGCTCCCGGACACGGTATTGGTGTTCCCGGACACGACAGTGTTGCTGCTCCCGGACATGGTGTTGTTGCACCCGTTCTTGACAATGTTGTTGGTCCCATGGATTGTGTTTGGCTCTTCGGCGAGGGATTCGGTGCCGCCTGATCTCCTGTTACGCTTGAGGAGCTCCTCCAGCCCTGCCACGCCCGCCATGGATGCTCCTGGGACGGGCCCCTCGAGGCTGCGCCTGGGCAGCCACATCGCCGTGACGCGGCCGCTGGCGTCGTCGCAGCTCACGCCTTCCCAGCCGCAGCACGAGTCGCCGGACCACGCGGCGCGCAGCAGGACGCCCCCGCCGCTGAGGTTCCCGGCGAAACCCCGCAGCGCGCGGAGGTCGTCGGGGTGGCACGAGGACGTCGCGCTCTCCGCCGGCAGGAGGACGAACGCCAGGGAGAGGAGCAGCAGCCAGCACTTCGCCATGGATTCGAACTGTGTTATTCTATGTCTACACAAAACGCAAGGACTCAGCTGTGAGAAACCTCGATCTCTTTGGAATGCAAGTGATGATCTGCAAGTGTTCTCGGTGCGTCCTATTTATAGTGTCAGCGTGCGTCGCAAGTGCAGTACGTGGCTCGGCAGTGGTAGTCCGTGACCACAGGTCATGTGTAATGTGTTGTGCTGCAAGTACTTCAGTACTGCTTGTCCGTGGCCACGATGCCCACAATGCGTGGCCTCCCCAAGCATTGTAACTTGGTTTTTGGGGTTTTCTATCGACAGAGATTCGTCGGTGCCATGGATTCATGGACTCAAGCTGTCGAACTCCTCCTGCCCACTTCAATAATGGATTCGTCTGCTCCATTATTGCCTTGCTGTCCATCAGAGAGGGGCGAGGAGATTGTCGTATGCAAGCACATATATATAGACGATTAGACGGGTCCTGTCACCCATGTCTACCCAGTTAACCCATGCGGCTACAGTTCCAGTGCACAGAGAGAAAGAGGGACACGATCACACCAATCGGAAAGTGCAAGATCACTAGTGGTCGATTCAAAAAGAAATTGAAAACCATATTCTTGATCTAAAGAAATTTTGTATAAAAGTAAGGGCCACAAGTTTCGTAAGAAATAACTTTATATTTTGGGCTACACAAAAAAGAGGAAAATTCATGGAAAAAAATTCCTACTATTTTCTCTTTTTGTGTCCACAATTTTGTTATTTTTCTCTAGCTCGGAATATGATTTTCTTGCACCAACGATTTGAATATATGTAGAAAACATTACGAAATTTATTTAATTTTTCAAACTCATTTTATATTTCTTTAGATAAATCTAATGACGTGGAATGGGTATGAAGAGACGATGCATTGTGGCCGGCCTTATGCAATGGCTAAGTTGATTTTTTCTATATGACCACTAATTCTACCTGAATATTGAAACAATGTGTGAAAATGTCCCATCACCATCTTAAATTACCAAAGATATGTCTTGTCTGGTTGAAATAAAGATTTGGAAACTTAAAGATTTCTAGCAAATATCAAGGCTCCATAACGACACAAGGCGGTCAAGATCATCAAGTAACTTGTTCGTTGCAACATAATTGTAAGGTAATTACCAAGTACCCAGTTCATTACAAGAGATGGTCTTCTAATTTAGATTTCAACATAATACATCACACGGTTCAAAGGACATAACACATTACTCCAAATCAAAGTATAATGATTACACAAACCACACATATAATCCCTTCAGTCATACTCTATCCGTTCCAAATTAATTGACTTGGGTTTGTCCAAATATAGATGTATCTATAGTTGTTTAGTGTCTAGATACATTCATTTCTAGACAAATGTGTGTCAATTAATTTAGAACGGAGGGAGTAGATTAGACTTTGAGTGGCATTGTCTTCCACCAAATTAACATGGCTACTCTGATAGTACACAACCTCGACGTTGGAGACTTTCGTGTGAAGTTCTGCATATGGTATAAACTTATTGGATTTGAGTGTATTTGGTGTTTGTTTATGGACGGAACAACCTAAAATCATGAAATATATATTCATATTTTATTTATCTACCATTATAGATATTTATATTTTGTTCTATCAACATGGTCTAATCGCACAAATGTTTGCCTATTTGAAAGACTATTACTATCAGATCTCGTAGTTTAGACTAAGGAAAGAGTAGGGATTAGTGAAAGGACACAGATGTCGCCTACAGGGGGGGTGAATAGGCGATTTAAAATTCTTTACGGTTTAGGCTTGAATAAATGCGGAATAAAACTAGCGTTTAATTTATCAAGCACGAAACCTAAACAAGCTAGGTTTACCTATGTGCACCAACAACTTATGCTATGCAAGATAAGCAACTAAATGATACCAAGATATATTACTTCAAGCTCGATGGCCATCACCAAGTAAATTGCATAAGTAAGAAGCTCGGGTATAGAAATACCGAGGCACTTGGAGACGATGATTTATCCCGAAGTTCACTTCCCAATGGAAGCTAGTCTCCGTTGGAGCGGTGCGGAGTCACAAAGTGATCTCCGAATAGCCATCAAATGGCACACCGTAATCTCCTTCGTGCCTCCACCAATGCGGAGTGCCACGATCCACTATGGGACACTTGAGGGTGGTCACCGAACCCGTACAAGGATGAGGCACACTCCACAACTTAATCGGAGGCTCTCACCGAATTCCCGCGGCTCCCAAAGCCACAAGAATCACAAGGTTGGGGCGCGACTCCACAACTTAATTGGAGGCTCCCAACTATCCCGCGAGCAACCAAAACTCCGAGATCAACAAGGACCGTCTAGGGCACTCCAAGTACCCAAGAGGACAAGCTCTAGGGCACCCCAAGTACCCAAGAGTAACAAGCTTCTCAACTTCGATTTCCACATATCACCGTGGAGAACTCAAACCGATGCAACCGATGCAATGGGCAAGAACATAAGAAGTGCTCAAAATCCTTCACTCTCAAATCCCACCAAAGCAACTAATGCTATTGGGGGGAGAAGAGATGAAGAACAAAGAAGAACACCAAATTCTCCAAGATCTAGATCCAAAAAGCTTCCCCTCACTTAGAGGAGAGATTGATTGGTGGAATGGTAGATCTAGATCTCCTCTCTCTTTTCCCACTAAATGGAGGCAAGAATCATGGAGGGATAGAGAGAAAGCAAAGCTCAAGAAGATCAACAATGGTGGCAAATTTCGAGCTCAAGAGTTGGGTTTCTTTGGAGAAGAAGACCCCTATTTATAGTGGTTCAAAAATCTGCCCGTTGGGCAGCTTTCTGTGTACGCGCGGAACTACCGGACCAAAAGGACCGGTACTACCGAACGGCAGAAGGCCCAGGCGACCCGAGCACCCGGTACTACCGGAGCGTGCTGTCCGGAGAGCGCAGGACCGGTACTACCGGAATTATGGCCGGTACTACCGCTTAGAAACACTCAAAACCAGTACCGGGACGCGTTTCGCCGGTAGTACCGGAGGTTATTTCCGGTACTACCGAACATGTAAAAACTGCAGAAAAACACCGACACTAAAACGAGCATATCTTGAGTATCCGAACTCCGTTTTCGATGTTCTTGGGCTCGTTGGAATCACCACAACGAGCACGACAAGATGATGCAGGAAAACATCATAGTCCAACAAGGGAGTATAAAACCAAATGTAGAAAGGTGAAACCTCTCTATAGAAGATGAACCGGGAGAAACTCCAAAACCGAAAACGCAACAAGTTTTTCATACGAAATCCGTTTTCGGTGAACTTGAGCTTGTTATGGAAGTCACAACAAGCTCCAAAACCTCATAAAGAGACAAGTCAAATAAGAACCAAGAAAGATGATGAAGCAAGTATGCAAAGGTTTGAGCTCTCTCCAACTGATACGCTAAAGCTCAATCGAGAGCCCCTCTTGATAGTACGGTGTCTATCCAATAACCCGGTCTCCCGACTAACAACATGAGACCGGTAAAATAGAAACCCTATCAAGATCATACCTTTGCCTTGCGCATTCCACTTGACTAGATGATGGCGATCTTGATCTTCTCAAGTGGACCACCTTTCTTGATTCCGCTTCGCTTGGTTAAGATCCACATATTTCTCCCCCATACTCCACTATGGGAGAGCCTCTCATCGGCACATCTTCACTTGACCATTTTCTCCAAATGGGTGGCAAGCTTCAAGCCTAGGATTTCTTCGAGATGCTCCTCTTGAACTTGCGCTTCTCAACATTGATGACGATCACACTTGACGTCATCATTCATGGGCTATATGAAATCTTCATTGGATGCAAGTCCATAGAAAGATACTTGGTACATCTTGTAGCTTTATGTGTTGATCAAAATCTTGATCAACGTTGTATCTTTTCTTCTCTTTTCAATAGATGATGTCTTGAAGATAATAATGAATGATCACATAATCCTTTTCTTCAAGACATACTTGCAATATGCTCAACTCGCATATGACCAATCATCGGATAACTCCTCTTATAACAACTTGGTCATCACATACTCTTCTTCTTGATCATATCAAATATATCCATACAACTCGATGATCTTGATGCCAAATACTCCATTATATCAATATCTTTATGGCATCAACCTTGAATCCAACATATGGAGTTCAAGCATTTTCTATGGACAAACACTACAAGAATAACTCAATGCAACCATTAGTCCATAGGGATTGTCATTAATTACCAAAACCACACATGGGGGCGCCATGCCCTTTCAATCTCCCCCATTTTGGTAATTGATGACAATCTCTTTTACAAGGGTTTATATAATGAATTAAGCAACCATGCAAATCAACAAGCATGGATGCATGAGCATGAAAGGTAAATGCTTATGACCAAAACAAAAGCATAAACCAAATTCCCTTAAACCCTATAAAACTTCTCCCCCATTGGCATCCATTTCCAAAATGGGCGAAAAATCTTAGAAGGTCAATATAGTATGAGCTCCCCCATAACGTGTGCATTTCTCAAAATATGAGTGAAATCAAATACACATATCCAATGACGAATAGTTGGAGAGAGCACAAACTATATTGAGGATCCAAAGATTGCAAAAGAATGATATGGAAAACTTTTTACAATTTCCAAATAAAAAGTAAGCAATCAAAAAGATCCAACTAACCAAATAAACACAAGATATTATGATTTGAGCAAAAGAGTGTTTTAAAGAAAATAGAGGAGCTCCCCAATATTTGTACACAATTTAGAATTATTGTATTTGAATACAAGGTGTACAAACATGGAATCCTCACTCCTCCGGTATCCTCTAAAACACAAAAACAAATGAATTCACAAGCTCAATAAGATGCAAATGAAAAACAAAGCTTGTGACATATCCCATGGTGAAGATATTGGCTTGTAAGACAAGAAAGTCAAGGATATTCACCAAGATGAGTGCACCAAGATGTGATAAAATAGGATATGCACTCATAAATCAAATTCTTTTCGGAGTCACGCCAAAGAATCAAAAACGGAGTAAAAGAGGTGACACCGAAGAATTAGGATATCGAGTAAAGATGTAATTTCTCTCATGTATATAAGTTTCTAAGTGTACAACAATCATGAGATATATATCCACAAAGAAACATGTACACACAAAATTAGTTACTAAGGAAAAGAAACACGATATCCAAAGGGAAGTCATAAAATATACACATATGATGTTTGTTTAGGATCATAGCCCATAGCTCAATATTCTCATATTGTATAATAATGAACTTCAAATTCAACCTCAACACAAGCATCACAAATATCACTAAGGGAAAAGGAGATAGTTGGGATGCATTGAGGAAAGCAACAAGTATCATAAGAGCTACATAGAATTTGCAATAGCTACAACAAAAGCAAATAAATACTTTTCATGCCATGATGAAACCTACACAAGGTTGAATGCTATAAAAGTATGCATGAGGGTGGATACTTGTTACCGAGATGGCATGGGTTGATGTAGTAGATAAGAATTTATCAACCATCCTAGCTTGGCTCCAATAAGCATGTGGTGAAGACACTTTCATTGTAAATGAGACAAGCATCCAATGCATCTCCATGTACCTAAAACACATTCAAGTAAAATTGTTCCCAAACTAATTGGGTCCAAGTAGTTAGTCAAACTACAATACATAGAAGGAACTCCACATAAATATGTGCATATAGATATGAAATTGAATTTCATGCACATCTTAGCCGATTTAGGATTCCGTGGAGTTTCACCTATATATTGGCACAAAGAAGGAAAGCATGCCATAAAATAAACATGTAGTAGATATGCATGCCTATTAACTTTAATAACCAAAGGAGATACAATTTGGACAAATATCAAGAAATCAAAGAGGTCCAAATTATATCAAAGATCCAAATCAAAAATTGATTTAGAGAAGCCAATTGAAACTAAAACAAACCAACACATGATTGAAAGATACCAATTGGACAAAGATATCAAAAAAAAATAAGATACCAATTAATCAATAATAAAAGGACTAGATATCAAATTTCCAAAAGAGATACCAAAAGAGAGAATGTTAATCAACGAATGATATAACCCACTCCCAAAGAGAGATGCCAATTGGGACAAACTCTCAAAAAGAAAGAGCGGGGTTCCAACAAATAAACCACACCCTCTACACTTTTCATGATGGCACAAAGTACCAAGCCGAAAAGGTTTGTCTTCCATGAGACATGTCATCGGGATCAAAGACCAATGGAAAGGATCAAATACAAATAGAATATAAATAGTGTTTAAAAAGATACATGATAGCTCTCCCAACAAAAGTGCATTATTTTATGATCTTGTATTTGAATACACAATGCACACACATGGAATCATCGCTCTCAAATATCTATTCAAACACTAGTCATATATCAAGAAAAAGCAATAAGATCCAATACTAATGAAAATATAAGTTGTACTCAATATAGGATAGCTCACCCAAGAATAGTGCATTATCTATAAGTAGCCTTTGAATGCAAGGTGCACAATGATGGGATCAATGCCTCTCCTACACCAAATAAAACACTAGGAAAGTTTGAGTAAAGCAAAATGATCCACAAGAGGTAAGGAAGACAAAAGGAGTTAAACACATTAATTTTTGGCAAGGAATAAGGCAATAAAATCAAGAGCCAATATGAAGATGATCTACAAATTTCACCACAATTATGAGTATCACTTGTCATGGAAAGGAGTATATGTAGAATTTCTCGGTGTATATTGATTGAATTCAAGATCATTCACAACAATAAGCATGGTGAAGGATAAGATTTAAGCGCGATGCTTATGTAGATAAATGTTCTTGATAGCTTCAAATATTCACGCGATAATGCAAAGCAACTACAAAGAGTGCTTTGAAGCAATCGGTTTCCAAAGAGATATATGAGAACATATTAGAGGAAAACCTTACCAAGAACATTCATCACAAACAAGATCCAAAGTGTGAGTAAGTAAAAACATTTAAGCAAATGGGAACTTGTTTGAGAAACATGCCATAAAGGAATAAGATAATTAACAATATCAATTCTAGGTGGCAATACCTCACATGTTCACATTGTCTAGGTTTGTAATATGCACATAGCTTATTACTCCCCCATAATGTGATAATCCATTTATTCTCCACAAGAGGCAAGTAAAACCCAACTAGAGATGATTAATGAATATTTAGAATTTGAATTTCTCATGAGCATGACATACCACATAGAGACTAGATAAGATTGATATATCAACACTAAGTGGTATTCCTCATGTACACACATTTTTAGGATTGTGAAGTGCAAGAGCTATCACTCCCCAAAATGGGATAGTCCATTAATCTCTCAAAAGAACCAATTAAGATATAAGCAAGTTGATATAAAGGCTCAACATCACACGTACATGGTGTGCAAACCAACATACACATACTTGATTACTCAAGATAAGTAAGTAGAGAGCAACACATACAAACACTAGCAAGGTACAAAACCAAACACATGCAAGGGTGCAAGCAACTTTCAATGTATATGTGATTTAAATACAAGTTACCGCAAGGAGGAACATTGGATATGAGATAGAACAATATAATCCAAATGACTTGGCTTGAGAGAATATAATTGATGAAGATCCCTTAATTCTTCATGATGTAGCCAAGTCTCCAATGCCCTCCACAACACCTATTGATCAAGTTTTAACTTGTTGGTCCCCAACCAAGTTGGGTCCTAAGAGGTTAGTCACAATAGGCTTGGCAACCCAAATGGTCCTTTTCTTGACACCACTTTGAGTACCAACATATTTGGCAAACACATTGCCAACTTATCCTTCCTAATAGAATAAGCATTATCAATTATTATGGGGTTGGATAAGTTACCACTAGTGCATGAAGAAGCAAAATGACCCTTCTCACGACATATGTAGCAACATTTGCTTCCTCCTTTCTTCTTAGTTGAAGCTTCATCATGAGGAGGCATGCCATGGTTCTTCTTGGGAAGGGACCGTTCTTCATCTTGATGAACTTGAGTTTGAACTTGAGGCTCTTCCCTTGTTGCTTCTTGCTAAGAGATTTCTTCTTCATAGGGCAAGATCTAACATGGTGCCCTTCAACTTTGCACTTGAAGCAAGTGATCTTGGCCGAATTCTTGACTTGTTCTTGGCCCTTCTTTTCTTGTTATACTTGGACTTGTTCTTACTATTGGAGTTGAATCCAAGTCCACTCTTGTCATTGGGGCGTCTTTGCACACTCAACATGTTGTCAAGTGTGGGCTTCCCATCATGACGCTTTTCCAAGTCTTTCTTCAAAGAAGTGACTTGGGCCTTGAGCTCTTTTAATTCCTCTACATGGTTAGTATCAACAAAACACTAGAGGAAGTAGAAGCTTCATTGTTAGAGCAACAAGGCATGGAAAGTAATTCATCACAAGATGTAGCAATATTATGAGTGGATGAATTACTAGGACTAGCACATGGCAATAAAGCATGTTGAGTAGTAGTTGTGCCATTGTCCACATGAGGCTCACAAGATTTACCTTTGTAATAATAGCCTCATGAGCTATCTTTAGCTTATCATAGGAGACTAGAAGATCCTCATGAGAGCGCTTTTCATGGCTTTCTTCCAATTTCCCATATTTGCTAGATAGCAATGCAAGTTGAGCCCTTAGCTCAACATTCTCCGTTAATATGGATGCTTCACAAGAGATAGAGTTAGTAGCACAAGCATCATTATTTATGACAATAGGAGAAGGTAACTTGGCAAGCTCTTTAGAGTGAGAAGCTTTAAGTTGCGCATGAGACTCGGTGAGTTTGATGAGCTCACCCTTAGTGACCCTAGAGCCATTATCTAGGTGCTCAAAATCCTCAAGGAGTTTGGCATGTGCATCTATAAGCTTACCATTTGTTATTTTGAAATCATTAGCCACTTTAAGAGATCTATCATGGGATTCCGTTACTATAGAAAGTTTAATAGCAAAAGTTTCCTCAAGAGTCTTCTTGGTCAATTGTTCTTCTTCAAGAGCTTCCTTGAGATCGGCGATCTCTTCCGCATACTTGTATTCGCGGTTAAGGCTTTCATCAATGTGAGCTTCCAACTCCTCAATGGTAAGTTTGCGCTTAACAAGGGTAGACATGATTTCTAAGAAGTTAGTAAGAGCATCTTTATTCTTTGAAAGAGAAAGAATAACCATTTTACCCTTCTCGAGTATGGAAGCATCATTATCATTTTGTTCATTTTCCTCATCACGGCCGGAAGTTGAGGGACAATAACCATCTCCACAATTCTTGGACACATCATATTTATCTTGAAGCTTGGTCCAAAGCTCATGAGCATTCCGAAAAGGAGAGACCGACATAATAACTACATCGCTCAAAGCATTGAAAATCACATTAGAAGCTTGAGCATTTAGATAGGAATTATTCTCATCCAATAAAGATAATCTTTTGGGATTCCTTGGAGGAGAATAACCCCTATCTAGAATTCGCTCTATGTATGGGTCAATGACCCGAAGAATATCAAGAATGCGAATTTTCCAAGCATCATAATTTGTGCCATCTAATATAAAAGAAGCATTGTGCACTAGTTCACTAGACGACATCTTTACTCTCCAGGCGGTGAAGCCAATAAGGAGAGAACCCGCTCTGATACCAATTGAAAGGACACGGATGTCGCCTAGAGGGGGGGTGAATAGGCGATTTAAAATTCTTTACGGTTTAGGCTTGAATAAATGCGGAATAAAACTAGCGTTTAATTTATCAAGCACGAAACCTAAACAAGCTAGGTTTACCTATGTGCACCAACAACTTATGCTATGCAAGATAAGCAACTAAATGATAGCAAGATATATTACTTCAAGCTCGATGGCTATCACCAAGTAAATTGCATAAGTAAGAAGCTCGGGTATAGAAATACCGAGGCACTTGGAGACGATGATTTATCCCGAAGTTCACTTCCCAATGGAAGCTAGTCTCCGTTGGAGCGGTGCGGAGTCACAAAGTGATCTCCGAATAGCCGTCAAATGGCACACCGTAATCTCCTCCGTGCCTCCACCAATGCGGAGTGCCACGATCCACTATGGGACACTTGAGGGTGGTCACCGAACCCGTACAAGGATGAGGCACACTCCACAACTTAATCGGAGGCTCTCACCGAATTCCCGCGGCTCCCAAAGCCACAAGAATCACAAGGTTGGGGCGCGACTCCACAACTTAATTGGAGGCTCCCAACTATCCCGCGAGCAACCAAAACTCCGAGATCAACAAGGACCGTCTAGGGCACTCCAAGTACCCAAGAGGACAAGCTCTAGGGCACCCCAAGTACCCAAGAGTAACAAGCTTCTCAACTTCGATTTCCACGTATCACCGTGGAGAACTCAAACCGATGCAACCGATGCAATGGGCAAGAACACAAGAAGTGCTCAAAATCCTTCACTCTCAAATCCCACCAAAGCAACTAATGCTATTGGGGGGAGAAGAGATGAAGAACAAAGAAGAACACCAAATTCTCCAAGATCTAGATCCAAAAAGCTTCCCCTCAATTAGAGGAGAGATTGATTGGTGGAATGGTAGATCTAGATCTCCTCTCTCTTTTCCCACTAAATGGAGGCAAGAATCGTGGAGGGATAGAGAGAAAGCAAAGCTCAAGAAGATCAACAATGGTGGCAAATTTCGAGCTCAAGAGTTGGGTCTCTTTGGAGAAGAAGACCCCTATTTATAGTGGTTCAAAAATCTGCCCGTTGGGCAGCTTTCTGTGTACGCGCGGTACTACCGGACCAAAAGGATCGGTACTACCGAACGGCAGAAGGCCCAGGCGACCCGAGCACCCGGTACTACCGGAGCGTGCTGTCTGGAGAGCGCGGGACCGGTACTACCGGAATTATGGCCGGTACTACCGCTTAGAAACACTCAAAACCAGTACCGGGACGCGTTTCGCCGGTAGTACCGGAGGTTATTTCCGGTACTACCGAACATGTAAAAACTGCAGAAAAATACCGACACTAAAACGAGCATATCTTGAGTATCCGAACTCCGTTTTCGATGTTCTTGGGCTCGTTGGAATCACCACACGAGCACGACAAGATGATGCAGGAAAACATCATAGTCCAACAAGGGAGTATAAAACCAAATGTAGAAAGGTGAAACCTCTCTATAGAAGATGAACCGGGAGAAACTCCGAAACCGAAAACGCAACAAGTTTTTCATACGAAATCCGTTTTCGGTGAACTTGAGCTTGTTATGAAAGTCACAACAAGCTCCAAAACCTCATAAAGAGACAAGTCAAATAAGAACCAAGAAAGATGATGAAGCAAGTATGCAAAGGTTTGAGCTCTCTCCAACTGATACGCTAAAGCTCAATCGAGAGCCCCTCTTGATAGTACGGTGTCTATCCAATAACCCAGTCTCCCGACTAACAACATGAGACCGGTAAAATAGAAACCCTATCAAGATCATACCTTTGCCTTGCGCATTCCCACTACTAGATATCGCAATATAGCCGAGGGTCATAATCCGTCGGATATTAAAGTTTACCGTCAGTAAATACTATATCCGACGATACACTGTCGGCCATCTCCCGTCGGTGAAGCTCGGTCGGCCATTACTCTAATGGCCGACGGTACTGTCAGCTATTACCTTTACCGACGGTGTAAATCCGACGGTGAGCGGTCGGCCATGACTTGGCCATGGGCCACCTGACCATGTCTTGACGCCACTTATAGCCGACAGTTTCCTGTCAATTATGTATATCCGATGAATGTTGTCTATTTGTGCCGTGGAATACTATTATACCTGAGAGGACGCTTGAAACTGTCATTCCGTGTAATAACCGACAGGACAAGAATTCAACATGCATTTGGTCCCAACCTCAGTCATCATTGCTCCTCAAGGAAGGCTACACAGGACAAACGTAGGGCACAACGTTGTCTAATCTAGTAGCTGTAATTACATATTTCGCAAATCTCACTATCACAAGATTATTCTCAAAACTGCTTGCCTTTCAATATATACCCAAATGACATATGATGACATATTTACAGTGTCTCGTAATGTATCACAAACCGAACTAGAGTTGCATCCAAATCACATTAAACCTTAAAGATCCATCCAAAGAAAAGAAAAACATCAAACACACTCCGGCCGGAGAACTTCAATTTATTGCATTGCTTTTAGAAGTATTTCAACTCTACAGCACTCCTATCTGGCTCCATCAAAGATACCATTCTCTTCGTTGAGGCTACCTTCAGCTTCCCAGTCCCTACAAACATTATCAAACTAATTGTAAGAAAGATGATAAACAAAAATCATAAGGGCAACAAACAAAAATAATCTGAACAAAATGGCAAGATAAGTCAGACAAGTCACATGATTATATAGACCAAAATATATTGTTCTAACCAAGACAGAAATAGAAGTACTGCTACCACTCGACTTAGATTTGTCACAGCACAAAAGTTCTACTTTGAAACCACAAGTAGATTATAATCTGACCGAGATGCAAGTAAGTATTTAACAGGTGTAACTTCCTCCAAGCAAAATAGGAACATATTGGTGGAGTCTTGCTCTCACTGATACTTAGTCTAGTAGTGCAAGTCTCCTTATTTATTCAGATTACTAATTACTATTAGTATTTGTATGCACTTTCAAGCAATTAACTGATCATTGACCTAAAGACTCATCAACAAACTTACTGGTTCAGTTTCATGTTAATTAGAGGCAGCTCTTCCACTTGCAAACAAAACTTCAGAGTCTGATGTGACCTATAATAAACACAAGACAAATCAGATAGCAGCACGATATATGCATAAGGAATTTTTTTTTTTTTGCGGGAAACAGTCGATATTACAGCAAGGATTTTACAGAAAGGACCTCCACGAAGAACAAAAATACAACCAAGTCCCTCTGTAGAACAAAGCCACCAGCACAGAGCAGCACGCTCCGGCGACGCGCCGCCGCCGCATCTTCAACACCTTGGAAACGAAGATGACCCCAGGCGGACGGGAAGTTGCCGGTCCTCGAACTCCGGAGAGCCTCCATCCTGCGTTGCCGGTCGCCGTGCTCCCTTGCTGCACCACCAACTGCTTCGATTGAGCTCAGATCTGGATCCGCCGCAACGAACACCAGAGCGGGGTACCTCGCACACGGCGACCACCGGGGGTCGCGAGCACGAGGAAGGTGAAGCTCCACCACGGAACTGCGTCGAGCCCCATCGCCGAAGAGGATGAGCTTCACCTGCAAAACCCGACGCCGGCGCGCCTCCATCTCCACGACGCCTCCGGCAGGGCACCCTACACATCCTACACTATGTACAGCTGGGAAGCGGGGTTCCCCCACCCTCCCGCCGCCGGAGGGAGGGGGAACCGACGATTCGCCGGCGGCGAGGTGGATCTGCGGGGGGGGGGAGAAAAAATCGCCTCTACTGTAGCGGTTAGAGGAGAAGCCCAAGGTTGCTTCTGTGGCGGTGTTTTATATGCATAAGGAATTGATTTCATATATATCCTAATTGCTGCTAGTTTACATTTAGGAAGTGCTAAACTACCATATTTTGTAAAACTGTTTAGCAGCTTTTGTTGTCTTCTCGCCTAGAGAAAAAGCAATCAGTGAGATTTTTTTTTACGCAAACTACAGCGGCAGGACCCTACAATAATTTTGCAGGTAGATGTAACCATATAGACCAGACCTAGCGTCAACGCATTCACTAAATTAACATAGAGACATATGCAAGAGAACCACTATGATTACCTGCAGAGAGGATGTACAGTCTTGTTGCCTCTTTGATTGAGATCTTCCGTGGATTTTCGGAACTGAACTCCAGGATCCTGCGCGAATTAAACACCAATACGAATCAAAATTACAGAAATATAGAGAAGGCGACCAGTGAGCTATATTTTTTTATGGAAACTGCAGACGCATGACCCATTGGCCCCATAATACTTCGTCAGTTAGATGTAACCATAGAGAGCAGATCTAGAATCAATATGAATTCACTAGCAAGTCGTTCTTGGCCTTTGGAAAGAGATCAGACCTAGTTGGCGCCAGTGCCGGCGTGGTCAGGATCGGCCGACGATGTCCCAGTCAAGCCGAGGCAACCATCCTCCTGGAGGCCGCGGGAAGTTGGGCGCCCCTGGCAGCCTCTGCGCTAAACCTCCTGCAGGGATGCCATCACGGTTTTTACCACCTCCGGCGCCGGCCGGGACTCAAGATCCGCAAGAACCTGACAAGTCGGCGGCAGCATGGGTGATCACTGTTGACCACCACCCCACCGCGCTGCTCCCCGCTGAGGCACTCGACTAGACTGTCCGCGACTGATGCCCCGACGATCTAGCCTCGGCATGCCCGCCAAGTCGCCAACGCAGGGCCATCTGGGCATGGTCTCCCTTGCCTCGCTTCGAGTCGAGATAAATAACGGGAGGTGGGGGTGGAGGAGGCGGCGCGGAGGCCGGATTTGTGTGGGAAAGTGGAGGAGGCCACTGGAGCTGGCAGATCGGGGCGGCGGTGAGCTGGGAGTTGATTTTGGGGATATGCTGCGGAGTGGGAGAGGGTTCTGGTTAAGGGATAGAGATAGAGATAGGGTAAGACGTGGTGGAGGCTGACTGGCCCACCTGTTTTGGCGAACCACCCGTCCACCCCTCCCACTGGTTCGCCAAATTTTTGCATCGCCCGCGCGCACTCAGTGCGAAATTAGACGCGCACGCGGCACGCGCGCCTAAATCTAAATTTTGATGTTCTCTTTTTTCTCCACGCTTGCTACACGATTCTTTTTTCATTTTTTATTTTATTATATATCTATGATGCACTTCAGAAAATCACAGAAAATACCGAGCAAAATTTAAAATGAACACCTTGGTAAAAATGCCAGAGCTGGTACCTCTGCATACCACCACGTCGTAACCTCGCCGGACTTGGGCACCAAACATCCGGAATCATCGCCGTACCACCACGCCGTAACTAGCCGGAGTTTAGGAAAATAACTATTTAACAATTTGTTATAAACTATTTAGCGTATTCGTCGTTTAACACCTATGTCGTGATTTTTTCCATGCTTGACGAGGTTGGATCCGTCGAGACCTCGACATCCGCCACCTGACGACTTCAAGATCTCTCGCATGCAAGTCAAATATGTTGGCATCATTGTCATTGATGATGCATGGCCGGAACGATTTCTAGCGTCCACTCGTAGCGTCGTCGATGAGCTACACAGTCAAGATCTGCATAGCGATTCAAATTCTTCATCTGGCAGACGTGCATCCAGATGACCAACCGAGAATAGAAGGGTAGTAGGAGAGAATATTGACTATTGTATTTGTAGTTTGCAGAACAAAAAGTGTAAGTATTCTATAAAATATAATTTGTAAAAATGAAAGGGCGTTAGAAGCAAGGGTAGTTTGAATCACTTATCTAACATCTCCACCCGTCCTCCCCACCGATCGAACCAATTGACGAATAGAACTGCATGGGAATATATAGCTTTCAACGTCACTTCAAAATGCAAGTTTTCCAAGAACGTATATATGCATGGTCGTATATTTTGTCTCCTTTTATTTTCTCTTTAAGAAAACAACCAAACAAGCTCAAATTTGATATTCATCTTGAGGAATGAAAATGGATATCCCCGTGCTCGGTCATAGTCCTAAAAAAATCATTAGCCCCATCGGCCACTAAATCAAATAACCGAGGGGATATCTTAACTGTCGGCTATCACTATTCACCCTCGGGTATTTTCATGTATAACCGACGGTTAGTCATTGACCGTCGGTAATTTAGGCATATAGCCGAGAGTAGCTTTTGAACCGTCGGCTGTCTCACTAAATACCCGACGGTGGTAAATGTACCGTCGGCTATTACTAGGACCCGTAGGTTATTAGGCATTAATACCCGAGCGATGTTCGATCCCCGTCGGGTATGTGAAAAACCGTCGGTTATACTATGTAATATCCGAGCGTTTGACTTAAACCGTCGGTAATATGTTGCACCGTCGGTCATTAGGGTAATAGCCGACCGGCCGTCGGTTATTAAAATTCACCGTCGGAAATATGGGGATTTCTAGTAGTGTCCACTTGACTAGATGATGGCGATCTTGATCTTCTCAAGTGGACCACCTTTCTTGATTCCGCTTCGCTTGGTGAAGATCCACATATTTCTCCCCCATACTCCACTATGGGAGAGCCTCTCATCGGCACATCTTCACTTGACCATTTTCTCCAAATGGGTGGCAAGCTTCAAGCCTAGGATTTCTTCGAGATGCTCCTCTTGAACTTGCGCTTCTCAACATTGATGACGATCACACTTGACGTCATCATTCATGGGCTATATGAAATCTTCATTGGATGCAAGCCCATAGAAAGATACTTGGTACATCTTGTAGCTTTGTGTGTTGATCAAAATCTTGATCAACGTTGTATCTTTTCTTCTCTTTTCAATAGATGATGTCTTGAAGATAATAATGAATGATCACATAATCCTTTTCTTCAAGACATACTTGCAATATGCTCAACTCGCATATGACCAATCATCGGATAACTCCTCTTATAACAACTTGGTCATCACATACTCTTCTTCTTGATCATATCAAATATATCCATACAACTCGATGATCTTGATGCCAAATACTCCATTATATCAATATCTTTATGGCATCAACCTTGAATCCAACATATGGAGTTCAAGCATTTTCCTATGGACAAACACTACAAGAATAACTCAATGCAACCATTAGTCCATAGGGATTGTCATTAATTACCAAAACCACACATGGGGGCGCCATGCCCTTTCAATTAGTTATGTGCACTACATTCATACATTTTAAATATGGAAAATTAAAATCCTTTTTTATCAAGTAGGACAAAGAGATCACTTTTCGCTTTCTTCAGGGAATTAGGGTTTAAATCATTATCTAGGTGCGATTGATTTCGACATGATCATTATTATTTTTTCATCTAGGAATGAAAGTGCATCTGATGCCGTCCTACGTGCATTTTGGATGATGAACAACAACATGGTTGAGTGACTAATAAGTTTATCTAGTATACACAGGAAGTTAGTCCCAATAGTTGGTTTGGTTACGTTTTACCGAGTGTAGTCAAGCAAATCTCTCTTTTATCAACCGAAGATTGAAGCGAAGATTTCAAGAATCCCTCAAGAACAATAAACATTGACATACAAGTGCTTCCCTTATCGATCACATGTAATGCCGACACATATAAGGTTCATGACGTACTCCCTCCGTTTCACAATATAAGATGTTTTAGACATTTTTCACATTCACATATACACACATGTATCTAGACACAATTTAGTGTACATGTCCATTCTTTTTAGTATGAATGTAAACAACATGTGTGACATCTAAAACATCTTATATTGTGGAACGAAGGGTGTAGTTCTTACCAAGAAAAATTTATTGAACCACCTCAACAGATGGATTGTTTCAATATATGGAACGCTTCAGTAACACCATCTCCATGCAACTATGGTAACAAATTTACTGAGCTGGTTCGATAACCTTAAAGACATACACACCAGCAGACATGGGCTTGTTTGATTCAAAGGAACTTCATAGGATTCTTGTAAGAATTTATCACATAGGAATTTTTCCTTTACTAGTGGTTTGATTCATAGTTTCTATAGGAATTTTTCCCATAGGAATCTTTGTACTACTTCCTATAGGAATTCTAACATCCACTCCAATCTCTTTTTACAATTCCTTTGATGGAATCAAACAAAGTTTGGTACAAACCAAATCATATAAGATTGAAATGTGCATGACATAGCAATCATATACTTTTCCTATTCCTATACCTTTTCTACCCTATAAATCAAACAAGCCCTTAAGGATCATAGGAAGACAACGTTGAAGACGGTATAAATTGAAGAACTCAATGCGGAGACGTTTGCTTGAAGCAAGAAACTCAACTTGTGCCCTTGAGAAATATCTGTTGTGCTTCTGCTAGGATAGCTTCGTCCACAGAGCACCCCCTCATGCATGGAACATGCACATCCCTCGTGCTACCCTATGTACGGTGCGTTACTACCCTACTAGGGATCTAAGCGCGGCAATGCCGCGCGTGTGATGTTGAATTTGAATTTGAAAATGGTGATGTTGTAAAGTTTTCTAAGTTCGGAAATCATTGAAATTGAAAATTGGTTCTGTTTTAAAAATGGTTGGATTTTAGAGATTTCTTAAATTTTGTAATTATTATAATTCAATTTCAAATGTGTTTTGTTTTTTTATGTGGAAAATATTCCTAAATAGTTTTTGTTTTTGTGTGAGTTTCTTCACATATTTTAGAGGTACGGTAAATGTTTAGTAAGCTGGAATTGGAGGATGTATAGTATATGGTTGTTTGTTAAAGTTAAGTCGCAGTTAGAAAATATTCATTTGGAATTTGTGAAAATATTCTTCAAATTATAGTGGTGAAATCCCATAAGTTTTTATTTGAACTTCATAATTCGGGAGAATGGAATATGTGAGATATATATGTTTTAGAGGATTTCAATTTTTTTCTTTTTTTTTACCAAATTGAATTTTCTAAATACGTTGCATGTATTTAATATTAATTGAATAAGAAACAATTTGTCATATCGAGTATTTTTAGATATTTGGGAGTTTGGGGTGTTTGGTTATATTTGAAGTATAACATAAAATTTGTTTCAACTTCGTAATTAGGGTGAATGCAATTTGTGAGATATATTTTAGAGTGCTTCTAATTTTCTAACAATTTCAAATGCCCAAATGTGTTGTTTTTTTGTTTAACATTCATTTTAAATGTGTTAGCTTTTTCGGAGGAAAATACTTTGAAATTAAATATAGCTACAAAAAATATTATTACAATTGTTTTGCAAATTAAAATGTCTTGCATTTATTTTTCTTTTTCTTGATTATTATTCCAATGTTGTTTTATTGCATAACAAAAGAAAAGGTAAAAACAAAAGAAAAGAAATACAAAGCTGGGGTTAAATGGAGTTGAGATGTCATTTTTTTTATAGATTTTATATTTGATACTCTAGTTGTTTAAATTAAGTAGGAATTATAGTTGGTTATGGATCTATGAAAATGTGTTAGTTCTAAAGATTTAAATTTTTTGGAAATATTGGTATGGTAGTTGTTCTTTCTTAAATTATGGTTTTAAAGAAAATAGTTTTACAATTTGCATGCATTTTGAATTTTGGTTTGGAGGGTATGAATTTTACAATTTGTATTTAAGGAAATGTGTTAGCTAGAAAGATTTTAGTTTTCTGTGTTTTTTGGTATATTAGTTGTTTGTTTCTGAATTGTAATTTAAAAGTTATGAATTTTTCCAAAAAATAGCTAATTTAAGTATTTATTAAATTTATTTGCATGGTTGGTGAGGTTTTAATTATATTGTCTAAAAATATTGATTGATTCAAAATAAGATAATAATTTTACAATTTGCATGCATTTTGAATTTTGGTTTGGAGGGTATGAATTTTACAATTTGTATTTAAGGAAATGTGTTAGCTAGAAAGATTATATTTTTCTGTTTTTTTTATATATTAGTTGTTTGTTTCTGAATTATAATTTAAAAGTTATAAATTTTTCCACAAAAATAGCTATTTTAAGTATTTGTTAAATTCATTTGCATGGTTGGTGAGGTTTTAATTATATTGTCTAAAAATATTAATTGATTTAAAATAGTACTAAAATTTAATATACATTGTGTTAGCATTTATTTAATTCAATATGTAATTAAAGAAAATGAATTTAGATTTACTTTAAATATACACCAATTTTAAACTTCCAATCCAAATATGTTTAAAATATGCTGTAAATCAGAGGAAATACATTATTTGAATATCTATTTAGTTCAATTAAAATTCAATTTATAATTGGAAGAAATGAATTTGTGTCCTTTCCAAATATTTACCGAAATAAAATCTTCAAATTCATTTTTCATCATGGCATAAGTTGTTAGCATGTTTTTTTTGTGATAATTTTGATATTTTTTTCATAATTTTTTGATGGATAGTTTTAATTTTATTTTTGATATTGTAAAAATGGGGGAAAAATGACAGGTGGGGCCACTGTGACGTCTAGATGACGTCACAGTGGCCTGAGATGCCGTGGCGGAGGCGTGGCGGAGGCGAGCACGCCGGCGTCGCGGCGGCGCGTTTCGGGACGCGCGGGTGGCCGCGCCGGGTGCGCCAGGACGTGAGCTGCCCGCACGCGGCGGCGCCGCCGCGTTTACGTC
Organism: Poa pratensis; assembly: GCA_947311845.1. Classification (NCBI taxonomy): domain Eukaryota; kingdom Viridiplantae; phylum Streptophyta; class Magnoliopsida; order Poales; family Poaceae; genus Poa; species Poa pratensis. The sequence goes on from CAMZMU010000112.1 coordinate 33,152,125, forward strand.
ACCGAAGCGTCGCCGGCGAGCACGAATCGTGGCGGAAGACGGCGAGGACGGCGGCAGCGATTTCGGCGCGTGCCCGAAGCTCCGGCGAGCGGCTGCCGGCGAGGAAGGATAGGACGTGGCGGCGGAGCAGGGCGCGTGGATGGATTCGAAGGGGGAGGTCCGGAGTGGCCGCATCGAGCGCGGCGGCGCCGCCGGCGACCACGGCGTCGCGAGAGAGGAAAAGGGAGCGAGGGATTCTGCGTGGTAGTTTTACAGAAAAGTCCGTGAGCTTTTCGCTAATTGAAAACAGGTCCCGCTCAACGTTAAAAATTGGACCGCGGGTTTATTTGCGGAATTGTTGGGTTCTTTTTTGTAAAATGGTGTGCGCCAAAAATCGTGCGCTACGACGTGTCGTGTTACGATTGGAAGAAATTGCATTGCTACAGTGCCGCGGGGGCTGGGTGCGATCTCAACCGTCGGACAGCGCGATCGGACGGACCGCGTTGATCGGGCGACGTGGAACGCGATTTGAGGGGTGAATCGCACGAAGTTTTATATATACTAGGGATGTAGCCACGTACACCGGCCCGTTCAGCCATGAGTCATTGATGCATGTAGTATTGACACACTTGCACAAGAAAAATGCATGGCTAGCTAACATAAGCTGTTACTGTATTATTCACCGTGTGATTAACAGCCCAATCAGCACTATAAATCACGACACGTCACAGAGAATAAAAGACACGAAATCAGATAATTTATGGAATATTTAAAGTAGCAAAGGGATGGTACATCCTTGAAGTTACATAACACAAATTGGCCCCACCAAGGTATTGTAAGCTACCCTGAACTTGGACAAGGAAGCGAGATCATTAACCTCCTGTCACGACTTTGTTGCTCCCAGTTACGATATGGTTGCTCCCAGATACGGTATTGTTGCTCCCGGATACGGTATTGTGGGTTCCCGATACTCTGTTGAAGCTCCCGGATACATTATTGCCGTTCCCGGATACGTTATTGTTGTTGTCAGTTACGATATGGTTGCTCCCATCTACGACTTGGTTGCTACCAGACAGTGTATTGAAACACCCACTTACGATAGTGTTAAAACTCCCAGACACGGTGTTGTTGTTCCCAGAAATGACAGTGTTGTCATCTCCAGAAACAGCATTGTTGCATCCATCTCTGACGGTATTGTTAGTCCCATGTATCGTGTTTATTTGTTCCTCCAGTGTTCTTCTGTTGTGCTTGAAGAGCTCCTCCAGCTGAGCAAGGCCCGCCACGGATGCTCCTGGGACGGGGGCCGCGAGGCCGCCGCGCTTGGGGAGCCACATCGCCGTGACGCGGCCGCTCCCACCGTCGCACCCCACGCCTTCCCAGGCACAGCACGAGTCGCCGGACCACGCGGCACGGAGGAGGACGCCCCCGCCGCTGAGGTTCCCGGCGAAGCCCCGCAGCGCACGGAGGTCATCAGGGTGGCACGATGTCGCGCTCGCCGCCGGCAAGAGGAACGCCAGGAAGAGGAGCAGCAACCAGCAGTTCGTCATGGACTCAAGCTGTGCTATGCGATGTGTATAGACAAACGCAACAACTCAGCCGGAAACTTTTTTTTTGGGAATGAAAGGTATTCACAAGTGTTTTTGTTAAAAATTTCTTGGGGGGTGCATCCTATCTTATAGTCTATGTGTTTTTGTAAGCATGCGTTGCAAGTGGTTCGATACTACTAGGCCGTGGCCATAAGGGTATGTTTGTAAGCATGTGTTGCAAGTGGTTCAGCTGTACTGATAGCTTGCCCGTGGCCACAAGGCACCCAAGAGCCAACGTCCGCGGGGCATTAAACTTGGTTTTTGTTGTTGTCCGCCGACAGAAATTCGTGGGTGCCATAGATTCATGGACTCAAGCTGCCTAACTCCTACTCCTCAATTCAAACTTCTTCTGGTCCATTACTCGTTGCCGTCAGCGGGAGGTCATTAGATAAGAGAGACAGGAGATTGTCGTATGCATGCAAGCACATCACATAGACGACTCTTGTCACCCATGCCTAGATTGTCCTATGCTTGAGTGATCCCGTGCTCCTACAGTTCCAGTGTACAGAGAGAAAGATGGACACACAAATATCCTAGGAAGATTTTACTATGCACAAAAAAAGACGATAAAAGAAACGACACCAAGAATCCAAGGATGATGTGGATGACATGGAATGGCTTGGAAGAGACCATGCATTTTCACCGGCCTAGTGCAAGGACGACTATGTCGAATTCGCTTAAGCATTCCGTCTAAAAAAATCGCTTAAGCATACTAATTCTAACATAATTGTTGGGAAATGCTGCATCACCGTCACTAATTACCAAATAATATGTGGTGTTTCGCTTAGCGTGAAATAAAGATTTAGAAACTTACAATTTTCTAGCAATCGAGCAAGGCTACCAAACAACACAAGGTCAAGATTATCGAAGAACTTGTTCTTTTTTTTCGACGAAGGGTGTATATTGATATCAAAGATAGCAATTACACCCTGCACGAACATAATCTCAAGAACTAGTCGAAGAACTTGTTCATTGCAACATAATTGTAAGGCATAGTAAACACCGATCGAGTTCACTGCAAACTCGTGATTAATCTCTAATATAATTTCAACATAATACAACATGCAGTTCAAAAAACAGAATATATAGATCATGCTTTACTGCAAATCACATGTGTAATGGTTACACAAACCAGACATATCATTTGTCACTCAGTCTCCTTTCAGGGCATTCGACTTTGTGCGGCATTGTTTTCCACCGCACAGCAGAACCAGTGGAGTTATATTTGGAATTAACATGGCTACTCTAGAGTATGCAAGATCGACGTTGTGGCCTTTTGTGTGAAGTTATGCATACAATGTAAAGATGATGGATTATTTGAGTGTGTTTGGTGTTTGTTTATGGTGCAGAACAACGTAAGTAACTCATGAAGTTCTGCATACGGTCTAAAGATGATGTTTATATTTTGTTACATGGTCAAACATTTATATGTTTACTTATTTGGAAAATTAATACTTTTATATTTGAAACGAATGTAGCACAAATTATAACAGTACTGTAACAAGATGCATTATACTCTGTCCAAGTTTGTTATCTTCAAAGACGTTGACTAGACGATTGTTACGACCGGCGACCGGCATCATAATAGGCACCTCTCTATCAACTTGGATGTGGCGAAAATAATCTTGTTGACTTCTACATGTCGGCAAGAATAAGAAACAAAAGAACGAGAAACTACTCAATACCACTACAAATATCTCGAGCAAGACCAAATATCAAGCAACAAGCATGTTGGTTGGATGAAGTGAATCTGCTACTAGAGTGCTTGTGCAAGCTAGCATAGACAAGTACCAGCTAATTAAAAAGAGGATGCATGAGTTGTGGATATGGATTACACATGAGGTGTGTATTGCTCACTAGATAAACTATTAGTGTGTGTGAGAAAACCAAGCCACAAGCCAGTGGCGTGGCTAAAGGACTGTCAGGGTGATTCATGGCAGGGGCGGATCCAGTGGGGGTGCCATGGCCACAAGCCAGTGGCGTGGCTAAAGGACTGTCAGGGTGATTCATGGCAGGGGCGGATCCAGTGGGGGTGCCATGGGTGCCATGACACCCCCTCCAAAATACAACTTTTCAACTACTTATTTAGTATTTAGACTAATCCTATGAATATTCTTGGCTAAATGTGAAGTTAATAAGCCCAATAGCAAGCTTGGCACCCCCACTAATCTCATATTAGATCCGCCACTGATTCATGGACACGAAATTTTCCCACACTCATAGGAAAATAGTTTTAAAATAAATAAATTCATGTGAATAGTTCTTCTCGTGGACCATCCTAGGCCATTGGGTTTGGACACGCCACCGCTGTGAGATGTAATATGAATTCATTCAGTCTAGTGCTACCACACTTTTAGGTTTCCCGTGATACCATTGAGAAAAACGATTATAAATGTTTCTAAAAATTCTACGAAAAAGTGCGTAGAACATATGTGTCTACAACCTTTATAATTTTCAGGTCCAAATTCGAAAGGAGCATCAAGAAACAAAAAAGACAAATCTAGCATGAATAATGGGAACTAAACTTTACAACTATGTGCGGCCGCACCCTATTCTGCATGTCGCACTTTCAAGTTTTCAAAAAAATGTGAAATAAATCGTGGACATTGGTTATTCTCGTGCATCCACAAATTTTCATCCAAAAATTTGACAATATGTGTCCTGCACAAAATGATGTATGAATAGTACGTGATGTTATTCACTTGTATGTTCTCTTTTTTGCACAGGACACTTATGGTCATATTTTGGTATGAAGAATTGTAGATGCACGAGAAACAACATAATCCATGATTTATTTCACATTTTTTAACTCAAAAATAGGTCATCCGTAATGGGGTACACGTGAAACTAGTTGTGAAATATCCGCTCTCTAAATAATGTCACTAGTGTCAAACAAGACCAAATAAAAAAAACGACTCTATTCATGCTAGATTAACATTTTTGATTCCCGATGCTTCTTTCGAATTTGGATCTGACAATTTTGAAGGTTGTAAACACTCATGCTTTTCGTATAATTTTTTGAATGTTTTAAATTGTTTTTTTTTCAATGGTGTGGTAGCACTAGATATTCCACCTGAACCTGTAGTTGATCCTATTTTGAACTACCCCAATGTAGCAAACTCGGCTCTAAAAGGGCATGACTAGTTCCCTGTAATAAAGGATGATGTGTGGCCTCCATTTGAAGTCAGAGTGAGTGCATACACATATTACTGAATATATTCCACGTATTTTCCTAAGCTTTTTACTCTAGAGTGACATCTTGTGCTTACTTTTATTTTGCTCTTATCCGGCTTCTGTCCTGTGTACAATTTTTATGTACGACAACTTGTCGCAATTAATGTACCATACAGACATACAGTGCTAATCCTAGAAATGCACCGTACTCTCTACTTCAGTTTACTGGAGTACAGCTTAAGACAGAAAATGCACTATACTCTGACAGGATGACAGGTACACTGCACTTACAAGCGCCATGATCTTTGTCCAGCGCCTCTCGGTCAACTTGTTTCTGATAAATAATCCTATTGATCTCGACACTTTTGGCAAGAACGAAAGCTACATGATATCGCTAGAAATCTCATTATCACGAGACAATCATGCATGTGGGATGATATTTAGTCAGCCTACTAGCCAGTGTTCACATGTCAGTACTAGCAAGAAAGAAGCTGCAGTTTCTCTTGTGAGTTGTGGAGATGAAATACGTGAGGTTTACCTATTAAGTGCGAACAAATGGAACCCGAGGTCCAGATCGGAGAGCAACATATTTCGAAAAGAAATCAAAATTATCTTCGGAAGTTTCATAAAAAATTGAAAACACATTTTTGTGTGTGGGCAATGTTATATTTCATCGACGTGTAAAATCTCAACTTAAAATATCTTGTATTATGGAGTACATAAAAATGACAAAATCTGAGAACTGTGTGAAATTTCAAACTCTCACAGATATGTCAGATTTTGTTATTTTTGTGTAGCGCAGAATATGAATTATTTTGAATTGTGATTTAGCTCATTGGTAGACTGCATCACTGTATATATCCACGATTTTCAGATTTTTTTTTATAAAACTTCAAAATATGAATTTTGAAATTTTCATGATAAATTGATCCCTGGACGTTTCATTTGTGGTTCCGTACCTACTAATCACTAGACAATGTATAAGTTACTACTTCCATGTATTTGCCTCTTTCGAACTGTCCAATGTAATTAAGTAGGCTCTAGAAGAGCATGCCTAGTTCTTTGTGACAAACAAACCGATGTTGTGACTTGTGAGGCCCTCCATACACACCATATGTCCTAAATGCATTTTCAAATCTCACAAAAAATCCACGTAATTAGACGAACACATGATTTCAAAATCTCCTGAAACAGAATCCAATTATCATTTCAGTTTTAGCAAAATGCATATTCCGAAAATTTCGGTGGCATCAAATTTATTTTTCGCTAGCCAAAAAAGTGATTTAAAATTTCAAATTTAGTAGAAGAATATGAATTTATTTTTTTGTAGTCAAAAAGTTCATTAATAAAAATACTCAACAGTTTTATTTTTACAAAAATATTTTGACACTTAAAAGTTAAATTTCAGCAAAAAAAATATCAATGTAACTAATTAAAAGAAAATTCATATTTCAGTAACCTCTTTTCAGTCATTCCACAAACACATATGATTGTCATTTCAATTTTAGCACATTTATATTATGATAATTTCATTTGCATCAATTCACATTTCGGATTCAACTCCACAACATGTTTCAGTTTCACGGCATATTTGGATGACTGCAATGTATTCGAGTTCCACATGTAGTTCATAACACATGATACACACAGATCTGACTACAATCAGGATTCGCCTCTGAATTTGTCAAGTACCCTACTCGTCCCCCGCGTCGCTCCCGCTGGGGCAACACGGTCGGAGCCCTAGCCAGCCCGCAGCCACCACCTCCTCCACCAAGCTCCCTCACCGTGGCGGCGGTGGGATCCAACAAACATCGATCGACGCTCTAAAGCTCCCTCGAAGCCCTTCGTGCTCTAAAGTTGCTCCTCTGTCCTTTGAAGCTCTTACACCACATGTTGTCCCGCCAGCCGGCCAAGCCTTCCTCTCCCCCGCATGTCGCCCCCTTCGGCGGGGATCTGCCATCGGACCTCGTCCTTACAGATCCACCGCCAGATGCGTTGCCCCACCTTCCTATCGCCCCCGGCGTGGATCCGTCGAAGCTGACCTCCTTGCCGTCGCCCCTCCGTTGTGCTCTTCTGGGTCGCTGCTTCCCGGGCGTCGGGTATCGTGGAGGTGCCCTTATCCCACTCGCGGCCGGCTGCTCCCCTCCGCCTCTCCCTGGTCTCAAGGCCAGTGTCAACAACTGTAGTGGACTGTGGATGTTGTGTGCTGCTTTGCTTTAGGTGAAAGCCCTCTCTCGGTCTTGGCCGGTGCCTATAACGGCGACGCTGATCAGCGCCGTCTTCCTCGTTGGAGGCGTTGTCGAGAAATCTCAGCATTCCACACATTCCTTGTGAGCCCCCCAGGCGAATGCCTAGATCTAGTTTCTGGATCGGACGTCGGCGGCGTCTATGACGTCGCTACCCCCTCTGGGGAGATGTCTTGGTGCACCAAGTCCTTGTTGTTTGATGTCTCGGTGCAGCCAACGCCGCTGACCGGGGTCGTCTTCCTCGTTGGAGGCTTTGTCGGGAAGTCTCCGCAGTCCACACATCCCTTGTGAGCCCCCCAGGCGAAAGCCTAGATCCAGTTTCTGGATCGGCGTCAGACGTCGCTACCCCCTCTAGGGCGATGCCTTGGTGCGCCAAGTCCCTGTTGTTTCATGTCTCGGTGGAGCCAGCGCCGCTCTCGGTCGAGGTCTACAAATTTCTCTTGAAGATCGACAAAGTTTTGGAGGTCTTGATGTTTTTGTCGGAAGCCGGGTTAGCGAGCCTCTGATCCAACCTTGGATCATCTTGTTCTTGCCGATGCCTCTACCTCTCTTTGAGTCGTGTCGACGGGTGCCGACCAGGTAACCAGCGGCCGGCCGGTATCTTTGCCGATTGCTCAATATTTTGATGTAGATCTTGTATCCCTTTTCACCTTCTGTAGTTCTGTGGTGTGTTGTTCTCTCCTCTTCTTTGGAGAGGTTGAGTTTCTTCCTCCTCTTTCTTTTTTCGTTTTTGAGTCCTTTTGTATTCGTTTACTCCTCTTAATGAATAGAAACAGCTCTAACGCTGCTTTCCGTAAAACAAAAACAGATATGAGATCCATGCGTTTACAATAATTTCAGTAACGAAATGATAATGCATTGGCAACTATTCGCAAAAAAAAAAAAAAGATAATGCATTGGCAACGATGATGTGGTGACTGATGACTGACCGGCGCATCCCTGATCGCTCGCACTTCATGTCAGCATGTGCATCTGCTCGTCTACAACATGGAGGAAAGCACGTCCATCCTGCCGCCTATCCTATATTCCTATGTATGGTCCACACGAGTATATTCTGCAAAAGCAGTGCTCCGTGAGTCCGTGACACATGCGTCCATGGAGCACGTACTGGCTGGTATGTGCGCCTACTCCATATATGCCTCCTAGCCCATCAAATCACGTGTACGGCGTGCGATTTGATATATTTTCCGTGGTTGCATATGCAGTATACGATCTATCCACCGCACTATGCCACCACACATAAGTCAGTGTCTAGCAATTGTCGACATAGACCCCATATACCTTTTTTTTTTTTCGAAACACAGTGCAAACACATACGCTCACAGCTCACATACACATCCACACAATCACCGCTATGAACGCACGCACGTACATCCTACCCCTATGAGCACATTTGAAAGACTGAGTCGACGGCTGAGTCTTGAAATTGACGAAGTAACCATAATCGTCTCATTGTCGATGGGAACGTCGCCTCACACTGAGCAATATTTCGCTTAAATGAGAAACATCAGTGTAAAATCTAGGATTTAAACTCCGTTTGGCTGGAGGTACAATCACCCTCCTAACCATACTACTACATGCAGAACTCCATAGGCCCCATACACCTGAAAACCAATTGTAGCTCTAGTCACTACTGTGCTCATGTAATATATATTGAAAGACAATATTTCTTGGTCTAAAAAGGCTGAAATAAAGTATACAACTTCATATAGGCATCCAGTATGTACGACATTTTTTTTTGTAAAAAACAATATTGGGCTACATGAAATTGAGTGTGTGTATGGGGTGCTCGGGTGTCACAAACCTCAATCCCCATGACCCAACATCAGAATTTTAAGTGTTGGCAAAGATCTTTGCCGACTGAATGGAGGTGGCACCTCTACCGACGTTGAAAAATGTCTACGCCGATGTCGTGTAGTGGCATCTTCGGACCTATTTCCACCGTTCGTGTTGCTAGCTAGTGAGCCATGTGTGGTGTTTCTTATGTCCCATTATTAGCAGCCTGTCGTCGCAGAATCTCCTCCGCCACGTGTTTAGGCGAACCGCCCCTCCCTCGAAACTTCCATAACCATCGAGGAGTGCTAATATTTTCTTCTTGCGTGACAATTCTTCTTCGTTCATATTATCCTCCATCGTCGAAAAAATGATAATGAAAAAGCGAGTGACTTTTCACAAGGAAGGGATATGCATACGTGTTTATTTGCTCATAGCTATCACCACGTGTTAGAAACCTTTCTTTTTCATGGGAGGGAGTGTACATTTTGTCTTCAAATCAAAGTTAAACTTAGCATCGTTGCTTCTAAAGAGGACTAGGCCTTTCCCGTCGGCCCAGTAACTCGGGCCAACAAGATGGACTCTTTCCAGCCCGCTTAGAAAAAACACCCGTACTACTTGCTAGTGAAAGCCCATTAGCAGAAGAAAACGAAGCGCGCGAAAGCCCATCCCACTCGTCGTCGCTCGCTGCTAGATCTCCATCTCCCCCAAACCCACCGCAACAGCAGCACACTCCCTCCGTCCGTCAGATCTCGACTCCCCTTGCCCACGCCCACGCCATGGCGGATCTCGCCGTGATGCCGCGCCCGATCGCGGCGGCGCCGCCGGCAGCGACGGACCTCTTCGGGGAGCCCATCGAGGCGCACCCTCCGTGGTTCAGGCCGGAGTCGTTCCTCCGCGCGGACTTCGACCCGGACGCCTACGTCGCCGAGCTCCGCTCCTACGTGCCCCTCGAGAGCCTCGCCGCCGAGCTCCGCGCCCACCTCGCCGCCCTCCGCGCCGAGCTCGTCGGCCTCATCAACCGCGACTACGCCGACTTCGTCGGCCTCAGCGCCCGCCTCAAGGGCGTCGACGCCGCCGCGGCGCGCATGCGCGCCCCGCTCGCAGACCTCAGGGACAAGGTCGCCGCCTTCCGCGCCGCAGCGGCCGCCGCGCTCGCCGCTCTCCGCGCGGGACTAGAGCAGCGCGCCGCCGCTTCCGCCGCGCGCGAGCTCCTCGAGCTGCTGCTCGACACCTCGCACGTCGTCTCCAAGGTGCGATTCCAGACTGCCCCCCTTCTTAAAACACCAATGTAGCTACTTCCCTAGTAACAGTTAGCACCATCATTTGTTGACTAGAGTTTTATGCTTGCCTAGAGATGATAAAAAAAAAGAGATGATCCGGCTCATTCCTGACCAAAATTTCAGCACCTAGTATGAATGGTCACAGATCAGCGCCTACTTATTGAAAATTTGCAACATATCATAATGCTGAGATTTTTTTCCGACGATCGGAATAACTGCTCTACATTTTAAAGCATTGGCCATCCAGATTTTTCCATCAAGCTTGCCACTGAAGCTTGATGGAAACATGTCTACCAATATGTAAATGCTATCGTTTAATGTGTAGGTAGAGATTTTGCCCACTGTTTCTGAAATTTCAACACCAATGTAGCTATTTCACCAACACTGCGGGATCCCACTGCATAACTAGATATTTACTACATATATGCCATTTGTCCACTAGAATTTTATAATGCATACAGATGATCCATGCCATTCCTGACTAAATTTTCATCACTTAGTATAAATGATCACATCTCTTTGCATACATATCAAAGTTTGTGACATATCATAATGCTGAGATTTTTTCCAATGTCAAAAGTAACTGCTCTGCCTTGTCATCCGTTGAGCATCCAGAATTATTTCATCAAAGCAAGTTTGTTATGTGTTTACCAGATTGCTTTAGCACATGTCATGTTGTTTCTGAAACCTAATGGTTCATTTTGTTCATTCAGGTTGAGAAACTGATCAAGGAATTACCAACAGCACCATCTGATTCATCAAATGCTGAAGTTGGTTCAGTTGATAATGGCTACTCTGGCAATGATACTAATGTGGAGGCAGGGACTGATGTCAGAGAAACACAAAGTATTCTCTTAGAAAGAATTGCCAGCGAGATGAACCGGCTCAAATTCTACATCAGCCATGCACAGGTTTGTGCCAACAGATACTGCCTGTCATCCGGCACTTCAAAATTCTAATATATAAACAGTTTTCTATTTTTATTTGCACTGTTAAACCGATCCACTAAAAAACATTACCATGCAAAATGAATACAGCTACTTCACATGATAGGTTTAGTATTTCTGTGCCACTAAGGTACCAACCCGATTTTGTATTGGTAGCACTCATTTTGTTTCTAACTGGATGCATCATATACATTTTAATACAACATATATATGATTCTTATTCTGTTACACTATGGCAGTACAGAATCTTCCTTTTATTGAGAACATGGAGAAGAGGGTCCAAGGCGCTACAAAACTACTTGATGGTAGCTTGGAGCGTTGCTTTGTGGTTGGCCTAGAACAGCGCGATGCAAAAGTAATATACAACTGCTTGCGCGCTTATGCTGCTATTGACAACACATCTTCAGCTGAAGAGCTTTTCCGTACAACAGTGGTGTCCCCATTGATTCAGAAAATTGTCCCTCAAAACTATGCAAAAGCTGTTTCTGGGGTATCTTCTGATGACCTGGAGGGTGATTATCAGCAGATAATGCAATGTGTAGAAAAAGATTGCAAATTTATTTTAGAAATATCTTCATCAGGTAATTATAAATTCTGTTAAAATAATTCATTATTGCCTAACTGCTGCATGTGGGCTTAGATTGATGTACATCTTATTCTTCTTCCATTTGCAGCAAACTCTGGACTCCATATTTTTGATTTTCTGGCCAATTCAATACTCAAAGAAGTCCATTCTGCAATCATGAAGGGAAAACCTGGGGCCTGTTCTCCTGGAAAACCTAAAGAGTTCCTGAAAAACTACAAAGCGAGCTTAAGGTTTCTTGACTTTCTTGAAGGTATTCTTAATTATGTCACGGAGTGGTTTGTTTTCTCTCATTTGGTCTGCTAAGTCTGCTACAATACTATGGTTGCTTGCAAAGCATGCCTGTGTATATCTACGTATCTGATACTATGAGCATAACGGCCATCATATGGTTATAAGGGAATGAGGTTACATTGGCTCGTTCCTCAGCTAAGGAAGTGATGTCTGTAGCACCTTGATATGTAACCAGGTGCTACATTCAGCTGCCGATGGAGTTTCATTGAAGTTCAGTTCGTTGTATTTTATTGCATGTCGTGTTACAGAGAGTTGGAAGGGGAGCCTTGGCGCAGCGGTAAAAGCTGCTGCCTTGTGACCATGAGGTCACGGGTTCAAGTCCTGGAAACAGCCTCTTGCAGAAATGCAGGGAAAGGCTGCGTACTAAAGACCCAAAGTGGTCGGACCCTTCCCCGGACCCTGCGCAAGCGGGAGCTACTGCACCGGGGCTGCCCTTTTTTTTTTTTTTCGTGTTACAGAGAGTTGCCGAGCTCAACACATATGTATTTTCTAGATTCTAAGGATTGATGCTTACGATTATTTGAAGTCGTGATTGACCTTTTTCTTTTCTTTTCTGTAGGCTACTGCCCTTCCAAGTCTGCTGTAACAAAGTTCCGCTCTGAGCCTGCTTACATGGATTTCATGCGACTGTGGCACGTCAGTGTCTACTTTTCTCTGAGGTACGCATAAATATCTCTGCTAGTCTTAGACACATCACACACTTCAGAACTATGTTTCTAACTTTATTTCTACTCATTCAACTACACAAGATTCCAGGAAATTGCTGGTGGTCTTGATTCTGCTCTTACAGCCACAATTAGCCCTGTTGGAGTGAATGAGAATCAAATGAAGCAGAAGACATTATTGTTGAAGCAAAGTATTAAGCTCTTAGAAAGTTTGCACTCCTGTTGGAGTGATGAAGTTCTTGTTTTCTCTCACTCTGATAAATTCCTCCGTTTGTCGCTGCAGCTTATTTCAAGGTATAACTATCACAAAGGATATTTAGTTTCTTTACTTTTTGATGAGTTAACATCTGAAGGCTGACCTTTTGTTTTCATCCATGTCCCTGTACAATAAGGTATACAACATGGCTTTCTTCTGGTCTGGCTGCACGTAAAGCCACTGATGGGAGCTCAAGTTCTCCTGCAGACTCTGAGTGGGCACTCTCTGTACCTGTCGAGGATTTCATATATGTATGTCGCATCTACAAAACTCTTTGAACCCTTACCATGTCATTTTCAGTGATCAAGACCTTGCACTTTTCAGTACTGAGTGTTATCATCTTAGTTGTGTGTACTGTGTGTTACTCTTGTGGGTGTATGGTTTGTTTGTAAATAGTAGATTTACAAAATTAAAGTTCACAATAAGTTGATTAGTTGACCCCATGCTAAAATCTTAATGTTCAGCAGTCAGCGGGCTGAGTAGTTGACTGCTTGCCTTTAGCTTAGCCAGCATCATATGTGGCGGGGTTAGTTCGGGAAATAATCCGCAGTTGGTAGCGCATCATGTTGACAACTACGCGGCAATAAAAGGGCGTGGCTATAACTTCTTTTGCATGTGAACTGGAAATAACTCTTTATTTAAGATATTTCTATATATGTGCAGCTCTCCCTGCTGTCCTGGCCCCTACTCCCATAGTCTCTTGTTACATTCTGAATATGCATGAAACAACGTGTAGCAGTTTATATGATTGACATTTTTTATTTTGATTAAAATGTTGAATTCATTGTTGCACAGGTGATGCATGATGTAAATGATGTAATCGGCGAGCTTTCAGAATCAGGAAATTTTGTGGTACATGTGAATCAATTGCTAGCATCATGCCCCATCGAAGTACTTACCCTTGTGAAACAAAGTATATTGCAAGCTGTTGATCCTTTGAAGGAGTTGTTGCCTGGCATAATGGATGTCATGATTGGGGTCATAGTTAAAAGGTCTAATGAGGTGAGTGGACCAACGCCAACACAAGGGCACCCTAGTATCATCATACATATCTTTTGTTTTGGCATAAAATATTGCTGTATATAGAAACTAATGTTTCATCTGTCAATAATTGTTTTCTGATTGCATTTACATTTTTTTTTGGATTGATTGTAGGATCTGAAACACCTGAAGGGAATAACAGCCACATATAGGATGACCAATAAACTTCCTGTGAGGCATTCTCCATATGTATCTGGGATATTGCATCCACTGAAGGTGAATGACCTTCATGTTTGGTTTTCTGTTCTCCACTTTCTATGTATCTACATTTAGCACTACAGGTCAACGAAAGTCTGTAAGGTTCTATGCTACCTTGTTTACAAAAAACTTATTCAACTCTCTGGAAGTTATGTTCCTGCATCTTAAAGCCTGTTTTTAACCTGTGGAAATTGAAATTCCTGGATATTAACAAGTAACAATATACACTGGCTGAGTCTCATTTGAGTTATGGTCGCCTGTTTTATGTGCTGAAATTTATCAGCAGTGTCTCTTTAACTTCTATAACAGGTTCACGCTGTTTTCATTTCTGATATTTTATTATAAGCTTTCTCTTCGTGTTCTTAGGTGTTTCTTGACGGAGAGCGTGTGAATTATTTATCAGAAGATGAGAAAAGTAAACTGCGTTGTGGATCTACAGACAAGATCACTGCAATTTACTATGATATGGTATCTGAAGTAGTCAATGTGGTAAGTAAGAATTGCCTACCTGCCTATGAAATTCCGATTCTACCTATGAGTTTACTCAGATTTGTTCTTTCCAATATGAAGGCAAGGAAAACCGAATCTTCGTTGCAAAGACTGCGCCAAGGTGCACAAAGACGAGTAGGAGCTAGTACTGATTCCTCAGATAATGTCATATCTGACACCGACAAGATCTGCATGCAGCTATTTCTTGATATTCAGGTTGTCTTTTACACTCATGCTCATAACTGGTATAGGTTATATGCACTTTGTAATTTGTATTTGCAAATTTCATCTTTCATCAAATGTTTTTCTGGGATTCTTTTTTTCTCCAATTGCACAATCTTGTATCCCTTACGAGCTCTTTTAACCTGTTTTCCAACTTTCTGTATGCGACACTCGGAAACATTCTGTACTATCGGCCAATCCAGACAGCTTATGTGACTAAATATGGTATAAGGGTTATAACGGATGCACTGGACTGCCGACTGACATGTTCTTTCACATGTTTTTTTTTCAGGAATACGCACGGAATCTTCGCTCGCTAGGAATAGATGCAAAGGAAATTGAATCCTACAAAGCTCTATGGCAGTGTGTTGCCCCTAAAGACAAACAAGATAGCATCCAGTTTTGATGTAAAGACATCGTCAGTACATAGAACTGTTGACTATAGGTCCTTTGAATTGCGTAGATATGCCTGGTGTTGTTCATTAGGTCAGAAGTATGTACAATTTATACGTGGAGAACTGGGTTTTGATCACTGTCATTGTTTGATTTTACCAGACTGTCACCCCCAGAGGCCAGATGTTGTTACAAGGATACAAGGATATGTTTTGAGAACTTGTGTCATAACATTTTTCACTCTGGAAAACCTTATGCTAACTTCACTTGAAGATCTGCTTAAGATTGAAGCTGAACCGCTTATCCTTCAATGTCAAGTTTTGCGATTTTTACCCCATTGCTTTTGGTAATTAGTATTCAGGTTTGGCTTGTGATCCCCTTAAGTCCAGCAATGACACAATGTTGCACAATTCACTCAACCAATCACTGATTACAGATGCTCAAAAGCTGAACCAAAGCCTTGCCAAAAATTCGTGTGTTCACATTTTTTGCTACCGAATAATAAATAAGTGAACAAAACAACAGACGGAGGCTACTACTCATTTGACAAAGATACAATCCTCACAAGTATGTTGCAGACAGGGTGGGTATTTACTTTCTGAGCCAGCTGAAGCATGAGCAGCCCTGAAAAAGAAGCAAATACAGGGCCATCAATTAAACACAATTTCTCGATGTGATTGCGCTGGACATATTTTAAATGGTCAAAATGTACCGAGCTGTTACTACTGGTGTAAGCAACTATGACACAACTCCTTTAAACCCAGAAGCAAGATTTTTAGTTCGGAATAACTAGTGCTTAGCCAATCTTTAGTTATCGCAGAACTAAGCATGTCGGTACACTCCATAAAAGCAGTGGAGATGAAGCAAAACGACGAAGCAGCAAAAACTAGTTCCCCGAGCAAAACAAAGAATGCTTACTCCACATATATGAAAATATTAAAGTGAACTCACTGAAGACTCATGTCTGCCCCCTCGATTGTAGCGGTCGGTATATGCGCGGCTGCTGCTGACGTTATCTGTACCCGACTGCTTCTCCTCTCTCACCTTCTCAAATATGTCGGTGAAACCTTCACCTGTTGAAGGATCTTTCTCATCCCAGTCTCCGAACTTCGGCACAGCTGATCCTGTTTCAGGCTGCACGTGTAAAAGACACAAAGCGGTACTTCAGAAACTACGTAGACAAGCAATACTTGTACTGCACTTACAATCTGCTTCACATTTTGCTATTCGTTGTCAACATATCAAGGCAATGGTATCAGTTAAGCAAGGTTCAGAAGCTAGGACTTTACCGTTTCGTCACCTCGCCCGGTTGATCTCATTCTGGACCTTCCAGGTGTGGTGGGAGCATTCCCGCGGTTTCCTTCTGATGAACCCCTGCGATCTCCAGAAGGAGATGCACCACCACCTTTGTTTGCAAGCCTTGCAGCATGACGAGGATGCATGGGTGACCTTTCATTGCTCGCTTTTCTCGCAGCACCGTCGTTGCTGGTCTGATCCCCATATCTGTGATTAGGTGACTCGGCATGAGATTTTCGAGCAGTGGGCTCGTGCCGACGAAGATCATCTTCTCGGGTGGCACGTCTTTCGTCCCTGTTCTTGCGCAGGCCCGGCTCGGCTCCAGCCCTCAAGGGAGAGGCCTTAACTGACGGCGGATCATTCGAGTCTGCTTCTGAGGCTTCATTACGGTCGTTCGGATTGACAGACCTCCCTGGAGATTTACCCTTGCGGGCATTTTCGAAGTACTGCGTGTAACCTTGGCCCTCATCCTCCCAACTTCTGAATTTCGGAACTCCTTGATGCTGATACAGTTGAACAAGGAAGCACCTTATTAGTAAAATGTGATGAGCAGATTAAATTAGCACACACAATGTTTGAGGCAAAGCACCTAGCATATTAATCGAACGTCAGAAACATAATTGGATAAAGAGTTAAAATAATGATCTAGAGCATACAGAATACTGCATCTCCAAGATCTTGGCACTTGAGCATGTTCCATTTGATTAATCATGACTAGAATAAGCATTGTTATTTGACCTCGCCACAAAGCATATTGTTGACTGCAATCTTATCCGTATCAACTGCAGTTTTCATATTTTCATCTAATCAAATACTACTGTAAATAAAACAACTCAGACGAATCAGCCCTGATTTGGCACCTACTAATCATTATAGTGACACTGGATACACAACAAAATCACATCCATGGGTGCACAAAGGCTGGATCTTGGCACCCGCTATAGCTGTATAACTAAAAACGAGAGAGCAAGACAGCCATTTTGGTTCCAAATTGGTACATTTGTTGGGTAAGGAACAAAAGGCGAAACAGAGAATCGAACAGAGATATCCCCTGAAGGAGTCAACAAGAAAGAAATTGCTTCCATAGTTCCATGGAGACGCAATCTGTCTACGCAGGGTATGACCACTTGGTCAAATCTGTCCAGGAAATCCCACATGGGGGAGGGGGCATCGCCCGAGACGAACATTCCCTTCCTCCTACCACACGAGCCAGACACCCGATCTAAACAAAACAAGAAACCTCGGAGACAGCAGCAGCAGCGAGCTGGTCATTCAGTCAATGGAGCAAGAACTTACGGCCATTTCCGTCTGAGAAGAGCGGCGGCGGCGGTGCGAGCTACTCAAGTCTCAGTGCGGCGACCCTGCCCTCTCCTCCCTCGCGCCGGCCTGTACGGATTCAGTTGAACACGAGGATGAGGAAGAAATCGAGACGGCCAATAGGAGAGCAGCAGCAGCAGGAGAAGTAGGAGGACCAGACTAGACTAGAGGAGGAAGAAAAGGTAGCAGGAGGAAGGAGGAGTCATGTTTGACCATTGTGGCGTCGGATTCCTGCTGCTGCGGCTTCCTGTCGCTCGCTTGCTTGCCCACCTTCCCCGCTGCTGCCGCGCGCCGCTGCCGAAAGCCGGGATGAGCTGGTTTGGTGGGATGATGCGGTGGAGTAGGGTAGAGCTTGTGGTGGTGACTGCTGAGCGCTGAGGAGCGGTGACTCCCTCCTGCACGGCGTCTAGACCTGTTCCTAGTTCCTACCCATATCGCCTTAACTCTTGTTAGTGTCCATCAATCAATCATGGTGTCCCTTGTTAACTTGGCTAAGGACGCTATTACCACGCAACACTGTGATTTTGTCCTGAAATTTATGTGCGACTTTGTTGTTGAAGCTTCTTGCTTCAAAATTTGGCTCAAATTTGGAGGTATCTAGAAAAATCTTTTTTTTAAAAAGTACCATAAATCATATCCTAATCTACTGTTCAAATTTAAGCCTGAAGGGGCAGTTGTGACTCAACACACTTATACGTTTGTGATGTCAATTGTCTAAGATTCTATTGGACTTTTCTATATTCATGTAAAATTTAATACAACTAGGAACAGTTTACACGATTGGCGATACAAGGTTATAGGTCTAGCACCGCCAAGGGACGGAGCAATAATTCACGCATTTTTTGACGAAAATACCAGGACATGCTGTATATTTCTGTTGATTTAAAAAATGTACAAGCAAGTGCAAGTACAAGAGATTTGTAGATAAGTGATCAAATCGAAGTATCCACACCCAAGTGGAGAAAAGACTATTTCTTTCTAATTGCTCTGCATTTGTATAAATTTAGTCTGATGCCCTAGAAAATTAAGGAGTTTCTAGTGAGCCTAGTGAGCCTCCGTGAAAAAATGTTTGGTGATATTGTCCTTAAGCTGGGAGATACACTCCAACTGTGAAAGAAGGTCTGAAAGTTTAGTCATGGGCAAATGTAATTCCAGCGGGCCTGAGCAAATGGGCAGTGAATGAATAGGTGGGATCTAGCCTCCAAAACCTCTCTATTGCACATTAACACAAGAATAGTCCTCAAAGAACTACTTTCTCTGCAAAAAATCTTTGGTATAAAGTCTATCATGAAGCAATAGCCAAAAGAACACAATATGCTTTTGCGGACAATAGGACTTCCAAAGCCAGCAAAAGCTACTTCCTTCGTTTCACAATATAAGATGTTTTAGCTATTGGCATGTTGATTAGATACAGACTAAAACGAGTGAACATATACACTAAAACATGTTTAGATACATGTAGATATATATATCAATATGTAAAAAGGTTAAAACATCTTATATTGTGAAACAGAGGGAGTACACGGGAGGCATTGGAGATTTTCTATTCATGAAAAAAAGGTATAGGACCTAGAAACTGAAAATCAACTTCCCCAAAGATCATACAATGATCTTATTGAGAATGTATCCGTACAGAGAAAAGAAGCTCACCGGACTACTGAAACTCCTCATAAGCATGGACGGTGAGTCGGTGAGAGGTCGATCACCCCCACATCTGCCCTCTTGTAAAACTAGCTAGCTTTAGGAAATATATTAATATCAATACGATACCAATACATCAACATGGTCTCAAGGGATAGTCAAAACATCTAGGATACACACAACAAATTATATTTTTTAAAGGAAGGTAAAAGATTTGTCTTATCCATTAATTAAGAAGAAAGTGCCCAGTTTATTAGTGAAAAAGGGCAAAACGGGGACAAATGAAACCAAGCCACACAAACACCAAAGGGTCACAACCCAGCCCATGGCGCAACAAAGTCCACAAAATAACGCCAACCACACAATGACACAAACACACCCAACGGCGACAAGCTCCGCCAAACTATTCAATCTCCCACCGCTGCTGAAGAGAAGAAGTCTCGCCTGTATGGGAGGAGAAAACACGGGACGCTCCTGCAGAGGTGAAGAAACCGCATTTCACAAGCCCACGCGCCAAAGGTGATCCTGACAAACAGACGACCAGTTGCGAGAGCCACCTCATCGTCCACACGACACAAGGTTGATCACCCTCACAGCTGTCGAAAATTCGGAGCCGTCGCCCCGACTTTCCTCCACTCCGCGGTGCCCTGCACGGTCATCCAAGACACCGCGGAGTTGTGAAATGCCAGCTCTCTCGAGTTGCAACGCCGCAGGACATAGCCATCTGCAACTCAAGCTGCACAAGGTAGCCATCCACAGACCACGGCCGCCGCACCAAACATCCGGGGCCGTCGCCCCGACGTAAAGTCAGACCATTCCCTATGGAATGCATCGACCGAGCCAACAATCCTGCCGCACTAGTGACTCAGAGCCGCGCCACCCTGCACCATAGGGCAACGATCGCATCACTTTCTGAGGGCGCCGCCTAGGCGCACATCAACCTTCCGGGGCCGCAGCCCCGACATCCACCAACCCTGACGCAAGAAGTATGCCACGACCACGATAAATCAACTCTCAAAGACGACATATTAATATGTAACTTTGACCACTCATTTCTATTGATTATATGCATAAATATCTCAAAATTTATAATATCATAGATATACTTTTCGAGATAAGTCTATCCATATTATTTTTAATTTTTCAATCTGAATAAGTAAAATCTGTCCTTGGCAGTAAATTCATTGACCTTCGTGGGAAGAATTTTATTAGTCATCAAAAGGAAAAGAGTCAAAAAGAGAGTCATCCCTGATGAGAATGAGCAGGGCAGAGAGGGCGTAGAGCTTCAGGGCCTCTCACTATTCTCCCAGCGCTTTGCACACTCCCCTCCTCGCCGGCGTCGGCGCCGTCCCTCATTTCATCAACCATCGTACGCCTTCCATTACTTGTCGCACCGGTTCCTGAATTGAAAGCGGCGGAATCGAAGAAGAACAGAGGATCAGTTCCCGCACGCTCTCAGCATCGTCACTATCCTCAAGATCCAGAACAAGGGGGCCAGGACGCACCTCTCCATCATCGGTGAGCATACCATGCATGCTTGATTTCTTTGTTCAGGCCTCTTTCATTTTTTGGCCAAAACCAACAGACTGGTCAACACCTACTTAATTTACCTTTTAATTTCGGCCGCACATGCCAAAACTGTGATTTTTCCACTCAACTCGGCGTTGGGTTGACAAGCGGTGGAGAAGCCGTGTAAACTGTGAGTAGTCTTGGTAGGAGCTGATGCCCATGGTCAGAGAAGAAATATATTGGTGGAAAGCTTGTCGCCCGAAAGAATTTTAAATTGGGGGTAATTCTATTGCTGCCTGATGTATCAGATCCTCTGCAGTTGTTCCTTTCAGCTCTTGCTTTAAGGGTGCGCTGCCATTTCTTTATTATTCTCTAATAGTTCCCTTCATGGTTAATTATATTAACTTATTTTCTTAAGAAAAATTGTTTAATTAGGTATAGTGGGCTAGTGGCTCACCGTAGCTGTCTTTGATTTGGGACTCGTCTGAAGGTTGAAGAAGACCCAGAGCGACTCTTCTAGTTTCTTTTCGTTGATGCGTATTTCTGAAAATTCTGACGATAGCTCATTCTTGTACCATATGTGTACTTTGTGGCATGCTTTGCTTCACAGGAGTTGTCCTTCCTGCAAAATAATGATAATGGTTTTGCTCTTGTTTCAAGGATGCTCTATATTTGTACAGTGATTGGAAATGGACGTCCTGGAGAGGGTGCTGCTAGATGAAAGTGCAGAGCCCACACAATTGCCATTGTCACTTCTGGAAGGCATCACAAATCAGTTCTCTCCTGATCAGCAAATTGGCATTGGCGGGTTTGCCGTGGTTTATAAGGTACCACACACCTACCTATAGTAAGCCCGCTTATCCATCCTAATTACGGTCGATCTAAAAAGTAAACAAACTTATCATATTTGCGCATCGCCACATGTACAAGAGTTCTTATTGGCAATGCATGTTGACATTGTAGGGAATGGTCGGTAAAGGTATGGTCGCCGTGAAAAAGCTTTCCAACACATTTTGTATACATGAGAATGCTTTCAACGAAGAGGTTAAATGCATGATAAAGGTCAAGCACAAGAATATAGTACGTTTTCTGGGGTATTGTGCTGACACGCAAGGAAAAATGGTAATATACGACGGAGACCTTGTCATGGCAGATCAACGGAACTGGTTGCTCTGTTTTGAGTACGCATGCAACGCAGTCTCGATAAGCATATTACTGGTAGGATGAAAACGTCTATTCCCATCTTGATTTACTCGGTTAAATGTTTAGATACAATACATGGTGTAGACTTATCATACCTACCATTCTGATTTATGTCACATTATCACCATTTCCTGAATTATGTAAGAAAACACAAATCCATGTTGCTTCGTGTGCAGATGCATCTCTTGGACTTAATTGGAGGGTGCGATATCGAATAATCAGGGGGATATGCGAGGGCTTACTTTTTCTCCATGACAAGCGAATTCTTCACTTAGACCTTAAGCCCGCCAATATATTACTAGATGGTCACATGGTACCCAAGATTTGTGATTTCGGACTCTCAAGATGCCTCACTGAAGAGCAAACCCGTGCAAGTACTAAAAACCGACTTGGAACACTGTAAGCTAACCTCTTGAAAGCTCTTCGTTTTGTTAGGCACGACTTAATACTTCACATTTATTTGCACATTCATTTATTTGACCTTAAAATTCTTCTCTCAGGGGATATATGGATCCAGAGTACCTCAGATCAGGACGAATTGCACTCGCGTCAGACATATATAGCCTTGGCGTTATAATCTTGGAGATAGTGACAGGAGTGAAGTGGTATATTGATGAGGAGAAGGCAAGAACATTTTTTTGTTTTAGGCATTTCCTCCAATTTGAAGTATATATTTTGAAAAATAATTAGGTTATGCTTTAACTTCCGGAAATATAATTCTATTGGACTTTTTCTTGATACCAAATGTATGAAAACAATCTATCGTTGAGATGGATTTGTGAGACACAAATTTACTCATCAGAATTCAAATCGCACTTAGATACACATGTTTTCACTATGAAAATAATCCTATTCATACTATTTAGTCTCACATCCTGATATACCACTTAAACCAAACTGACAATTATGCATCTATGATATTATGTATACTTGAACTGTAATTTGAAGATACCCGATGTGCATTGCATGAAATAAATGATAAGAGAACTTATATATGTTTTCTATGTACCTTTTTCTATATTACAGGAATATGCAGTATATACACAAATAAGCTAATGTGTAATGAAATTTAGTGGCTCCAATGAAAAATCATCATGGTCTATATTTGGTTGATCACCAGCATATCTTCTCTAGGTGCTTTAATGTAACAACTACATATATCATCACATTTTTTATAACATTACTAACTCACGATTGCAACCTTAGGTAGTTGAAAGTTGGATGAACCGACTTGAAGCATCAGAGAGGGACATGCAGTTGGAACAAGTAAGGGTATGCACTAAGATAGGGATAGAATGCATGAACATGGACCCAGAAAAGAGACCAGTTGCACGACATATAATTGATAGGCTTGATGAAACAGCAAGTGCTGACTATACATACGAAAATGGCAGCAGCAGTTCATTAGCTGAGCTGCAGGTAAGTTTACGTACGGAACAACCGGGAGAAGGAATTGGAGATCTTGCAGCTGAGAGTTCCCGAGCGGAAGAAGTCGAAAAACACCCTGAAATATTGGGGGATTCATTATGGGAAGCGCAAGATGTAAAGCAAAAGGCCAACCGTCATGGCACAAGTATTTTTGGCTCTATCCCGACTTTGTTCAACAAGTTGAAAAAATTGGACATCTTCAATAGGAAATCGCACATGGATTCAAATAGGAACAACTGGCATCGTACATTAGAACAGTCGGATAATATAAAGATCTTCAGAAAGAAGGAGCTCAAGCCAATACTAAGGTCTTGCCTTATAAATGGAAAAGATCCCTCTGGTGTAGTTTACAAGGGAGTGGTTGATAATGAGGAGGTCGCAGTTAAGAAACTGATTAGTAATAATGTCATAACACGCGATCAATTTGCAAATGAAGTCCTCATCCAGTCCCAAGCCATCCACAAGAACATCGTTAGGATCATAGGTTGTTGCCTAGAAATGGATACCCTCATTCTAGTATACGAGTTCCTTCCCAGAGGAAGCCTTCATGACATTCTTCACAGCGACATCCCTCTCAGCTTGAATGCGCGTCTAACTATTGCTGCCGAATCAGCAGAGGGACTAGCTTATCTGCATTCACGAGCTCACACCAAAATTCTACATGGTGATGTTAAGTTGGAAAGCATATTCTTGGATGATAACTTTATACCAAAGATCACAATCTTTCGCCTTTCGAATATAATTACCATAGATATAGAGTACACTGGACTCTTCAACAATAAATTCATTTATATGGACCCAGTATACTTACAAACAGGTCTACTGACCGAAAAAAGTGATGCCTACAGTTTCGGAATTGTGATCTTGGAGCTCATTAGCAGGAAGAAGGCCACTTCTGATAACCACAGCAGCTTAGCGAGGAGTTTCCTTGAAGTTCACGAAGAAGGGGAGAAAGCAACTGATCTGTTTGACAAAGTAATCGCAGTGACAACAGGAGATTTGGAGATTCTTGACCATATGGCAGAGATCGCTGTGGAATGTCTTAACCTTAATCCAGATGAAAGGCCCGCGATGACAGATGTTGCAGAGCGCCTTCTCAAGCTGGATCGAACTCGTAGATCACAAGTTGTTCGCCAATAAGTCGATGCATATTGTTGTGTCAGCAACATGGATGTCGTCGAACAAAGTTTGCAACTATCAGTGTTTGATTTATTTGCTGCTGTGATTCTTTTCTGAAATGTATATAACTATATAATGCAATTTTTTCTCCATTTGTTCGGAGAATTTTTGCTTTATTATAATGCGGTTGGCTGACCAAATTGTATAGAACTGGTCTGGTTGGAGATTCTTGTTCTGCTGATGAACAAAATCCTTGGAATATATAGAATCATGGTTCATACTGCAATTTTCCAATCCCTTTGTTCATAGGAAGTTTCCTGTACTATTAAGCGTTGGGTAGAAGGCTGACCAAATTATTGTATGTATTAAGAGCATGGACTAGGAACATCGGAAAAGTATACAGTTCGTAGCTTCCAATCAGACCAGTTGCAAGGCATGTTTTCGTGTGACAAAACATTGGATTTACATGTAAAGTAAAACAAATCATGTTGCAAATTACTCCGTTGGAAATCTCAAGGCGTATAATTACTTCAAAAAGATGGTCCGTGGCATCCTTAAAGGGAAAGTATAGTAGTCCCCCGGGGGATCTTTCCCTCCGATCCCCCGGGTCGCCAGCCTGACACCTGTCCACTAAAAAAGTGCTAATCCCGCTTTTGCTACGAAAACTCCCGCTTTTGCTACAAAACGTCCCGCTTTTGCTGCATTGTAGCAAAAAACAGTTCGTACACAGAACATAAAAGAAAAAATGTGGCCTCGCCGGAGACCTCACCTGAGACCTCGCCGGAAACGTGGTAGCAAAAAGTTTATGCTATTGTAGCAACAAAAAAATTCTGTTGTAGCAAAATCAACTTCGTCGGAGACATCGCCGGAGACTCTCGCCGGAGACCTCACCGGAGACCTCGCCGGAGATATAGTAGCAAATTTTTTGATCTGTTGTAGCAAAACCAGATAACAATAATAGCAAAAAATATATTATATTGCAGCATCGTAAAAAACAAAAAATTCCGGCGAGGTTCTCCGATGAGACTTATGATGCAAAAATTTCGGACCGAAAAGTTTTTGCTACATGTAGCAAAAAATGAGACTTTTTTTTGCTACCGTAGCAAAAACGGGCTCTGGGGTACTATTTTCCGGACCGAAAAGATTTTGCTACAATAGCACATTTTTTTTGCTACGGGATCTCCGGCGAGGTCTCCGGTGAGGTCCGGCGAGTCCGGTGAGGTTCCTGCGAAATCGGTCTTTTCTTTTCTGTTTTCTGGGCGAACCGTTTTTTGCTACATTGGAGCAAAAGCGGGTGATTATTTGCTTCAGTGTAGCAAAAGCAGGATTTGGTGGGATTTTGGGTAAGAGAGGAGGACACGTGTTGGCAGGGGGATCCGGGTGATCTTTCCCCCAGATCACCCGGGGGACGCCTAGTTCTCTCCATCCTTAAACCCTGTTTAGTTAGATCAAATCTAGAAATAAATCTTAGATCAAAGCCCTTGAAAATCGACAAGGTAATACCGGGCGCTCCTCCCCATTGATACCGCAACTCTGGCCGCCCTAGGCACCGGCATAAGCCGCCGGCTCCCCCTGCGTGCCTGTTACTATCAAGTCGTCATAGGTTACACGTGTGGTGCTCCCCTCATTATATGGGAGGCCAGTCTACAAGAGTTCGACTTGAACTCTATTCGTATCCTATCCACACCTAATACAACTCAAAGTCGAAACGTAACCCAACTCGTACATAATATTCAACACAAACACAACATTCTAGTCTGAAGCGAAAGCTCTCCTTTTGGCGGCAAAACTTGCACAAGTTCTTCAATTTGATGACCCAATCTTCATAACTGACAACCAGGTACTCGCTAGGACGTCAGCAGCAAGAAAACTTGATCATCCTCTCCTTCGTTGGAATGCAAGAGCCTATCTGGCAGATTTCTTTGAAGCCACTTCAAACACTTCTCAGTAGGTGTTTCATGTCTCAAGGAACCTCAACATAGTGGCCCACAGTTGTGCAACACAGGTTCTTAGGCGCAGCCTAGAAGATCAACCTATCGATAGATGCTTAAATTCAGCTCATTCCTTGGAGACTTTCAGGACTTTGTACTCACAGAGATGCCTGGTGCAGATGAGCTGAACAAAATAGGCGCCACTGGCGCCCTTGCCTGTTAAAAAAAAAGCAACGGTTTTTTTTTTTTGACGGGAGCAACGGGGTTTTGGTTCTACCTGTATTTTTCTCATGACATGTCCAATTAGTAAGAGTTTTTTCAACCGAGTTGCACTTTAATTGATGGACCCGACTAGCAGGCCCATAGAAGCCCAAGAGACTAGAGACATCAGCAAAGCCCATTAACCAGAGCAGCTAGCGTAGCCATTGTTGACCTGCCTGCTTGCCTCGTCGTGGACCGGCCGGTGAAGACGCCGGCACGAGCTCGCACCACCGATATCCAACTCAAATCCAGCCCCCTCTTGCCTGCCGCGGCTGCTGCCCCGCCCAAATTCCCCTTTCTTCCCACTGCTATGGTTGCGTGATCTGGCCGGGGTTTGGATGAAGGAACGGAAGCCGGCGGCCGCAACCTCCACGTTGTCCCGGATCCTCGCGACGTGCGCGTCCCAGGTGCGGATCCTCCCCCCACCCCCCCACCCCCACCCCCGGCGCTCTCTCTCTCCCCTACATGTGGGGATCCGATTGGCCCTGTTGAACTTTTCCTACCTATTAGCTGCTGGTTGTTGACATGCCTGGTGTCGATTTCGTGGATTCGTGTGGTTTCCTGTCGCATACACGTAGATTTGACTAGTTTAGTGCGTCTGGGAAGATCAAGATGGGTGATAAAACTGTTAGTTGCTATCCTATCCCTGGTAACACTAGTTCCCTAGTATCATATTGTTGCTTGCCAGATCGTTAGAACCCTCTTATACGGTCTAATTTGATCAATGTCTCTGTCCTGATTTGGATTTGTGGCTGTGAGTAAGATGACCTTATGATCTGGTTTAGTTTCTTTATGTTGCGACTGTTCTATTTATCGGCTATGCTGTGCAGGCAAAAGATTATGGGAGATGCGTAGCAGCAAAGGTCCCTGAGATTGAGCATAATATGTGTTCTAAGGAGTTCCTAGCGCTCAGAGCATGCATGCAAACTGCGGTAATCTTTTCTATCATTAGGAAAACAATAGTGTGTGGTTGTATCAAATCATACCGTTACAACCTCCCAACTACAATTAATTACCCCATTCAAATGGAAATGGCCTTTTAATTAATTAACGCTGGCTGTTCTGTTCTTGGCCAACAATCGAATTGTGTACCAATCTTTTGTCCTCCTCTTGCTTGCTTCCTTCCTTCTCCCTACCTCCTCCTGCCTCTTTCTGATGGTCAATCAGACAATAATTGGCTATCAATACATAGTCTCGAAATTAATTTCCTTTTGCCGATTCATAAGCTTACAGAAATCAATTTGTATTAGTTCTATAAAACGACTGCTCATAGCCTATGGCTCTGTGCAACACTTTCATGCTAGATATTTGAAAACTGATTTATCTTCCGGGCCTAACTTTCACATTTGCATAATCATGTTTTCATCTGTCCTTAAAGGTCAAGAATAAGGCTTGAAGCGTCAGTCGCTGTGGCTCTCTGAGTCTCTGGTAAGTCTATGTATATATTTATAACTCAAACAAAATATGTGATAGTGTGGTGCCTTATAACCATATAGTAACAAAAGGAACTGTGCATCATGCTGACAGCAGCTCCCTTTCCATCATGTGATAAAATGTAGGCTCACTAGCTTATTCGCTTGAAATAACAAAAGGCGCAATCAGATGCAAGGAGGTTTAGGCAGCCCTGGTGCGCTCTCTCACGCTTATGTACAACATCCTCCGCTACGATGTGACATTCCAGACATTAGGGGCCTATTCTATGATGATGGAAATAAGTTTCTTGTAGCTCCAACAGCTGATCGGGTATTTGAACATACAGTTAATTGATTTTTCAATTTCCCCCCATGAACCTGGTTATTATAAAGTAAATTGGTTGCGTTATTGCAGATATTATACTGGAAGATAGCTCCATCTACTCCATCTGGACCTCCAAACTCTGACCCAGTAAATGAAGGCCCTGTCTTATCAGTTCGATTTTCGCTGGATCAGAAAGCCATAGGTATTCAAAGATCCAGTCACGAGGTTGAGTTTAGAAATAGAGAAACAGGGGAAGCCTGTAGCAAGAAGTGCAGAGCAGATTCTGAAACAACGCTGGGCTTTTTTTGGACCGACTGCCCCACTTGTGATGTCATAATAATAAAAACAAGGTATGTAACATGTTGCTGCTAAAATATAAATGACAGAAAATTTATATGTTTTCTACATCCAAATATCCGATTAGCCTATTGCCACACCCATTGGAGCACTTTTTGCGATAGACACAGTTACTTATTTCCTCATTTTGGGACTGACTTCATTCAAGTTTTAGTTCTGTGTAGAAGGAGATTATCTTGTTCGTTGGTTCATTTTTTTGTGAATTGTCTCTCTATTGCAGTGGCCTAGATCTGCTTGTATATGAGCCTCAATCAAACGCTCTTCGCTTGGTGGAATCCAAAAAAATCAATATTATTTGGTATCTTTACACTCATGAAAGCAGGTTGCTTCTTCTTGCTTCTGGCATGCAATGTAACATGTTCACTGGATATCAGGTAATGCATCATGCACACATGAAAGATAGCATATCCCATAGAAAAACCTCTGATATAGATTTCTTTCATAAATGTTGGTTGCTAAGAAATAATTGTTGGTGTTTACCTGCTTTCACTGTTTTGAACCATTCTAACATTTCCAACTTCCATTCTGCTCGGCTACTGCTGTAGTTGAACTTCAAAGCAGACTTTGTATTGAGATATTTTCAACTTCTCCATGTAGTAAAACAGTGGTCGTGAATCTATATAAAACTTGCTTTCTATTTATACTAAGATGGCGTTTCGTATTCCTTTAGATAGTGTTAATAACTACTAAAATTTACTTTCAGTAAAATAATTTTTTGTATGGTTGTTCGTGTTTATTTGGTGTGCATATTTTGGATGGCGTATAGAAGAAAGCGATGGTAAATAAGACACTAAATTTGTAACATATTATTCCAATTCCCAAATTCTGGAGATACAGTTCACTCACGGTATCAGTGGTGGAGGGTCTTGGAGACCATCCTGCGAATATATCTCTTAGTACGTTAGCCTACCTGCCTTGCTACGTGTACGTTATTTTTGCCAATGCTGCATAATTATTAGCCGGCATCTCGACCAGGTCTCTTTGCTTCTCAGTTCTATACTCTAGTGTAGTTGGTATTCTTCTTCCCCTAATGTACAAGAGCGTCCCTGCGCTACCCGCTGGTAGTAAGGTTCAAGCCGGAAGCATCCAATATTTTCATCCTCCTCTTGACTCCTGGTCATATCGTGAGCTTGGGTTCTTTAGCACTTGCAAATTGCTGCTTGATGTGTAATGGTGTAGGAATTGCCCCTCTCTTGATTCTGGTTCACGCTCCGCTACTGACGGTGTGATTGATCCATTGGCCCAGGCCCTGTATGCTGAACAACAGTTTGCAGTTGAGCTGTTTTTTGCAAGCTAGACATCTATGCATATGAAACTTTTCTTATGAATTCGGAGAATTTTTCTATGTCCATCTTCATGTCTAATTTGAATCCAAATATATATTGAATGAACTAAACAAGATTAACTGATTAACTTTTTCTCCAGATGGCATGATTTATCATCCAATCTATACGCTAACTTTCACCCATCTTTCTGACAGTTTTCTGCTGGTGGGATTGTCAAATTGCCTAAGTTTGAGATGGTGATGTCTAAATGTGAAGCAAATAACAAGCCTGTCCTTGCTGCTGCTGATGTTCACATTGTAACAGTGTATGCTTTTCTGTCTCTTTATCTGTTTTGTTCTCGTTTGTTTTAGAAATTTCACATATAATTCCAATAATATTTTTTATATGTGACAGGTACGGTAGGATTTACTGCTTGCAGCTCGATAGAGTTAACATGGCATTGAACTTGTACCGTTTCTACCGTGATGCTGTTGTGCAACAGGTTTGAATTGCAAACTGATTTCCCTTGTCGTTCCTTTTTTTTCAAAAACGTGTTATATTTTGGATATTTTTCCCCATCCTAGCTCTAGCTTTAAGAGGCGGGAGGGGGCACATAATTATGCCTGGACTAGCCTTTGTAAACTAGGTGTCTGTTTCAGTTGATATTTATGAAAATTAGCACCTTGGTCATGTTCTTGACATTAACAGCATCCTATTTTGTCTTGACATTAATTTAAAATAAAACATGTAGAGGAGTTAGTTAAGATTAAGGTGCTGGTAGAAGATCTGGTTATTTGTCTTGAATAAGGATTCATTTCGAAAAGTTAGCCTTCTTGCATTTCACAAGGAACAGTTTGAGTTCATAGTAATTAAACTGGATGAACTGGTGGTTCGACCCATAGTTACTGGATTCGCTCAACCCTTCGTCAAACCCCGATCTAAATCGGTTTCTAATTCGCCACCTCACTCGTGAATCACTACGATGAGCAGCCCGCGAGTACGATCATTGTCACCATTTCCTCTCAGTCATCAACCTCTATGTCCATAAAGAAGCTTTGTCGCAGTCGCAGTTGACCATGATTTCACTGAAGTCTTGGTGGAACAAACCACATTGGCCTTGAGTTGTGCTGGGGAGCAGAGTTGGCAGCGCAGCGCTGGGAGAGATGTGGAGGAGGGCAGCAAGATGGAGAGGAGCAGGTGGTGTCAAGTCGGAGAGAGCGAGAACTTGGATGTGACCGGCGAAATGCAACGCGATGGAAGAGAGAGTCAGAAAATTGTATGCCTGAATACAACTAGGGTTTGGCCAGCAGTACATGGGCGCAGGATATCTTATTTGTGAACCCAATCTTCGATCCGCGAGTCAGAGATGTATACCCTAGCCCCAGCCCACATTGTAATCGAATTGTAGAAGGTCACGAATCGTGAACGGTGAATCTCAATCTGGTAACTATGATGTTGACCGAAGAATGAATAATGCCCAGTCTGGTCTGTCTGACCTATTGTGTCGGTTTAGGAAAAAGAAGAAGGGAGAGATACTGTGATCTGCATTAAGGAGGTGTCCACTCCTACATTGTTTGACAGGTTGTACCATCACTGACACAGTTCTAATGAACGCTACCGACTGAGTCAGTTAGACCTATAATGATATGTAGGTGGTCATGATTAAGTGTGTCTGATAAATAAAAGGTCAAATGTTATGATAGCACTCCATTCATGCATCTGGGGGTTTCTAGAAGATGTTCAGATGGATCATATTTTAACTGTCTTGTCATTATTATGTGATTATATCTGGTTGAATCATAGAGTTCTTAGGAGAATGGGCATGAGGATTAGCCTGTAATGTTATACGTGCTTTGCTTTCCATTTTATCTAGTGTGTTGTTTGCTTTCCAAGAAGGCTGCAAGCAGTTCGAGCTAAAGTTGGGACGGGGTTTCTGGTTCGTGGGTAAATTGGACATCTTGGTCCCGTTAGTTTGTATAAAACCACCTCGTTTACGGATTACACTCTACCTGTTTCATAAGTCCTGAGCTGTTAATTTTGTTTTTTGTAAATTAACACTTCATTTGTTTCTGAAAAGTTCATAAACTTCTAAAAGTTTGGGTGAAGCGACTGAGATACTAACAAATATTTTTCCCAAAAAGAGACCACAGGAATAGTGCCTTGGTCAATGATAACAAGATCTTATTATTCTGATCTAGGTTTGGAATCCCTGTTTGGTAATGTCTTTCTATTACTGCGTTCAAGAAGTAGCGGCAGTCCACTAACTCATAGTTTGTTATTTCAGGGTACACTGCCAACTTATTCAAGCAGAATTGCAGTTAGTGCGGTTGACAATATTATCATGGTCCATCAGATAGATGCAAAAGTTGTCATACTATATGATGTGTTTATGGATTCTTACACACCAATATCTGCACCACTTCCGCTCCTAGTGAGAGGATTGTCCAGCAATAGTAGGCAAGCAGGTCAAACTGCCGATCACCAATCAAGTGCATATGGTGGCACTTTATATGGAGAAGGCTGGAACTTTCTCATTCCTGACCTTATCTGTGATGCTGATAATGGGCTGCTGTGGAAACTTCATTTAGACCTGGAGGTAAGAAATCGGCAATGGATTATTCCTTGATTATATCATCCTCAATGCAATACATCTTTGCCTGACATGCATAGCTTGAAACCTAGGCTATTGCTGCTAGCACTTCTGATGCTCCTTCGATTTTGGAATTCCTTCAGAGACGAAGGTCTGACCTGAGTATGGTAATATGATTTTACTGCTTCGCAGATATGCCCATCTCATAGCTCAGCTTTTGCCAATTATTACAATTTCATACCATTTCTTACTTAAATTTATGAAGCAGGTCAAGACACTTAGCTTTGCTATAATTCGAACAATCATCCTGGAAAGAAGGCCAATAACTTTGGTTGCCAAGGCAATGGATGTCATTCTTGATTCATACTCCCGTTTGATGAAAATGGGAGGCAGTGCTGCTGGGGCTAGGAGAACATCTGAGCAAAATGAACAGTCTGGTCAGCCTATTGAGGACTCCCGTGTGGTTTCTCAGGAACCACCTTCTGGGACAGAGAATAGACCTGTTGTTCACACAGATTCAGCAATTGGGGTCGAGAGTAGACAGTTGCAATCAAATTCTGGAGCTGCGCATGGAATTGCTAACCTGGCAGCACATGTAGATAGGGCATCTTTAAATACGTCTTCTGATTCTGAAGATACTGCCAATACATCTAGAGTACCAAATCAGGCAACATCTGGTGCCACCAGCACAAGACCGCAGGTTGTAGGTGAGGATAGCAGACCATTGGCTTCTGATGCATCAATGCAGCATGGAACACATGTCGCTAGTGTGGCAATTTCACCTATCGAAATGTTCCAGTCTGTCTTTCTTCTTGTTGAAGATGAAATGATGGGCGACCCTGCATATCTTATTGCTGTCATCATGGAGTTTTTACGAAGGTACTTAGTGTTCATGAAAGTAGTTTAGAAGCAACGAACACATAATAGTAAGAACATAAGTTACTGTCTTGTTTTGTGTACAGCATGTCAAAGGCTGGGCTGAAGGCTCCTCCCAACCTTTATGTGATGATGACTACTTTGCTGGCCCGCAGCAACCGTTATGCTGAAATAGCACTGTTTGTGTCAAACAAGGTTAGTATGTTGTTCTAAAACCACTATTACTGATAATTAGTGTGGCAGTTACCATTAAATACACTAGCAATCATGTTGTGTACTGATGACTAAATGTATTATGTTTTTACCTCCATTAAATACACTTGCAGATCCTAGAGCCCTCCAGGGAACTCGCAATGCAGCTATTGAACTGGGTCGACATCATTCGCTGACAAGAAAATTGGGCGTGGACATGCTGCGGGAGAGGTGCCTGCACCATGATTATGTCGCTGTATTACTGCAAGAAGGGTACTACCTGGAGGCTCTACGCTACGCTAGAAAATACAAGGTATTCGTTAGTATCATTGATGCTTGCGTTACTAGTGTGTTCGTTACGCATATCTGAGCATGCTATGTTGCCAGAGTAAAGCATAGTTTTGGTAACTATAGCCAAGGCTTCGGCTAGGCATAATCTGAATCGAACGGTTACAAATAAAAGAAAAATAAATTAAACCCAGTATAAAAACACAAGACGAATCCTGAGGCCAAGTGGCTAAGCTCAGGCGACTAAAACTTGAGAAAATCTCGGTAGACTGAGTACTAGTGATTACGGCAAGTTAGATACATTCCTGCTTGCTGTTTATTGGTATCATGTCTACTGAAAATCGCTGCTCAAGTGCTCATCATATGATCTAAGGTAGCACCTTGGTTTTGTTCCAGTAGTTTTGTTGCATCCCCTTGTAACTGACATGAAGATTCGTCCAGGTTATCACCGTGCAGCCTGTCCTGTTCTTGGAGAAAGCTGTGGCCAATGGCAGCGCGTGGAACGTTGCTGCTGTGCTGAGCTTCTTCTCCGAGTTCACGCCTAGCTTCAAGACGACGTCGGACTATGGCAGATATCAGCACATACTGTCGGAAATGGTTTGATGATTGGACAGCTTCTCTGCCCCTAGCGGTCAGCAGGCTGTATGGACGCAACGCTCGTTCTTCTCTCGTGTGAATTTTGAAGCTTTTTTAACTGATAACTTGGCTCTTCCCTGTTTGAAAGATTATACTTGCATCAATATTTTGTCGCGAATAAAAATAAACTGGTATGAGGTCACGCTTGATTCAGTTTGAAAAACAATCACAACATAACGGGAGAATAAGTTGTACCAATTCGTTTTGTTTTTTCTCTTCGAGGAATAAAAAACTACATAAAAAATAGTGACTTTGCTTCTGCAAACTCTAGAAGGCTAGAAAGGTATCTTTTTAGGAGGTGGAGAGCATTGTGAAAGAAGCTATGATCTAATTTTTCTAAGGCCCCGGGCCAGATAGATTCCCCGCTGCCTTCTTCCAGACCTGTTGGGATGTCATTTAGTTTGATGTGTGGGCCGCCATCCGAAACTTCTTTCGATCAGGAAGACTGATTAAGGAGGATCATTATACTATCATTACTCTAATCCCCAAGAGCTGATTGATTTCTTTAATAGATATGAAGATGCCTGTCCTGTTACACCCGAGTTGGTAGAGATTGACAGGGAATGGCAGGGAATACAGAAACCGCCCACTTACAAAAGTTTTTGGAAGTAGAGTAAATAGAAAAGAAAAACTGGAAAGCGTAAAACGCTTATTACATGGCTTTAACTTCTAATAACAAACTAAGTTTTTAGAAGATAACCACACTTTCAGCAAACTGCTAAACACCACTGAATCTCCCATAAAGAGATCAGTTAAGAGCAGCACTTTCTGCACCATCACAGAGTTAATCTCGCAGTAGCCAGCGCCCAACCATGATTTCTAGACAACGCTTCTCTTATCACCGTCTTCAGTGTCTTCACACCATCTTCAAGCATTCCTCGCCCTTGACCTTTCTGCAGCATCGCCCACATGTTAAGTATATTACACAATCTATACACTACAGATGCAGGATCATCAGGGATTTTTTTTTTGTTGAACTTCCACAAGGTCCAGCAAACCGCTGCACACCAACTGAAGACCATCTTCCTATTGTTTGGAAAGGAGTTAATCCATGCTCCAAACATGTCATCCACTCCATCAGGAGGTCTGACCAGATCAAAAGCACACATCACTACCAACCATAGCAGAGTAGGCAGAAATCCATAGTAGAGACAACATCCGTATTCGTTTTAAAATATGGAAACGGATGTGGGAAGGGCATTATCCGATCCGTTTCCACCCTATTCAAAGATCAATAGCATACTTGTATTGTCTCCTCACTAGTAAGCATATACGTTATGTTCCCCTTAGTCCTTCCGCTAATTCTGTGAACTATCACTCTGTTAGTATAGCGAGCCACTGACAACATATACAGGCAAAGATTATTAAGTACTAGGCCTGAACTCCTTATTAAAATCATTTACAACAAGATAACAAGAAGTATCGACAAGTGTAATTTCATAACACTATTGGTTTTCAAATTTTCATAACTGTATCATGAAACGTGAAGAAACCTAAAGTAGAGACAAAGGAGGATGCATTCCACCTTTCTAATAAATGATTTTAAGATTCAACAGCAAGCAAAAATAGACGGCATCTACAAAAATAAACTATAACCAAGGGACGGAACAACAATCTCCAAGGTACCTGTAATGATCTCCCCATGTTTGACACTCTGGAACCACTGCTTCAGCATCCTGGCTACACTCTCCTTCATCACAGTTTCTAGTAATTCAGAGTTTTATATTTCGTAGTATTATCAACGGCTACCCAATTTATGAGATGCGGAGCACCATGGCATTAGTAAAGAAGCTACCAACTTAATGTAGCATTTTTTCATACGTATTTATCTATGATTCCAACCAATTCTTTAACTAGAAATATACTCCTATTTTGCCTTTTTAAAGGGCGAGCAAAATAATAAGCCGCTTTCCGCAATAAAATTTGCACTCTGGTATCAATGCGCTAGCAGCACGGCCAAATAGCAACAATCAGCCACTACGGGAATGGCTAACAGTGCCGACGGCCAGGACCTGTGCCGACGGCTATTTATCGGGGCCGTCGGCACAGGGTCGTTACAGGACCAGCCGTCGACAAGTCCGTCGGCACAGAAACGGCCGTCGGCACAGACAATCTATCCCGACGGCCACCGTCGGGACACAGGAAGCCGTCGGCACAGAATACGAGGTGATGTCGACGGCAGTCTGTGCCGACGGCAAAGCCGTCGGCACAGGCCTCTACCATTTTTATTCATTTTTACCCTATTCTTCATTTTTATGTATCTATTTATTACTCTTATTTAAATTTAATATGTTTTTATTCATTTCTATATGTATATAGCTACGCCGAATAGCGGTCTCCACCCACATAAAATAACGTCGCGAATCTTGTTTATCCCGCCATCTTTCTCGTGAAATTGCTTCCCGCCATCGTATCTCCCGCCAACAAACTTGGATACATAGACAAATGACAACAAACTTGGGTACATAGACAAATGACAACAAACTTGGGTACATAGACGAATGACAACAAACTTGGGTACATAGACGAATAACAAGAAACTTGGGTACATAGACGAATGACAACAAACTTGGGTACATAGACGAATGACAACAAACTTGCACTAGTAGGAATGTGCTTATAGCCACCAGTCTACATCTTTATTTAATCCATAATACATCACGAATAATGTAACTAACTTTTGCCGGGTCCTAAGCCGCGAGGTGCTGAGCGGCCGCGGCTTGCACCCAAAGATAAGGAACCATCACTGGGGCAATACTCACATGAGGAGGATCCCTATGAAGTGTATACCACATATTGTCATGCACCGCTTGCGTATCCAACCTAACCAGGTAGCGACGGACGTGCTCGTCCTCATCTCTGATACGGCGACGCACCTCCACCTCGGGGGCCGGCGGCCTCTGCACCGAGGCTGGCCCACGCGACGGCCACCAAACAAGATCCGGGTCGACGACGTCACCCGGATTCCTCACCAAACTACGCATCCCGGAAGACACCTCCCAGTGCCAGCCCGGCGGAGCCCAGTCCCGGACACTGCCCGTGTCCAACAAATGGCCGGTGGTCATCATCGATTCCCGCCGAGATCTGAAAAAATGAGTGGGGAATTTGATCAAACAACTAAGGTGCGTGCAACCTAGGTACGTAGGGGAGGGAGAGGGCAGCACCTTGGCATGGCAGACGGCACACGCGGTGGTGACGCCACGGGAGAGTGATGAGGGATCAGATATCAGTTTAGATGTGCTATGCTAACGGAGGCCATGACTACATATATATAGTGAGAAATGGGCTTCTGATCTGTAGTATGCCCAATCAGGAAGAAGCACACGGATCGTGTGTTTCCTCCCAGCGCTTCTGAGCCGTTGGATCAGCGACCGCTGATCCAACGGCTCAGAAGCGCTGGGAGGAAACACACGATCCGTGTGCTTCTTCCTGATTGGGCATACTACATGCAATAAAGCCCATGAAAGAAACACACACCGCTGATCCAACGGCTCACAAGCGCTCGAAAGAAACACACCGCTGATCCAATGGCTCACAAGCGCTCGAAGGAAACACACGATCCGTGTGCTTCTTCCTGATTGGGCATACTACATGCAATGGAATCTTGTGTCGATTTGGGGGTAGACTTTGGTTTCCCTCCCTGTAGCGACCGTGTGCTTCTTCCTGATTGCGCGAAGTGATTATTTTCCTCCCTGTAGCGACCGAACCGCACCCTCCACTGGCGCCATGCCGCGCTCCAGCGCGTCGAGGCCGCGCCCTCTCTCTCTTCGCCCTGCGGTGGATAAGGAGCAGCCCGAGACCGCCTTCTCTCTCTCCCCTCACCTGCTCCCTCCCCGTTTCCTCGAGGAACCCTAAACCTAGCATTGAGCTCCATGTCCACCATGACCGCCGTGCTGGTCGCCGTCGATTCCTGCCGTTGGAGCTCGAGCTGAAGCCGCTGTCTTCACCGCCACGTTGTGCTGCACCTCCACGCCGGAGGAATCGGCCCGAGGTGACCGAAATCGACTCGTCCGTCCCCGTCTCTTCTGCCTCCGTCCGTCGCTCGTCGCCGTCGTCCTCGCCAAATTGCCGTCGCCTCCGACCTCCCCTGCCTCCGACGAGCACTCGCACGTGGCTAAGGGTGAGCACCCGTCCTCCGGGACATCTCCTCCTTCCTCCTCCTGCTCTGGATCCTCGCCTTCGTGCGAGGTGCCGCTCGGCCGTCGCCGTGGCCGCGCCAAGTCAAGCCCACCCTCGTCGCCCTGCGCCTCTCCTTCCGCCTCCGAGCACACGCACGGCTACGGCCCTCTCACCGCACTCGTGTTTCGTTCACAATCGCCGCGGAGCGCCGCCCGAACGGCGTCGTCGCCGGCCGTTTCACCGCCGGACCCGCCATCCCGCACACCACCGTGCGCCCGGCCTGGACACCGGCTTGGACCGGCCAGAAGGCCGGAAGCCTCGGGCACAGGCCCGGCCTGGGCTCCGGTTTGGGCCGACCGAAAGGCCGGCTGGCTCGGGTGTTGCCCCGGCCTGTGGGCCGGTTTGACCGGGCTGGAGGCCGGCCCGTCTACAGTTTGATTTTTCCTTTTTGGAAAATAAAACAATTTTAATTAATTAATAACTATTTAAATAATGATCCAAATTTGGCAAATCAAATATCAAATTGTTCAGAAAAACAATACCTATCATTTGGTAACTTTGCCATACTCTTTGAGTAAATGTTTTTGCCTTTATTTAGGAAACCCTAAAATGGCTTAAATACTACCTATTTCGGAAAAATTCATAACTTGTGAAGTAATTAACCAAAATTTGTGAATAAAATATCAAAATGATCAGTGTTCAAATGCTATCAAATCATGTTAGTATAAACTCATGATCACAAATATTTATTGATGTTATTCATAATTTAATTAAAATAATTAAATTCGAATAATTATTTATTTCACTATTTGTTCATTCGGAACTCAGAAAATTACAAATAAGGTACCGAATCGATCAGAAGAACAAATCCTATCCATTTCATGTCATGTTCATGCATATTGGAACCACTTTGAACAAATTAATAAATGTATGAACAATGTGGTCATTAAGCTAAATATGGGGTTGCTTCCAAATAATTGCACTAATTATTTGGCTCTCCCTTTAATATTGCTAGCTAAACTAAATGATGCCACCTTTGCATAAACATGACATGCCATCATGTGTTTGTGCATCGCATTGTGAGCATGTGTGGTAATTGATTATTGTTTCCCTGTTTATGCTCCGCTAGATCAAGCAGCCGGGGTTACTCCCCAATACCCCGAGGATCCGTACTACCACGTTGATCAAGGCAAGCGTAATCCCCCCTCTGAGCATGTCTCCTCCTATATTTTGCAATTATTTTTCCCACTATAATATTGCATTCGGTTCCAAATGTCTTTTGCTTGGACTAGAGTATCCTACTAGTTGCATTAGAAATCTACTGCCATTTTACCTGTATCCCTCCTAATATCCATAGGATTGAAGTGTTGGCCAAAGATAAGTATATTGCTATGTATATGCTTAGCCCTGCTCAGTTCAAAGGCTTGCAGGTCCGGTGGATGTTTCAATCGTTGGAACAGGTATGGAATAACCGGATGTGATGGAAAGTGATGGTGGTGGTTAATAATTTGCTTAAAGGTGGGGATGAGAGGCCACATGGAATGTGGTGGGTTGTCTCGTTCTTGCCGCCTAGGTGCGAGTTCTGTACATCCTGAACCAAGACTGAGCGTGCAACCATGCGTGAGGCCTATGCATTCGCAGTGCAGGAACCCTCGTAGACTAAATAACTCGAGCGGGGCTAGCCAGGGTCCTCTAGTTCGGGCTTCCATTTGCGTGTGCGTGGTGATGGTGGTTTGAACTGGGATGAGGATGGTGGTGTTAGGAGAATAAGTGTCCGCGGGACAGGGGGTTGGAGGAGACACCAAACCTGTCCTACCGGCACTGATGATCCTGGAGAGTCCTTAACGGGGAGAAGTCGACACCGCTCCCACCCAGCCGGCTCTCCAAGGAAGAGAGTTGAAAGCTAGGTAATGGGCCGGACGGTACGCGTGGCAAACATTTGTACACCCCTGCAGGGTTAAATCTTTTCGAAAGCCGTGTCCGCGGTTATGGACGACTTGGGAATGGACGATGATCATAGAATAACTTTAACGGAATGATTAAAAACTTGGGTACTAGAGGTACCATTTCACGAATGCAAGGTTGACTTCCTCGAGGGTGATTCGGGGAGGTGCCTTTGATGAACAGGTACCATGGGTGATGATGGTGATGGTGAGTAAGTGATCAAAGAAAAGAGTTACTTCTTACCTACTTTGAAAAGTATTCTGATTAGACGATGCCATGGAGTTGTGTTTTATAAATAAAATCAGCTTTATGCAAAACAGCCATAGAACCTTTGAAAGCCAATCATCGAGCATATATTAGCTCCTAATCTTGCGAGTTCGTCGAACTCAACGTCGTTTGCTTATTTTCAGGAGAGGATTTCACCGACCTCGAAGGTGGGTTCTTTGTGGACGTTGACGAGTAGTCTGGGGTTCCCAGGTGGCAGCTTGGGACATCTCGGACAGCTGGCGCTGTGATATTTTATTTGTAGGCCTCTTAGGCCATTATCTGGATCTTGTTGTTAGACAACTTAATTCGCTTCCGCTTGATGTAATGTTGGGTCTGTGACCTCTGGATGTCATTTGCTATCTTTCTCTATATAAGAGTTGAACTATATGATTTTGTGTCGTAGAGTCTGTGATGTGCCAGTTGTTCCACAAGTCTTGATCTCTCTATTATGCAGTGAGGGTTGTGCCTGTGTTAAGGCATCAATCGGGGTGTTGTGTTGCCGATGATCCATTCCGAGCAACACCTGCCAAAGGTTTTGGCCGGGGATTGGTAAACCCGTAACCTCCGGTTGTATCGCTTAACCGGTGACACACATCATCATGTATAACAGCGGGTCGGGGCGCTACAAGTTGGTATCAGAGCAGTACTGGTCGACGTTGAGTCTAGTGTTTGTGAAAATATTTTTAACCTAAAAATGAGTTGTGAAAACCATCTTAGGATTCTTTTTACTCCTTATCTGGTTACCCTCTAATCTCGGAGCAATCTTACCTCGATTTGAGTTTAAAGGTTTTACGCCTCGTCTGTTACTTCAAAATGATTGAAACGGGGTGGGTTCGACCTTTAGTGTTATGTGTCACGTTGCTCCCGCTGCGTTGCAATCCCAAATCAACTCAGATGTTTCTACCGAGTTAATCTTTTGATCCTTTCTTTGGGTTTTAACCCACGGACTTGAACATAAGGTCCCGGATTGTGTCAACTAGAGTGTGTTAAGTTGTGATTTCTTAACTCTCACTAGTAGCACATGATGCTGATCTTTGACCCAAGTTCTATCTTGTTGTTTTCCTTCTCGCAAAGTATTATCGTCCCTAGTCTGTGTACTTGTGTAGACGCTAATGCTATTGTTCGACCATTCGGAGAAAGATACTAACCGTGTCATTGTCAAATCTCCAGAATGGCTCGAGGAGGCCGTGGAGGCCGTGGTGGTCGCGGTAACCACAACAATAATGAGGATGATCTGCCGCCACCACCCTCGATGGCTCAAGTCTTGATGGCCATTGAGGAGAACCGTGGGCGCAATGAGCGCTTGCTTGAGAGTTGGTGCAGCAGAATGCACAGAGGAACGGTGCAACACTCTCACCGAGTTCCTGCGCTCGCAGCCACCCACCTTTGCTGATGCTAAGGAGCCACTGGAAGCTGATGATTGGCTTCGTGCTTGGAGCGCAAGTTCTCCGCGCTTCATGTCCCAGTGGCTGAGCAAGTCAACTTTGCCACCTATCTCTTGGTTGGTGCTGCTGGCTGTTGGTGGGAAAGCCATGTGGCTTGTTTCCAGCCAACCATGTCTTCACTGGGCTGATTTCCGCACTGCCTTCCGTGCGGAGTACATTCCTCAGCCGATCATGGATTTGAAGAGGAGGGAGTTCCTGGATTTGCAACAGGGACGATGGACGTCCGCACTTATGGTCGAGAGTTCAACCATCTTCTCGTTACGCCCCAAGGGACGTGACCAATGATGCTGACAAGCAAGAGCTGTTCCGCAAGGGTCTGACTCCGCAGCTTCGCTATGAGTTGCTACCCTTCAGGTTCCAGACCTATCAGGAGCTGTTCAACCAGGCTTTTACTCTTGAGCAAGGAAGAAAGGAACTTGAAGCTTCCAAGAGGCCCGCACACGGGGACCACCAGAGTTCCTCGGGTTCTGAGAGCAAGAAGCGCAGGGTGTTTGTTCCCTACAGCGCCGTACCTCGTGCTCCATTCATGCCGAGAGCCTCGGGATACAGGCCACCTCCTCCGCGCCCCACTACTTCGACACTTGGGGTAGGCGGAAGTGGGTACCGTCCTATGCTACCTGCTCCACCTGGAGTCACTTGCTACACCTGTGGCCAGGCTGGTCACTACTCCAGGGAGTGCCCCAGAAGGCACCTCTCGCGATAACTCCTGCACGAGCCCCTGCCACTCCAGCTGGCAAGGCTGGACCTATTGTGCGTGGTCGCCTGAACCACATCTCTGCTGAAGAAGCTGAAGAGGACCCCGGCGTTCTTATGGGTGAGTTACGAATCAACAACAATCTGCTACAGTTTTGTTTGATTCTGGAGCATCGCATTCATTCATATCCATAGCTTTTGCAAAAGACACAAATACCGTTTGAGAAAATGAGCCGACCCTTGAGATCTCCACTCCTGGCTCCAAATGGCAAACCGATGGGGTTACTCCTGAAGTTCAGATTACTATCGGTTACTACTCTTTTCCTTTCGCTTTGGTAGCTCTGAGGTCAAGTGGCATTGATGTCATACTGGGCATGAACTGGCTAGCCAAATACCAGGCTAATCTCGACTGTGCTGCCAAGACCGTACCGTGACCAATTCCTCCGGCGACAGTGTGAGTATTGGTCTGCACTCAAGCATCCGTCCTCCAGTATCCCCAGTCACCGAGATCCTCCTTTGCTTTATGGAAGGCGAATCCCTCCTGAAATCCAGGACATACACGTGGTGTGTGACTTCCCGGATGTGTTCCCGGAAGAGTTGCCTGGCATGCCTCCTGACCGAAGTGTGGAGTTTGTCATAGATCTACTTCCCGGTACTGCTCCAATTTCCAAGAAGCCCTACCGTATGCCGGTGGAAGAGTTGGCTCTGTTGAAAGAGCAAATTGATCAGCTGTTAGCTAAGGAGTTCATCCAGCCTAGCAGTTCACCTTGGGGTTGTCCGTACTCTTTGTCAAGAAGAGGGATTCTACCGTGCCTCGTCTAGTCTCTGACTATCGACCGTTGAATGCGGTGACAATCAAGAACAAGTATCCTATTCCTCGCATCAATGATCTGTTGGATCAGTTAGCTGGTGCAACGTATTCTCCAAGATGGATCTGAGGTCAGGCTACCATCAGATAAAATCAGAAAGGAGGATATTCCAAAGACGGCATTTGTTACTCGCTATGGCTCATATGAGTATACCGTCATGTCCTTTGGTCTCACAAATGCCCCGCTACTTTCATGAGGCTCATGAACTCCATCTTCATGGATTATCTTGACAAGTTTGTCGTCATTTACATTGATGACATCTCATCTATTCTAAAACCGACGAAGAGCATGATGAACACCTTCGGTTGGTTCTGACACGGCTTCGTGAACACCGTCTTTATGCCAAGTTCTCCAAGTGTGAGTTTTGGTTGGATAAACTTGTCTTCCTTGGTCATGTAATATCCGCAAATGGTGTGGAAGTCATTCCTGACAAGATTCAGTCCATTCTGGATTGGAAAACTCCAATGTCAGTCAAGGACATCCGTAGCTTTCTCGGATTGGCGGTTATTACCGCCGATTCATCGAAGGTTTCTCCAAGATAGCCAAGGCCCTGACTGACCTTCTCAAGAAGGATAAAAAGTTTGTATGGTCGGCCGAAGCTGAAGAGAGCTTCAAAACACTGAAAGCCAAGCTCACCTCCGCCCTGTGCTTGTCC
This sequence comes from Poa pratensis, assembly GCA_947311845.1. Lineage (NCBI taxonomy): Eukaryota > Viridiplantae > Streptophyta > Magnoliopsida > Poales > Poaceae > Poa > Poa pratensis. The sequence continues at coordinate 33,196,892 of CAMZMU010000112.1, forward strand.
TGCCGGACACGAGCAAGGATTTCGTCGTCTTCTGTGACGCCTCTCTACAAGGTTTGGGCTGTGTGCTAATGCAAGATGGCCATGTGGTGGCTTATGCTTCTCGCCAACTTAAGCCGCATGAGCTCAATTACCCAACTCATGATCTAGAGCTTGCCGCGTGGTCTATGCTTTGAAGCAATGGAGACCATACCTGTTTGGTAACCGTTGCGAGATCTTCTCGGATCACAAGAGTCTGAAGTACCTCTTCACCCAGCCGGATTTAAATCTCAGGCAAAGGCGTTGGTTGGAGTTAATCACGGACTATAATGTGAGTCTGAACTATCAACCCGGCAAAGCAAACGTCGTGGCTGACGCGCTAAGTCGGAAGTCCTATTGCAACAACTGATGATTGAAAGGCCCAACCTGCCCTCATGAAGAGTTCTCTCGTTTGAACTTAGAAATGGTTCCCTCCGGCTATCTAGCAAATCTGGAGATCAAATCTACTCTTGTAGACCAGATTAAGGAAGCTCAAACCGTGACAAGGGTATTCTGAAAATCAAGGAGAACATTGCTAGCGGGAAGGCCAAATGCTTCTCTGTCGATGAATCCGGAGTGTTTATTTTGGTGATCGCTTGGTAGTGCCAAAGAAACCAAAATTGAGGCAGCTGATTCTCCAAGAGGCTCATGATACACCTCTCTCTATCCATCCCGGAAGTACCAAAATGTACCAAGACCTCCGACCACAATTCTGGTGGACCCGTATGAAGCGGGAAATCGCCAAGTTTGTTGCTGAATGCGACACTTGTCGTCGGGTAAAAGCAGAACATCAAAGACCTGCCGGTACTCTCCGCCCTATTGCAGTTCCCGAGTGGAAATGGGATGAAATTGGTATGGACTTCATCACCGGATTTCCCCGGTCTCCTAAGGGCAACAATGCAATCTGGGTAATCATTGATCGTCTCTCCAAGGTTGCTCACTTCCTACCAGTCCGTGATGAGATACATGCTAGTCAACTAGCTGATCTATATTTGGCTCGTATCGTTCCTTTGCACGGGGTCCCTTGAGGATCATCTCTGACCGTGGAAGTATCTTTGTCTCCAAGTTCTGGCAGAGTTTCCAAAATGCCATGGGGTCCCGTCTCAACTTCAGTACCGCTTACCATCCCCAAACTGATGGCCAGACCGAAAGGGTAAACCAAGTACTGGAAGACATGCTCAGGGCATGTGTAATCTCTTTCGGCAAAAATTGGGAAAAGTACCTCCCTTTCGCGGAGTTCTCCTACAACAACAGCTATCAAGCTAGTCTGGGCATGGCTCCATTTGAGGCTCTATATGGAAGAAAATGCCGTACTCCGCTGAATTGGTCCGAGACCGGAGAGAGGGCACTCTTTGGTCCGGATATCATCAACGAAGCTGAGGAGAAGGTTAGAATCATACGAGAAAATCTGAAGATTGCCCAGTCTAGACAGAAAAGTTACTATGACAAGCATCATCAGGAGATTCACTATGAAATTGGTGATAAAGCTTATCTCCGTGTCTCTCCCCTTCGTGGCGTTCGTCGCTTCGGAATAAAGGGAAAATTGGCCCCTCGCTATGTTGGTCCTTTCACCGTTCTGGAGAAGCGAGGAGATTTCTTATAAGTTGGAGTTGCCGGTCAAATTTCCAAATGTGCATGATGTGTTTCATGTCTCCCAACTCCGCCGTTGTTTCAAGGATCCTATCCATGGGGTCAATCATGAGGAGCTAGATCTCCAGGAAGATCTCACCTATCGTGAGCACCCTATCCGTGTTTTGGATGAAGCCGAAAGGAAGACCCGTAACAAGACTACCAAGTTCCTCAAAGTTCAGTGGTCTCACCATTCCGAGGAAGAAGCAACGTGGGAAAGAGAGTCTAGTCTTCGTGAGGAGTATCCCGACTTCTTTTCGCAATCTTAGAATCTCGGGACGAGATTCCTGTAAGGAGGGTAGAGTTGTAACAGCCCAAAGTTCAGAACCTAAAAACCCGAATAAAATTTCCACTTTTTGATTGCATTGCATCATGGCATACATGTTTAAAATTGCTTAAGTTAAATAAAGCAACACTTGAAAATTAAAACAAAGGAAGCAAACTTCCCAAACCCCAAACCAACTGTAATTGCTTAACTTGGCAAACCAATCAGTCTTGGACTTCCAAATTGTTTAGGAAGTTCCAAGCTTGCAATTATAACCCTTTTCTCAAAATCTAAATATTGCCAGATAAGAAATAAATTTGAGACTCCAAAATTGGTTCAAGTCAAATCCTATTTTGAAACCAAGCTAAACCTTTCCAAAAATTCAAACTAAAATCATGGGGAGCTTCAATATGATGGTGAGAGCCTCCATGAATATTCTCAGTATTTTTGGAAGTGTCTACGTGACTCAAATAATTCAAATACTGCTGCTGGGATTTTTAAAGGAGTCAGGAAAGGACCTAAGTGTGAGGAAAGCAAATCTGCCAGGGGGCTTTTCGCGAAGTGATTATTTTCCTCCCTGTAGCGACCGAACCGCACCCTCCACTGGCGCCATGCCGCGCTCCAGCGCGTCGAGGCCGCGCCCTCTCTCTCTTCGCCCTGCGGTGGATAAGGAGCAGCCCGAGACCGCCTTCTCTCTCTCCCCTCACCTGCTCCCTCCCCGTTTCCTCGAGGAACCCTAAACCTAGCATTGAGCTCCATGTCCACCATGACCGCCGTGCTGGTCGCCGTCGATTCCTGCCGTTGGAGCTCGAGCTGAAGCCGCTGTCTTCACCGCCACGTTGTGCTGCACCTCCACGCCGGAGGAATCGGCCCGAGGTGACCGAAATCGACTCGTCCGTCCCCGTCTCTTCCGCCTCCGTCCGTCGCTCGTCGCCGTCGTCCTCGCCAAATTGTCGTCGCCTCCGACCTCCCCTGCCTCCGACGAGCACTCGCACGTGGCTAAGGGTGAGCACCCGTCCTCCGGGACATCTCCTCCTTCCTCCTCCTGCTCTGGATCCTCGCCTTCGTGCGAGGTGCCGCTCGGCCGTCGCCGTGGCCGCGCCAAGTCAAGCCCACCCTCGTCGCCCTGCGCCTCTCCTTCCGCCTCCGAGCACACGCACGGCTACGGCCCTCTCACCGCACTCGTGTTTCGTTCACAATCGCCGCGGAGCGCCGCCCGAACGGCGTCGTCGCCGGCCGTTTCACCGCCGGACCCGCCATCCCGCACACCACCGTGCGCCCGGCCTGGACACCGGCTTGGACCGGCCAGAAGGCCGGAAGCCTCGGGCACAGGCCCGGCCTGGGCTCCGGTTTGGGCCGACCGAAAGGCCGGCTGGCTCGGGTGTTGCCCCGGCCTGTGGGCCGGTTTGACCGGGCTGGAGGCCGGCCCGTCTACAGTTTGATTTTTCCTTTTTGGAAAATAAAACAATTTTAATTAATTAATAACTATTTAAATAATGATCCAAATTTGGCAAATCAAATATCAAATTGTTCAGAAAAACAATACCTATCATTTGGTAACTTTGCCATACTCTTTGAGTAAATGTTTTTGCCTTTATTTAGGAAACCCTAAAATGGCTTAAATACTACCTATTTCGGAAAAATTCATAACTTGTGAAGTAATTAACCAAAATTTGTGAATAAAATATCAAAATGATCAGTGTTCAAATGCTATCAAATCATGTTAGTATAAACTCATGATCACAAATATTTATTGATGTTATTCATAATTTAATTAAAATAATTAAATTCGAATAATTATTTATTTCACTATTTGTTCATTCGGAACTCAGAAAATTACAAATAAGGTACCGAATCGATCAGAAGAACAAATCCTATCCATTTCATGTCATGTTCATGCATATTGGAACCACTTTGAACAAATTAATAAATGTATGAACAATGTGGTCATTAAGCTAAATATGGGGTTGCTTCCAAATAATTGCACTAATTATTTGGCTCTCCCTTTAATATTGCTAGCTAAACTAAATGATGCCACCTTTGCATAAACATGACATGCCATCATGTGTTTGTGCATCGCATTGTGAGCATGTGTGGTAATTGATTATTGTTTCCCTGTTTATGCTCCGCTAGATCAAGCAGCCGGGGTTACTCCCCAATACCCCGAGGATCCGTACTACCACGTTGATCAAGGCAAGCGTAATCCCCCCTCTGAGCATGTCTCCTCCTATATTTTGCAATTATTTTTCCCACTATAATATTGCATTCGGTTCCAAATGTCTTTTGCTTGGACTAGAGTATCCTACTAGTTGCATTAGAAATCTACTGCCATTTTACCTGTATCCCTCCTAATATCCATAGGATTGAAGTGTTGGCCAAAGATAAGTATATTGCTATGTATATGCTTAGCCCTGCTCAGTTCAAAGGCTTGCAGGTCCGGTGGATGTTTCAATCGTTGGAACAGGTATGGAATAACCGGATGTGATGGAAAGTGATGGTGGTGGTTAATAATTTGCTTAAAGGTGGGGATGAGAGGCCACATGGAATGTGGTGGGTTGTCTCGTTCTTGCCGCCTAGGTGCGAGTTCTGTACATCCTGAACCAAGACTGAGCGTGCAACCATGCGTGAGGCCTATGCATTCGCAGTGCAGGAACCCTCGTAGACTAAATAACTCGAGCGGGGCTAGCCAGGGTCCTCTAGTTCGGGCTTCCATTTGCGTGTGCGTGGTGATGGTGGTTTGAACTGGGATGAGGATGGTGGTGTTAGGAGAATAAGTGTCCGCGGGACAGGGGGTTGGAGGAGACACCAAACCTGTCCTACCGGCACTGATGATCCTGGAGAGTCCTTAACGGGGGAGAAGTCGACACCGCTCCCACCCAGCCGGCTCTCCAAGGAAGAGAGTTGAAAGCTAGGTAATGGGCCGGACGGTACGCGTGGCAAACATTTGTACACCCCTGCAGGGTTAAATCTTTTCGAAAAGCCGTGTCCGCGGTTATGGACGACTTGGGAATGGACGATGATCATAGAATAACTTTAACGGAATGATTAAAAACTTGGGTACTAGAGGTACCATTTCACGAATGCAAGGTTGACTTCCTCGAGGGTGATTCGGGGAGGTGCCTTTGATGAACAGGTACCATGGGTGATGATGGTGATGGTGAGTAAGTGATCAAAGAAAAGAGTTACTTCTTACCTACTTTGAAAAGTATTCTGATTAGACGATGCCATGGAGTTGTGTTTTATAAATAAAATCAGCTTTATGCAAAACAGCCATAGAACCTTTGAAAGCCAATCATCGAGCATATATTAGCTCCTAATCTTGCGAGTTCGTCGAACTCAACGTCGTTTGCTTATTTTCAGGAGAGGATTTCACCGACCTCGAAGGTGGGTTCTTTGTGGACGTTGACGAGTAGTCTGGGGTTCCCAGGTGGCAGCTTGGGACATCTCGGGACAGCTGGCGCTGTGATATTTTATTTGTAGGCCTCTTAGGCCATTATCTGGATCTTGTTGTTAGACAACTTAATTCGCTTCCGCTTGATGTAATGTTGGGTCTGTGACCTCTGGATGTCATTTGCTATCTTTCTCTATATTAAGAGTTGAACTATATGATTTTGTGTCGTAGAGTCTGTGATGTGCCAGTTGTTCCACAAGTCTTGATCTCTCTATTATGCAGTGAGGGTTGTGCCTGTGTTAAGGCATCGATCGGGGTGTTGTGTTGCGATGATCCATTCCGAGCAACACCTGCCAAAGGTTTTGGCCGGGGATTGGTAAACCCGTAACCTCCGGTTGTATCGCTTAACCGGTGACACACAGCATCATTGTATAACAGGCGGGTCGGGGCGCTACATAAATATGAAAACTTCCTCCATAAACATTGTTCATGCTTCCAAGATGCATGTTTGTGTGAAGATGGGCACATTTTAGCAAACTATGCCATGGATGTGGCCAAAACTCCCGTCATTTGGCCCGAAACCCTAGAATGTTCGTGGGAGATAGCTCGTTTCTTTGAAAACATTTTCAACAGAACTTTGGTATTCCAAGTCTATTATTTTTGGTGGATACTAGGTCATATATAATGACACCACGCGAAGGTCTTACACCATTTTGATTTTTCGTCAATTTTGTAGAATTTTCTATGCCGGTTTCAGGAAGAAGTCAAGACGGCGGGCACGACCGTTCGTAGCTAGGGGTTGAATATTGAGAAACTCTTTGTATATCTCTGATGAAATAGGTAGTTGTGTACCTAAAAATGATTTTTCCCAAAAATCATGACTAAACTACGATGCACCTGCAGTTCAAATTTTACCCGTTTCCAGCTGAATCGGCAGGAATTTGTCATTTTCAAAAGAGGAGCATGGAAACCTTTTCACAGCCAACACTTTGGTTATTTGTGAATATAACATGGTCTAGTGTACTCAAAAAATGCATGTCCCAATTTTTGCAACATATTTGTGGTTGCTGCTTCACAAAAAAACCCATTTTCGCACTCGAAAATGGAAAATGGTTTTTTTTTCTAATAAATATGAAAACTTCCTCCATAAACATTGTTCATGCTTCCAAGATGCATGTTTGTGTGGAAGATGGGCACATTTTAGCAAACTATGCCATGGATGTGGCCAAAACTCCCGTCATTTGGCCCGAAACCCTAGAATGTTCGTAGGAGATAGCTCGTTTCTTTGAAAACATTTTCAACAGAACTTTGGTATTCCAAGTCTATTATTTTTGATGGATACTAGGTCATATATAATGACACCACGCGAAGGTCTTACACCATTTTGATTTTTCGTCAATTTTGTAGAATTTTCTATGCCGGTTTCAGGAAGAAGTCAAGACGGCGGGCACGACCGTTCGTAGCTAGGGGTTGAATATTGAGAAAATCTTTGTATATCTCTGATGAAATAGGTAGTTGTGTACCTAAAAATGATTTTTCCCAAAAATCATGACTAAACTACGATGCACCTGCAGTTCAAATTTTACCCGTTTCCAGCTGAATCGGCAGGAATTTGTCATTTTCAAAAGAGGAGCATGGAAACCTTTTCACAGCCAACACTTTGGTTATTTGTGAATATAACATGGTCTAGTGTACTCAAAAAATGCATGTCCCAATTTTTGCAACATATTTGTGGTTGCTGCTTCACAAAAAAACCCATTTTTCGCACTCGAAAAATGGAAAATGGTTTTTTTTTTCTAATAAATATGAAAACTTCCTCCATAAACATTGTTCATGCTTCCAAGATGCATGTTTGTGTGGAAGATGGGCACATTTTAGCAAACTATGCCATGGATGTGGCCAAAACTCCCGTCATTTGGCCCGAAACCCTAGAATGTTCGTAGGAGATAGCTCGTTTCTTTGAAAACATTTTCAACAGAACTTTGGTATTCCAAGTCTATTATTTTTGATGGATACTAGGTATATAATGACACCACGCGAAGGTCTTACACCATTTGATTTTTCGTCAATTTTGTAGAATTTTCTATGCCGGTTTCAGGAAGAAGTCAAGACGGCGGGCACGACCGTTCGTAGCTAGGGGTTGAATATTGAGAAACTCTTTGTATATCTCTGATAAAAATGCATGTCCCAATTTTTGCAACATATTTGTGGTTGCTGCTTCACAAAAAAAACCCATTTATAAAATTTAATATATTAATAAAATGGTTAATATGAAAAAAAAGACCTGTGCTGACGGCAATGCCGTCGGCATAGGGTTCTAACCATATATGTTAGGGCAGCGCGCGCGCGGGGGCCTCATCTTCCCCAAAATTGCCCGCGCGCGCTGCCTCGCCCCACCCGCACCCCACCCCGCCGCCGCAAGCCTCGCCCCACCCCCACCCCCACCCCCACCCGCACCCCACCCCGCCGCCGCCGCGCCAGCCTCGCCCCACCCCACCCCCACCCGCACCCCACCCGCCGCCGCCGCACCCCCACCCCCACCCCCACACGCACCCCACCCCCGCCGGCCTCTATCCCTAATCCCCAACCTCTGCTCAGCCTCCAGGCCGCCGCCACCGCCGGCCAGCGGGCGGCGCGCCGTCAAGCCACCGAATCACCACGCGCCACCGCGACCAGCTGCTGCACCTACGCGCCACCACGACTCCACCGCACCACAAGCGCTGATCTGCACCGACGCCAGGACGCCAAGGACACCGACGACCTCCTCAACGCCAAGTTCTACTCTTCCCTAGCCCCAACTGCTGCTGCTCTTCCTTAGCCCCAACAAGTGTTGCTCCTCCTCAACGCCTCCTGCTGCTCCTCAACGACCTGAAGCTCGTCCTGGTTGACTCCAATCGATCCCTTTAGAGAGCATAACTTGTTTAGCTGTTTTCTGTACTAGACTGCAACCTGTACAATCGGCTCGTACATGTGTGTGTATTTGTCAAGTTTGTCTCCCGTGAGCTGCACTTGGTGTAGCAAAGTGTTTAATTTCTAGTCCATATGGTTGATTACTCGTTATGTTTTCTATCCCTGTCCCATAAACTTGCTTCTATCCCAATCTTTGGTGTATGCTAGTGCATTTAGCCGAATCTGCTAGTTTAGATTTAAATACTTGCAATTTCAACCTTATCGTGTGACTTAGCTTTAGCCGAAACACAATTGTCGTTGCCTAGTCCCTGTGGAAAGAACGACATCCGCTGTTGTACCGTTAATTGCGCACATCCTTGTTTCATTTACATGGATCAAATCTGTAATACTATGTGCTGTTTCCTCCAACAGTTAGCTATTTTAGGTTGTTTAATTAGCATGAACTCATAAATGAACTCATAAATATATGTTGATCGTGTCGGTGACGGTCCATCATTTTTGTTGCAGGAGGTCATGTAGGAGACACCTCGACCACTCTGCCGTCCCGAAGCCCGTGTTATCCGAAGCCCGTGCTGAGGAGGGGCCTCCTCGGTGCCCCTGTTTCATCGCCCCGCTTCCGGAGCACGTCCTCGACCTTCTCCGGCCACCGATCACGCTTCGAGGGTATAAATCTTTCGCCTCTCTTGCTGCATAGGTTTATTTTGGTCTAGATCACCAAGTCAGTCGCGTAACCCGAGTCAGATCCCATCCGGAAGGGTTACAAATTTATAAATATGCAGGATTGTCCATCTTTGCATATTTATAACCGTAACACTTCCGGGTTGTCCTGTTGGACAGTCCGAGTACGTGTAGATCGGGTCGTGTTCCATGTTCTACCCCTTCCTGAGACGGAATTTCGGCAGCACCTCCCTGTTGTTCTTCGGATGCACACCCTCTCGGCTTGACAAGCTCGAGACATGTATTCTGAAGAACAGCGGGGAGGTGCTGCCGAAATTCCGTCTCGGGTCGGGGTAGAACATGGAACACGGCTCGATCTACACGTACTCGGGCGGGATAGGCCCTCCTATTAGAAGTGTAGGTGAACCCTTGCATGCTGTAAAGATTAAAATTTGACCGTAATTAATCTGGTGACACTAAATCATTTTATTATTACTTGGTGCATATTAAAAGACTGCGTGGTTTTTTTTGCTCCCAATAAAGCAGAGGATGGCTGATAATGGGTGGATGTACAGTGGCCGTGTCGATAAGATTAAAAGAACAGAGGAGTGGGAGATGAAGACCAATATATTAGTGAAGGAGTTAGGGCGTGGTTCAAAGGCAAAAGGAGTTCGTGGAAGGTGTGCCCTTGCACTCATTGCAAGAATCGTGACCGTCAAGGAAAGGAAGATATGACTAAACATCTTTGGTTGTATGGGTATACGCCTAACTACATCACGCATGTCGACTTTGATCAGTACGAACGTCTCAGAGTTGGGGTGATGCGGCAGCGGATCGATGGCAATGAGTACGATGGGTTGAGAAACATGCTAGATGATCTCCATGCTGCTTACATGCCGGATTCGCCACCTCCACAGGAGGAACAGGAGGAACCGGAGGCACCGGATGAACCGGAGGAACCAGAGCCAACCGCGAAGGCTTTCTATGAGGCGATGGCCTCGGCTACGAAGCCTCTATACGAGGGTGCAAACCAGAGCCAGCTCGATGCCGTAGGTCAACTACTAAGTGACAAGTGTCAGTTCTCCACCACCGTGCAGGCTTTGAAGCTAATCTGACAACAACTGGTAACATGTTGCCCAAAGGGCATTGTCTGCCAAAATCCATGCACGAGGTGAAGAAACTATTGGGATCGCTCAGCATGGATTATGAAAAGATTCATTGTTGTCCAAAAGGATGCCTGTTGTTCCGGAAACAATATGCGAATGACAAGTACTGTAGCCTTTGTGGGGCCTCTAGGTATGAGGAGAAACGCTGCCTGATGGTCGGAAGACGCAGGGAAAAATCCCTGTGAAGGTTCTTCGGTACCTCTCATTCATAAAAAGAATGCAGCGGCTTTTCATGTCCGAGGAGTCTGCCAAACAAATGACTTGGCACAGGAAAGGGAAGAGATACGTCGACGAGTTAGGACGGGAAAGGATGGGACATCCATCTGATGGTGAGGCATGGAAGAACTTCGACTTGAAAACCCCCTTAATTCAGCAGATGCTCGGAATGTCAGAATTGCAATAGCAACAGATGGGTTCAATCCATATGGGATGTCGACTGCGTCGTACAGCTGCTGGCCGTGTTTGTTATTCCGCTCAATCTCCCTCCTGGGGTACTAATGCAAAGGAAGCACATGTTTCTGTCGCTGATCATTCCAGGGCCCGAATACCCGGGGAAGAATTTGAGTGTCTACAATGCCGCTTGTGGATGATTTGTACCACTCATGGCACAATGGGACGTGGACATACGACCGAGCATCAAAGAAAAACTTCTTGATGAAAATTTGGTTCCACTATTCCATGCACGACCTACCCGGGTATGCCCTATTCTGCGGATGGTGTAGAGCTGGTAAATGGCCATGCCCAGTGTGCGCAACCAACTTGAGTTCCTTTGGCTAAAGTCAGGTCGCAAGTATGTCGCGTTTGACAAGCATCGACAGTTCCTCGAAGGAAGTCATCCTTATCGAGAAGACAAAAAAAAACTTCACGAAGGGCATAGTTGTGCGTGAAGAAAAAGCGATACCGAAGTTCGATGGTGCAAAAGTTGATGCCGAGCTACGTGCTCTCGTGCCTGCTGAGGGATCTATCCGAAAATTTCAGGGGTATGGTGTAACGCACAACTGGACTCATGTGGCAGGCTTAACGCAGCTGAGTATTACAAGGACCTCGAACTTCCCCATAACATCGATGTGATGCACACCGAAAAGAATGTTGGAGAGATGATCTTTCACACAGTCCTGAACATTACTAAGAAGACAAAGGACAATGTGAAGGCTAGAGTTGATGTTCAGAAGCTCTGTGATAGGGAGAGATTACACATGCGGCCTCCTAACCCTCGTCAAAAAAATTGGTTTAAGCCAAATGCCGACTACTGCCTTGATAATATCCAAAAGAAGGAGGCATTGAAGTGGCTCAAAAACATCGCCGTGATGTTCCCTGATGGTTACTGTTCCAATATAAGTAATGGAGTCAATCTTCTTACATCAAAAGTCACTGGGCTGAAGAGTCACGACTATCACATATGGATTGAGCGGTTGATGCCGGTGATGCTTCGAGGGTATCTCCCCGATAGTATCTGGCGAGTGCTTGCGGAGTTGAGCCATTTCTTCCGCACGCTCTGTGCGAAACAGATATGTCCCCTGATTATTGCGAAGCTGCGTGATCTTGTGCCGGAGTTGCTATGCAAGTTAGAGATGATCTTTCCGCCAGGCTTCTTTGTTCCGATGGCACATCTCGTTGTGCATCTCGCGAACGAGGCACTCTTGGGTGGACGGTGCAGTTTCGTTGGCGTGCAGTTTTGTATTGAGAGAGAGTTTAAGTACATTCGAAACATAACTGGAAACAAAGCTAGGATTGAAGCATGCATAGCTGAGGCAACAATACGACAGGAGATGGCAGACGCCGTGACAACGTACTTTCCCGATGAAGTTGCCACTATGCATAACCCGGTCACTCGGTACATGTCGACGAGCCCAAGAATGACCCCAAGCTCCTCCTCTTCCAATGTCCCGGGGCAAGGCCGGTGGGTGAAAATTGTAAATTGACCAAGGAAGAGAAGGATTGCATAATGCTCTATGTGCTTATAAACATGACGGAAGTACTCGATTTCATGAGGTAAATGGTGAACAAATTACTTTGCAACTAGTAACTCAGTTTCGGTCTAATACGTATTTTCTCCTTTTAGGCAATTCCAAGATGAATACTGGTTGGGAACGGTGGATCCCGATCCCGCGGAGCTGGACACTCTTCTGAAAGAGGGTGCTCACGGAGGAAAAAAATTTGTGTCTTGGTTCATGGGAAAAGTAATTTCTAACGTGTCCCTCTTACCTTGCAATATGTGACTTGTCCATCTTATTACACGTAACTAATGCACAAAACAATTTGAACCGTACTTGTAGGGAGCTGATCCCAACGTTGAGATGACAGATGAGCTGAGATGTGTTTCCCAAGGATTTAACCGTACCGTCATGAAGTATGAGAAGTATGATGTGAATGGGTCCGCTTCCATACAGAGTATCACCAGAATAATCGTCCTGGAGCAAAAACTGTAAATACTGGGGTCTTCACCAAAGGATCCAGAGGAGCCGATGGAGCCAATTACGTAGATTACTACGGAAGGTTACAGAACGTATACGAGCTGACGTTCAATCGTACAAACATAGAACTCAAGCGCGTTGTGTTCAAGTGCCACTGGTTCGACCCATGCACTGGACCACATGGTGGACAGAGAAGTGAGCCTTCCATTGGGTTAGTTGAAGTTAAGCCTTCAACCACCTATACCGGAGCCGATGTCTATATTGTGGCTCACCAAGCCAAGCAAGTTTATTATTTGCCCTACCCATGCCAGAAAGAGAACCTCAAGGGCTGGGAAGTCGTGTTCCGGGTATCCCACATGGTAAGCTACCCAGGCCCTCCGACGGCGATTACAACAACATTGACCTAAACATACGAGGGAATTTTCTATCAAGAGCAAGAGGATTCGGGCACTTTGACTTACAAATAGGTGGTCTCGAGGAACTCGAGAACAATGCACACATCGTGGTGAGACAGTGGTCGATCTGAAGGACATAGATGTGCTCTCGAAGTTTCATGCGGAAAATGACGACGATGACGAGCCTGGCGATGAGCTTCGCCCTACTACTCACGTGATAGTGATAGTGATAGTGATAGTGAGAATGAGAACCGACACCCTGATGAGGAGAGTGATGACGATAGGTATTTTTTTTGGTATCTACATTTTATTATGTCTTTTATTCTTTAGTATTTATTTTTTGACATGCTTCTTCATTGCATTATGTCTTTATGCTTAGTGTCTACATTTTATTATGTCTCGATGCTTACTTGTTTTCTCTTTCTCAATGCAGTTGATTGAACAATATGAGCCAGGGCAAGGAAGCGCTTCTGGTGGTCCTTCTCCGGTGCTACGCCGATCCGACGCTCACCTACTATCAGCGGGGAGATATGGGGTTCACCCTGTCGCCGTCTCCGCAATAGATGTAGGGTCTTGGGCGTCTAGAATCTATCTATATATGTATGTATCTATTTGATGATGGTCCTATGTGTGTATCTACCTGATGATATAGCATTTTGTTTGATGATATATGGAGCCACTGTGTGATCTTGTTTTGCTGTGAATTTGTCGTGATTTTTGATTATTTTTTCTGCTTTTTGCTGCAAAAAACGAGCTGCTGGATAAAAAAATCTGGGTACAAAACTGTGCCGACGGCATTGCCGTCGGCATAGACCACTTAATGTGACCAAATGGTCAGTCTGTGCGACGGCAATGCCGTCGGCACAGGACAATCCCAGGAGCGCCCAGTTGCTCCACGTGGCAGATCTGTGCCGACGGTTTTGCCGTCGGCATAGGCTCCTACCCTGGCCCGGCCTGTGCGGGCCCACACGCCGCTGTGCCGACAACCTAGGTGCCGACGGGTGCGTTTCTGGCCGTCGGGCGAAAAGCTGTGCGCGGGGTTATGTCTGTGCGACGGCCACGGGTGGCCTATGCCTACAGGGGGCCCTATGCCGACATCCTGTGCCGACGGTGGCCGTCGGCATAGGTGTGTGCCGACGGCATCGGGACCTATGCCGACGGGCTTCGGCCGTCGGCACAGCTGGTCATTCCTGTAGTGAGCAGGAAAAGAATTGCGCGCATCACATATATCAGTATTCAAATATTTTTGAGTGAATCATCCAAATTTGAAACTGTGTGATTATTTTAAGAAGAAACACGTAAACATGAAGTCTTTTGTAAGGAAAAATACATCTCCATATTTTGTGGTTCATAGAGGCATAGAACCTAAGCACAATTGTTTGGGGGCTATAGAGGGAGGGTTACTATACAGTAAACTCTCACCATTCATTGCTGGAATTTGGTGATGAGACTTGTCTTATCAGGTCCGTATCCAACGTACCAAACCAACATAACATTTTCTGGCATATATTTGCTTATTTTTCTCTATACATGTGGGTACAGATGCTGTCCACAGTCTCTCTTCCAGAGCTATCATCCCACATGCAAAGAAACATGTGAACTCGAAGAAAACTAGCTGCTCCTTCTCCTAAGCCTTTTGTCCCAAACAACACTCCTTGTTTACCCGGGCTTAGGACTGGGCAATGCCTAGAAAACACATAGGTGGAGTTAAACTCGAAGGAACTATGCCGTTAGTATTTAAAAAGAAACACATAAAGTAACCCACACTCAAAACAAGATCTTTATCAAAAATAAAAAAGGTTTACTCTCAAGCCTGAGGTACTCCCAAATTCAAAAGCACTTAAAAGGTAGGAAAATTTCTAAGAGATGACCAAATAGATAGAACTTTTAATTAGTCATGTCAGAAAAAACTTGAATCCAAAATCAAACTAAACTGTAAAAACAAAACTAGTTATGGATGTAGCTAGTCCGAATTGGCATGTGAGTTATTTCCATTAGCATTATCAATGCTCAATCTGTCTATTTTGTTTCTCAAGCCATATATTAGTTTGGGAGTTTGTCACAATAGAGATCCATATAATATTAGTACCGTGAATTATTTGTAATTAAATAAACTTTTAAATATGACAATTGATGCGGGTTTTAGAGTTTTGGAGCAACTGAGACACATAATTATGGCAGTATGAAACACTTCCATACAAGCCAAGCTAAAAATAAGAGTACAAACTGAAATATTGGTCAAATGTTGATTGTGTTTTGACTTTCTACATTCTGTGTTATTGTTATTTCAACATGCACGCTTCTTGTAGCTTGACTTGTAAGTGCCACACAATTTGGCAAAACACATTGGAGAATAACAAATGATCAACTGTTTCATTTTGAGAGCAGAAGTGCATTGCTCACTTCCTGTGCACGTCAAGCATAGCATGATTATTCGAAATCTATACTCAACTTGGAGGAAACACATAAGTTGTTCTTCACGTTCTCCTCTTCTAGATACCAGTTCCTGTCAATATCTCCAAGATTATAACACAAAGACTAAATATGTGTGACACGGATGAGATTCATCCAGATCTGATGTACTCTACATCCATATACCCATGTGATAGTACTATTAATTACATAAACCGAAAAACTTTCAAGAAGTTGGCTTACGGTGTTTCCAAATCGGCTTTTAGGCTGCTCTCAATGAGGAGTAATTTTAGACTAGTAACATGCATATGCTACTACTCTAAGTTACTACCTCCCTAATGGGGAGTAACATTTGTGTAGTGTCATATTTAAT